>CM037586.1:10754246-11251746 GCA_021018995.1 Chloranthus sessilifolius
TAACAATAGAATCATCAGCGGAGGCCGAATCTGTGTTGGCATAAGGGGTAGCTTTAATTAGTGCTCACGGAATCTTCCGAGGCACCTATGCCTAAAACTTTCACCCCGATCTTTCACATAATGGAGCTTAAGATCATCACCTATTAGACGATCAGAGTTTGATTCCACATGTAACAGATCTATCCCCCAAAAAATGACCCTAAAATCACATTTGAGTGTGATATGAGCCATAGGATTCAAGGGGCATTTTTTGGGAATCCGTGACATGTGGAATCAACAAATGATCGTCTTATAGGTGTGCCTTGATCTCAAGATCCCTTGTGTAGAATATTGGAGTGAAACGTGATCTCCATCATCTGAACTGAAGCAATCAATGATTTTGGGCATAGGTGTTCAGAAGATTCCATGAGTGCTATTAAAGCTACCCTTGCAAGAACCCTTCCCTTTACCCTCACCGGTCACCACTATAGTAGTGCTCCCTCACACTACTCCGCAACTGTCACATATGTATATGTGTCTGCTCTTCGGTTTTCGACCAAATCACAATTCCAACTCTCAAAGAGTTTAACAGTTGTGCAGAGGGAGATTGACACGTGCACATGTTGATGTATGGATCTGGCGCCTAATTTTATCTAAAATTAGAGCTATCGACGGGGCAAGTTCGGGTTGGGCCAAAATTTTGGTAGTTGATGGGTTAACTACATATGCCCAGTTGAGTTCAGGTCGGGCCAAAATTTTGACCGTTGATGGGTTAAGGAAATATGCCCGACCCAACATGAAAAGGCGACCAATCGGACACTAAATAAATATTGGGTTGACCTGACTTAACCTGACCTCACGTGACTTCGATGCTTCATGCCTGACCGCAGTTTTATGTGCCCAACCCGTTAAAAAATCAGGTCGACTGTTGCGTCGATCTCCGACCCTTGACAGCCCTAAACCGCACTTTTTGAAAAAGTCGCGGTTAAGTCAGGATTTTTAGTTTGCTGATTCAATGGTGACACTCAAATTTTTCGAAAAATAGTCACTGTTTGAAAAAAATTGAAACTTTTTCAAAAAATAATGATATTTTTTAAACTTTTTAATCATTTTTTTAATGCTTTATTTTTTCCAAAGTTTTGGATTTTTCATCTATTTTTGGGTAATTTTCTTCTTTCTTACCCGGAATTGGTGAGTATGCTACATAAAACCAATTGAACACCATCAATGTCAAGGGTTCAGCCCGTTAGACCAGACCCCACCCTTAGGTGGAAAATTTCTTACTTTAAGACCTATATAATAGGTTATCTTTGACTTAAAATATTCAATTTTTTAGCCTTAAAAGGTTTGACTTGAGTTAGTAGAATTATTAAAAGTTTCTTAATTAATCAAGCTATCCTACAGTCTATCATCTATATCTAGATCTTAATGCGTTTGGGTACCCTTATTTACACCCTTGAAATATCTCTTCCAATCAAGCATACAATGATCACTTTGTATCGGACGATGGAGATCGTTGTTCGTCCCAATCCTTCACACATGATCTTGAGATTATGAGAGTATCATCAGATGGTTGGTTTTTTATTTCACATGACACACATCTAAAAAAGTGAACCTATAATACGTTTGAGCATGATGTGTGTCATTTGATTTTAGAGTCACATTTTAGGCTGTGTGCTACGTGAAATAAAAATATGACCGTCTGATGGTATGCCCATTATCTCAAGATTATTTTTTGAAAGATTAGGATGAAAAATGATTTCCCTTGTCTAATTCAAAAGTGATCAATGCCAACTAGAGGAGGTGAGGTGAAGTCACAATTTCAGAGGATGTAAATAATGGTACCCAATGGGTTTACCCACGAGTGCAAGTTGAATCCATTATCCTTCAAATCCGGGTGCCACGTACTTAAGTGCAAGGTGAAACCCTTATCCTAAAAAAAAGGAAAAAAAAGATCATAAATGGTGAAATGCTTTATTTTATTTTATATTTTTTTATTTATTAGTCCATTCCACCGAGACAGTCACGAGAACTGAGAAACAGACACACATATGCATATGACAGTTGCGTAGCAACGTAAGGGAACATCAGCTATAATGGTGAGGGTTAACTAATAAAACCCAACCCACAACTTGTAAAGACAAGGATGAGAAACAACGTAGAGGACTAGAATTGAATCCTTAACCTACTCCCTCACATTGGAGGGAGCATACCAACCGGGTCCATTCACAATTCCTTTTAAATCGTTAGATCGAGGTGAATATATATATAGGGAAATAATTATATGACTCGGGTCATGGAACATATAAGCTTACGACTCGAGCTCTAATTGGTTACATGTCACATGAAGTGATTTCAAAAATCTAACCAGATATGACATGCAACCAATGGTGTCGTGAATCATGAGATCATGTCCCATGACTCGAGTGACAGATCATTACCCATATATATATATGAGAAATGTTAACCTCACTCTCTTTATTGTAAGCATGGTCCTTGAATAATTAAACCCTTATTAAAGGGTATTTTAGTAAAGTTTTGAGGAATAATTTAGTAAAATTAAACTAAATAATAAATGAGGCGTTTTTATTACAATTACATGCTCCTCATTTATTGTAAATACCTCATTAGTTATTTAATTCAACTTTACTATAATATTCTCTACACTTTTATGAAATTACCCTTTAATAAGGATGTTATTGCCCAAGACAATGCTAACATCACAATGAAGGGTGAGAGGTTAGCATCCATATATATATATATATATATATATATATATATATATATATATATATGTAGGTAAAGGAGTTTCTGCCTCAACACCCCAACGTTGAATGTTGTGCATGCGATCAAGATCACATGCAAAAAAACCCGTTTTGGATTCTTGCACCACATGGCATGTGATCTAAAAAAAAAAATTAGAATCAAAACTTCTTTTGGCGTTCAGAAACGTGATCAAATATTGGGTTTTGCCCGACACACTTGGTGCGTTGATTTTTAGCCAACTTTGACAATATTTTGAATGGTGGATACGATGTTTTTTCAATTTTTCTTTTTGAGATGGATGTGATCGATCTTCTGCATGTTGCCTCGGTACCGGATCTTCATATTAGGTGTCACTTGGCATCCAAAGGGCACTTGCATAGGGTTCAATGCTAGATGACTAACCTAGCGTTACCGCTTCCATATATATATATATATATATATAGATAATATGAATTTTAGAAAACAAGGATTGTTTTTTACAAAGTTTTAGGGTATTAACCCAAGGAAAAAAAAATTGGCTGATACTGATACGTAGTTGTTTGCCGAAAAATCGATGTCTCAGTTGATCAACTAGGTATCAGTATCGGCCGATACCTATATATATATATATATATATATATATATATATATATATATATATATATATATATATATAAATGGGCCGATATTTATCGGTATCGGGCAATTCGTATTGGTCCTTGATAGACCGATATCCGATGCCCTGCATTATACTATTTTATAAAGTTCTACAGAAACATATTGTCACAATTTT
Source organism: Chloranthus sessilifolius (assembly GCA_021018995.1). Classification (NCBI taxonomy): domain Eukaryota; kingdom Viridiplantae; phylum Streptophyta; class Magnoliopsida; order Chloranthales; family Chloranthaceae; genus Chloranthus; species Chloranthus sessilifolius. Next base: position 10,757,764 of record CM037586.1, read on the forward strand.
TTGGGATTTCCAATAAAACTTGCGGTCAGCCTGTGAAAAAAATTAGACAATAACATTATCGAACCACCCTTCTTTCTAATAAAAAGTCTAACAAATGCCCCTATGCCCGATTATTCATACAGAAACTGTTATTTTATTCGTTGTTATTATAATTACTTTTTGAGAACCTGGGTGGGTGCTGCCCTGGCGGGCCTTTTAGAGCACCTAACTAAGCCCAAGGCTAAGTACCCCAAGTTAGTACGCGTGGGTCAGTATTAGAAATAAATCCTTAGGTTGGCCTCCATCGGGATTTGAATACAGGTGTGTGGCAATCACGCGAAACCCCTTGACGTTCATAGCAACTATTAATCACCAAATTAACCATGATACAACTGGTTTGGGGTTATTGGAGACCTTCAAGTAGCCATTAAATGAATTTTTATTTTTATTTTTATTTTTATTTATATATATATATATATTTTATTTTATAATTATACTTGAGGTTGTTGAGGCTGTTGGAGCCTCCCCTTTTCATTAAATACCATAAAATAAAATAAAAATAAGGTTTAAAAATACTATAGTTAGGCTTTAATCATTCCTTGAACAATTAAGTTGCCAAAAGCTACTAACAACATAGGTCAAAAGCAAGGTTAGGTGAGTTGGTCAGGTACTTGTTTCCAAAAGCAGGAGACCTGTGTTCGAATTTCCTCCCCACCTTGAGGCCACCCTATGTTGGAAAAAATTGAAATATTGACTCGAAATAATACAGGGAATTGGTCCGAGGCATAAGAAATATCGTTCTCTTTAAACCATTATTTGCCCCTATCACTTCGACAAAGTAGTCGCTAACAAGTTATCGGCAAACTAATTTCAAGATACAATGAATCGGCTGTATATTCTTGTGAAGAATTTGGCAAATCCGATCACGCTATCCGAACACCAAATATTGCAAGAAAGCTCTGATAAAGACCTTTAAAAACATACCAAGAGAGAAGGAAGAAGACTCTATTGTATTGTATAAAACAATGATTTTAGGTTCCTTAAATAGAAATCAAGTGGTGTGTTAGTGCACCATTTTCCTATGAAAAGGTGCTACACACATCCCTTCTGAAAAGACACACCACTTTGGAAAGACCCTTCATTTTGAAAAGACACACCACTTTAGAAAGACACCTTAATTGAAAAGACACACCTCTTGGGAAAAGACAAGTTAATAAACTTTTAAATATCTAATAATCCCCCACTATTTAAAAGTTTAAATATCCAACAATCCCCCACTATTTAAAATTTTGAAATTAGAGCAAAGCCTAAAATATATGCATAAATGAAAATATCTTATAGACATGAATTTTTACTTTAGTGGAAATAACTCAAAATTTGCCAAGATTTTTAGTAGAACTAAGTCTTGAACTAATAGTCTTATACGATAAATCGGAACTATTCCACACATATATTTCATATATTTACTATTCAATAAATTGATTAGCACATTTAGGCCATATGCTAGTACCTTAGTTTTCATAAGTGCTTATGGGAAAAGAGTCATGTCTCATTGAAGGCGGCTCCATCCTCACACTTATATAGGTAGACCTATAAGAGATGCCCCTGTAACTTTAACATCTAAACATATTGTGTTATAGCGTCTATTAAAAGCAATGCTTAACCTCCCCTTATCCATTACAAGTAAAACACTACCCTTCTTAAGATGTTTATGAGAATTTAATTCTCATCAATATAGTGCCCCTTTGTCCGTCACGGATTTGCAACTTGTTTTTCCCTTAGAACCTAAATATTGACTAAACAAATATTAACAAATATTAGGTAGGATTCTTATCGTAAGTGACTATTTGGGTAAATGACTTTAAATCTATCCCGATTCTTCTTTTAGACTAATACTTTTCATAATTGCTTATAATTGCAATTATCAACACATAAAGTGTTTCTTCAGTCATTTCTGTCTAAAATAACATATTATTTATTTTCTTGTTCATTGATAAAGAAAAAAATTTCATAGAGAATTTTTTAAAGTTTGACTTAAGATTCATAGGTGCCTTTTAATATCTTTTATGAGATTACGACTCTGATTTAGATTTTCAAATCTAAATCTATTATCTTTTAAAGATAATTCAACTTGAATCATTTCACTATCTCCAAATCTCTTACCGATTTTTTATAGCTCAATGTTATCAAAAGATTACATCCAATCAATCGATCATGGACATCACTACCAAGCCCATTATGTGACTACTCAATTGCTATTGTTCTATTATAGCGAAACAATTATAAGATAGTCATGGTAAATTGATCTTGAAAATCTATTAGTAGCAACTTGAATATCATAATAATTTTAGAGCGATTTGATCAAGAACATTCAATCATGACCATTCAATCAACATATGATTGTATTTAATCAATCATGATTATGCAATTCTTGCGAATAAACCAAAATCAAGTGGTCATGGCTTCTATCATGTGAGGATTCAATCATAACCATCCGATCAAGATCACTAATGAAAACTGATTAAGTGACGAATATATTGATCATATGTACAATCTTACGAGTTCTCATGGGTATGGAAAACTTTCTCAACAAGGTTCATCAATGAGACACCCTGAAAATCAAAATATAGTAGGCAGAAATCACGTTCAGGGTTACTTGCTCATGACCCAAAACAACCCCTTCTAAAATAACATGTAAAATATGTTGCACACGTATGATCAAAATAGACCAACTATCGGCCCATCATGGCACATTTTTTAGCAAAGAAATCACCTGGTGCCTTTTGAATTTGACAACTAGTTATAACTCGGATGGACATGAAGCCTAAGAGTGAGATGGTCATGCCCATTTCTAAATGGTCGGCCATGGTCTTATAATCCTAAGAATCAATAAGAAGCTTTTATAAATCTATAGTTGGGAGAAGCACCATAATATGTACTTCTTCAATCATCAAAACAAAGCCCAATCAACAACGACCAATCATATAAACCATTTTTCAGTTTCACAAAATTTTTGAAATCCAGCCAACTAAATGCATAAAAAATCTTTCATTTTCCACATTGAGTTCCAAAACGACCCAAGAGGATAGTTTCCCTCATGAAGAGACATTAAGAACAATTTTCTAGAAGGACATTGGTACCTACCATTGCCACATTTTGATGGCCTAATAGGGTAGTGCACCAGCAACCCGACACAGAAATACTCTCTGATCACGTATATTCTCCTGATCATAATGCCGAGATGATGAACAACCCATTCCTAGACTTCTAGTCATTCAATTGAGATTAAATCGAGATATTTTATGGTTAATGATTAAGAAGTGAAACACAAATTGATCTATGAAATGCAAAAAATCATGATTAGATTGTTACTTATAGGACACCAATAGCCTCAATCTGTCTTGCCGTTGAACTTTCGAAAATTGCCCTCATGGTGCACCACTCTTAATGCTATGCCACTCAAATTCATGTCTTTTTGTCAAGCATCGAGATCGCGGAATTGAACGCCTTTTCGCTTGCTTGATTTGCCCATCTTGCACGAGTCGATATACACCTTGTCGTTGAATTGCGAGTAAGTAGATTTAATTTCCAATGTGTTTCTGAAGTGATAAATGGTAGGTGAAAACACATCGGATCAATAGTCTCAGAGATTTGGCTAAGGAGGTATAGCCACTTGGCTACGAGTTCGTTGTCATCGATCACAAGAACGTTTCCTGCATTTAAAGGACAATCTCCTGAAACCTGGTCTCTCTCTAGGAGGGCATCCCGATCATTTTCGTCCAACAAGTGACTTCAAACAAAGAAGAAGCTTGTTTGGTGCAATGACATGCTTATTGATATGCATCCCTTATTACCAAGGCACCCCATGATCCCTCTCCTTCGCATGAAAACTCGGAGATGACCAACATGTTGCACCAACTTGTTCCTGACCCAGATCAATAAGAAGATCCCCACCATCTATTTACTCGATACGAGGCAATAATTCAAGCCGTTGGATCTGGTCGACATCTCCGGCGTTGTGAAACATGACTTGTTCACGGCGGGCAAGTCATCGTCTTCGGTCCACCGCTGACCTGATTCGACCCGGCGAATCAACTCGCTGAGTTCCCTCGGTCTCCTCTACTCTGATAAAGAGGAGGCAACACAATTGCATATCTTCAACATCCCACTATCTACTCTATAGTTCTTGCTAAGGACTTTTAGAGAGGGCTTATGGAAGAGGTGGAGCCCACTTTGTGATTTATCTTTTGTGTTTGAATCTTTTGAGCCGTTGGATTTGGAGGATGAACAAATGGGATCATCTTTGCTCGTGTCTTGTTGCTTGTTTCACACCTCTCAAATTATTGATAATACGCATCAAAAGCATCCATTATGAAACACTGAAGGAGATAATTATCAACAAATATTTATTTAAAATTATTGAAAAAAATTAAAATATTGACTCGAAATAATACAAGGAACCGATCTAAGGCATGAGAAAGTTGTCACCAATAAGTTACCGACAAACTGGTTCTAGGATACAACGAATTAGCTGTTTATTCTTGTGAAGGATGCAGCAAATTCGATCACGCTATCCAAACACCAAATATTGCAAGAACGCTCTGATAAAGACATTTAAAGATATAACAAGAGAGAAGAAAGAAGACTATTATATTATATAAAACAATGATTTTAGATCCCTTAAATAGAAATCAAGTGGTGTGTTAATGCACCCTTTTTCTATAAAAAGGTGCTACCCGCATCTCTTCTGAAAAGACGCACCACTTTGGATAGACCCTTTATTTTGAAAAGAGACATCACTTTAGAAAGACCATTTTGAAAATATACAACACTTTAAAAAGACACCTCAATTGAAAAGAAATACCTCTTGGAAAAAGACAAGGTTAATAAACTTTTAAATATCTAACAGTACCCTAGAGATTTATATCTTGTGCTAACCCGATATGTGCTAAATTTATGGTGCGCATGTGCCCCTAGGATTAGGCGGGTGCTCTAAGAGGCCCGGAGGCTCGGATAACCAGGTAATGACAAAAAAAAAAAAAAAAACATAGGTCAAAATCTTCTTTGCTCCTTTATTAATTTTCTTTGTCCAGACGTCCGGTTCCAACCCAATATTACTTAGTCTCCAAAAGCAAACAATCAGTCGATCTATTGAATGGTCAAATGAGGAGAGGTTTCCAATCTATAATGGATCCTCTGACAATTTTTTTCCTTTTTAATCCATATAGCCGATTGCAAGATTCCTTCTTTGTTTTCTTTTTGAAAATTTGTAGAGTTTGATACACCAACACGTGCCAAGTGGAAACGCCTAAAATTTACTCTTTATTTTATGAAAAATCGTAAATGACAGGCAGGTTTTTTGCAGCCAAAGTACAAGAGGATGATGTAACGCGACCCAACTGGCTGCCCCGACATACATTGCTTGCGCCCCACTTTACTTGCAGCCTCTTCTGTCACGCAACGTCAATTACCTACACAAAACCTATCTGTCATATAACTCAAACCTATCTGTCATATAACACTGTCCTCATTTTATACTTTTTAGTAACACTTATGGTCTTATGTCTACTTTGGCCATTATGACGGCAACATGTCTAGCAGGTACGTTATAATAAGATTATAGAGTTAATGGCTCATGGCCAACAAATTTAAATGATCTCAAACAAATAAATTTATTTATTTTATCTCACACCAGTGAGGTGTGATTTATTATTATGTTATGTGTTGTATATCTATGACCAATCTAAATTATTCACGTGGCAATTTATTATTGGATCATATTCGAGCCCCAAAAACATGCCTATAAATAAATGTGAATCATTTAATTGATTGAACTTTAATATCAATCATCAAAATAATACACAACGGTTGATATTATAATCAACAAATGAGACAATATAAATTTTAATGCACTTTAATATATGATCCCTAAAACATCATTTTCCAGCATGTTAGACTTTAATATATGATCTAATACTTTGACGGTGCATATTACCAACAACTTAAACTATTAATGGGGTAAAATCATTTGCACCATTTTGATGTTTAAATAAAGATGAAGAGAGTCGGATCGTAGATTATAAAGGTCGGATTAATAACACTAAACTGCTATTTTCTGCTATAATGTTAATGGATGACAGATGTTATAAGGGTTGATTGTTAAAATTTTGAAATATACGTTTGGGATAGTTTAGAAAATTTGAAAATATCAAGGCTGCGTTTGGATAGTCATTTGGATTTAAAATCATGGATTTGACTCTCAAATAACTCTTTACACCCATTGTCTTAAAATTTAGAATTTCAAATAACTCCTTCCACCCATTATTTGAAATCTACAATCTTGTATTTGGAGTCATGTGCCCATGAGACTCATGCCTTCTTTCCCTGCCTCTCTCTGCTACACCCTCTCTCTCTCTCTCACTCCCTTCATTCTCTTTCTCTCTCTAGATCTCCCTCCCATACTCTCTCCCTTCACTCTATCTCTCTCTCTCTAGGTCTCTCTTGTTCTCTTACTCGGTCTCTCTCCCCTCGTTCTCTCTATGTTTCTCTCTCCCCTCATTCTCTCTCTAGATTTCTCGCTCCCACGCTCTCTCGTTCTCTCTATTTCGCTATGTAGATCTTTCTCCCACTCTCTCTTGTTATTTTTTTATATATGATTCCTCTCTCCTCTCTCTCTTCTCTCTCTCATACTCTCTTTCTCCATCTCACCGTTGGCTGTCTTGAATCATACGATGATTATAGTTTTTAGTCTCAACTTTTAAAAAGTGGATCTTGAGATCACAACCCACCAATCATACGATTAGGTATTGATTCCGTGTGAAACAGATTCTAAAAATTACCCAAGAACCCTTCTCTCGTGGTAGATTGTGATCACAGATCTATGTCATGTGGAATCAATATTTGACCGTCTGATAGGTGGACGATGATCTCAAGATCTAGTATAAAAAAGATTGGGACGAAAAAATGATCTCCGTCATCTAATTCAAAGTAGTCAACAATGTTAATGTGGAACCATCATTTGCGCTAGCAGAATCTTCAATTGTCAATACAACTTTTAAAATTTATAGAGCAGCACTATTATTGCCACTCATTTTTTTTATTGCCACACCACTTAAACAAAGAAAATACTATTGACTGCTTTGAATCAGATGATGGTGATTGTTTTTGTCCCAATCTTCCATACAATATACTTGAGATCATGGGCCTACAATCAGATGGTCATGTATTGATTCCATGTGGCACACATCCCAAAAAGGAGACGATCACAGCATACCATAAAAAAATGATTCATGCTCACTAAAGAAAATAAGACTATTAGCGGCAGCTATAAACTGCCTTTATTAACATAAAACAACCGCTAATACTCTTGCCGCTAATAGTCTTAATAGTTTTTTGGTTAATAGTGGCAGTTTTTGGGTGCAAAAAACTACCGCTAATAGTCTTATTTTTTGTAGTGACATATGATCGTCTTATGATAGGCCTATAATCTCAAGAGCTATGTGGTAGATTGGGAACAAAAACAATCTACATCATGTGATTGAAAGCAATCACTAGAATTTTCTTTGTTTAAGTCGTGTGGAAGTAACAAAAATGGGTGTGGCAGTAATAATGCTCAATTTATATTATGCACTCTAGTTGTCTATCCAATGGGTAGGGGATGCACATCAAAATAGCTGAGTGTGGGGGTGCACACTAAAAAATCTCTATTTTTCATTATCTTTATATATAAAATGTAGGGGCTGGTCAACTCAACTCATGCCTGTCCGTCTCAATGAGTCAAGTTTATGTTCTCGACTCGGTAAAATATTCGGGTTGATTGGGTGGGGCCGGGCATCAAGTTGTCCCAATAGGCTTGGTTGTAATTTATGTAAAATTTGATTTACTAAATTCTATATTCAAATTTTCTTAAGCCAACCTAACGAATGATTTACAAATCCTAAAGTCAAATACATTATTTTAACATCCAAACAAAACGTTTGTAAATCCAAATATTTCAAATCCTTGCTTTGAAATGCCTAGATTTGAAATTCTCATATTCAAATACTCCTTCCCAAAGGCAGCATGCAGTGTTTAGGAACAAGTATTTGAATTTAGAGATTTCAAATTCTAAGTATTCCAAATTCAAGCATTTCAAATACAAACTTTGATATATTTTGATTTACAAATCTCTTGTTTGAATTTTTAAGCATCATCGTAGGATTTGGCCCAAGGATTTATAGATATTTCATTTGGTTAATTTTCTTATAAAAATAATTTATATTTCATTGGTTTCTTTTATTCTATGTAGGGGTGGAAGTTTAGTGAGTCGAATCAAATCAAAAGAAAATTTGGTTTCAAAGGGTTCACTTGAACTAATCAAATTGTGACTCGGATTTCGGCACCCCGAAACCCGTGCCATCAGCACGATCATCTTGACCGTGCCCCTGAACTATGCACGGAACACTGGTATATCAAGCATAAAAAGAAATAAGAACAACTTGCGGAATTTAAATCTAATTAGAAATACCTTTCAAAGGACAGTTCTACCCTCATGCCTCTGCATGAAGGGAGAACCGATCCGAACCATCGATGATATAAATCATCACAGATGGTTCGCCCCAAAGGAATAATCCAAACTCTATACATATACATGTTTTCACAAAATAAAGGCTTGACATACCAAGCCGTACAATCTCTACTCAAAACTCCTCAAAGTAGCACAACGGAGTCCTCTAGAAGAAGTCCTCGAGGTGGCTCCAACTCCTCGCATGAAGAAAGTCCGACTCATGGGATCGCCCCTCAAAACCTCGACCGCTACTAATGGACTGTGACGATAGTCTATAGGGTGAGCTACATCCCAGCCCAATAGGGTACAAACACTGCTGAACATATAAGTTATAACTCACATATATTCTATGATATACCATGCATGATGTAACTATGCAGTTGTTGATAAAACAGTTAAAAGCATTCGTTTACTGTTGATTTCTTATGTTTTCATTTACTCATGAAAAATGCTGAAAAGGCCTAAAGCAAAACTTAAACTTTCAACTTAAGTAATCCCCGAGCAATATAGCATCGAGCCCCGATGAGCTACCCTTCATCGTCATCTATATAGATAGTTTTAATGTATTCCCTGGGAATACCATATAGTACCCAAGCCCCTTTCCCCTGGGGATTGGTGGCGGGGTTTCACTTGTCTCAATCAACACCCCTGGGGTGTGCTTACTATGTACGGATAAGCCTCCGCACTGGCCTACGGTTTCGCCGCCGTATCGGTCACGGATATCCTGCCGTGTCAGTCGTGGATATCCCGCCACGTCGGAGGGGTAACCTAAGGAACCTCAAATAACAAAAATATCGGTGCCTTACATATAGTTATTCACCGTGTAAGTGTGCTATCTTATATCAGTTAGGCCCTATCAAACATGATTCAATCTGTGGATACATCCCTGGGATGTATCCATTAACTTGCATCACACCTGATGCTCTTATCTCTTTACTTCTTCATCCCCTGGGGATGGCTCATTCGTTTTCTCTTATGAATGTCACACACACACACTTTTCACAATTCTTTGAGCAGTAAAAATAATTGAATTGAAATTTATATCACTACATACATGCTCTTGTAAAATAAAGTACATGTTCAAGGTGTTCCCTACCTCAAGTCTTCACTTGTTCAATGCATCAAGGTCCCACGTGGCTCCTCGTGCACTAGCTCACACGTACCACCTATGGTACCACACAGCATGTAAAACACATCACAAGGATGCAATAAAGAAGGTATAAGATCCTCCAAGAATCTTAAAGTCAAACCTAAAAGTCAACAAAATTTATCTCGATTAATGAAATCGAATCGATTAATCGAACTTGGTTCGATTAATCGATTTCAAAATCGATTAATCGAAGGTTAATATCGATTAATCAAGTAATTTGATTAATCGAAATTCTCCTTTTCGCAAAGTCCATTTTCAGTCCGAACAGTCGAATTGTCATTCGATTAATCGAATTTTCGATTAATCGAAATTCTTCTTTTCGCAAAGTAAACTCACTGTTCGAACAGTCGAGTTTCCGTGCGATTAATCGAATCCAGTTTCGATAAATCGAAATTCTTCTTCAAAAGTACACCTCATTCGTCAGTTGAGTTTTCATTCGATTAATCGAATCGATTTGATTAATCGAATTTCTTCTTCGAAGGTACACCTCTGTTGAGCATTGAATTTCATGTCGATTAATCGATCCCAAATCGATTAAAACTCAAATCGATTAATCGAAATCCCATTTCGATTAGTCGATTTTCAAATCATTTCCTCCAACCCTTGGGGTCCATCGAGGTTCAATGATTAATCGATTCTCAAATCGATTAATCGAATCAAATCGATTAATCGAATCCAATTCGATTAATCAAGTCGTAAATCTTCGACCTTTCAACTTCTGGCCAATTTCGATTAAACCCAATTTCGATTAATCGAAATTGTCGATTCACTTTTCGAGTTTTCCCAATCTTTTTCCCACACTTTTTCCTCTATTTTTCTAAGCCATTATCCTATGATCTAACCCACATTTAACCACAACTTAACCCCTATGATCTATGCATCTTATTTACAAAAATTTACCTTGGATAGATCTCAAGTTGATTTCAAATCTAGGGTTGGAAGGCTAGGGGTTCGACTTTAGCTTTTTCAAATGGATCCTTGCGTTGAATCGGCCTCTTTAATACTTGGATCCTTCCTTCCTCATAGCCTTTACTCCTTGCATTAATCACTCTTTTACTCTCTCTCTCTTACTCTCCTTCAACAACCCAAAATACCCATCTAGGGTTATTAAACCCTTTTATCCCTCTCTTAGTTTGTGTGTTGAGCACATGCACCTCAATAGGTATATGCGACTTCATATTTACAACACACACCACGAAATCACTCAAGCTATCACATCTCGTCCGTTCACCACATCCCATGCTAACTCTTGATCTCCTGATTGGTCAAACTTGTGACCAATCGGGCACCGCTCCCGAGGTCATAGTTTTGCGTGATTTTTGAGATATACATCCTCCCTAACTTGGGAATTTTCGTCCTCGAAAATAACCCAAGGTGTGTCTGTCTGGGTTTCTGTCTCGCTTCCCCCCACACTTTCAGGGGAGGTGGTCTAGTTGACTCAGACGAATTTAAGTAGACACAATCACATGCATGGAACGCAAATTTTTGACGAAGGCAAACAATTAACACAAAAATTTAGCTTTTCCATTAATATCAAAAGTTTTACACAGTGCCAATAAAGTGGCATACAAGATATACATATACACAACACATGACTGATACAAAAATAAAAATAAACAAAAAAAAGACTCATGCAGTCCCCTCGCCAGGCTGATCCGGTGCTGGAGCAGGCTGCTCCATTTGAGGTGGCAGTGCAACAAAGGGTCAGGTGTCTGTTGAGCCGGGCTGTTGTGGGGTGGTGGCCGGGCCGAGCGGATGTGGATGTGGAGGAACCGCGTCTGGTGGGATGGAAGATCGGTCCTCTATGGAAGGCGGCGTCCTGGCCCATTCTTCTTCAAGGCCAACATATCCATGTAGGTGTGGGGGTAGATGAACTGGAGGGTGTGAAACATGAGGAAATCAATCCTCCTGTTCATCCTCTCATTATTTGCGTCCATTCTGGCCAGCACGTCCTCTATGGTAGGACCGGATGGAGCGGCGCGCCGGCGGTAGGATGAGGTGGGAGTCGCGGGCGCGGAGTGTGCAGGTGGTGTCGGCGTGGCTGTGGTGTGGGAGGGAACCCTCTCCACAGATGGCTCTGCTGCGGCAGGGTGTGCCCCACCCTCAAGTGGGTCCTGCTGAGGTGGTGGGGGTGGTGGCGGTGCTACCGCTGCCACGGCTGCTTGGGCGGGCGGAGGGACCCAGGCTGTAGGGTCCGCTTAGGTTGTAGCTCCGGGTCCACGAAGACTTGGTGAACGTCTTCCCGCGACCCGTAGCCCTCACCTCGTGGGGTGAAATAGTGTAGGAGGGCTCGTCAGAGTAGCACTCCAACATGCTCGAGATGAGCCGAGCATACGGCATCTTCTCCTTGGGCGGCATGTTGCCCTTCATCAGTTAACTCTTGATGTACCGCATCCCTCAAGGATGACCATGGTAGCATCAAACCATCGCCCTGAAGGCGCTAAAGTGCATGTTGCACTTTATCCACGCAGCTCCGAGTCGTGGCGCATCGGGTAAAGGTTGCATTTTATGATGGAGTCGAGCATCCACATGTAGGGTGGAAGGTCGACCCTCTTGATGGACGTGCCCGACCCCTTCTTCCCGTTGGTCATGCGAGTCATGACCTCTTCAAAACGGGGTTCCTTTTCAAAGGGTGGAAATAGGGTAGTTTCCGGAGTAAAGTCGAGGTAGCATTCAAGCACCTCATGTATGTGCCGACGAGTGATCGTATAGAGACGACCCTCGATTTTGGTTATAATGCAATCGTCACTAGGGCCATTGGTTAGCCCTTGGTAGAACAACCTCACCAATCTAGGGTAATAGGAACCGGATTGGTTTGAGAAGGTTGCCGAGTCCGCATCGTTAGGTAGTTCTGAGCCCATTGGGTCTCGCCTGAAATCGGGATTTGTGAATAGGGTAGGGTCGATGGTGTATTCGACCTCAAAGGTCTTGGCAGCCCACCACTGCTTTGGTTGCTCCACGTTGGTGGGTGGTGGTGGCATGGGGTGGATTGGCGGAAGACTCCAGATGCGCCGTCGAACCGGAGGTGGTCTCCGATTCCGGTGATGGAGTCCTCACCGGCGATGGGGTAGGTGGTGGTGGTGCGGCGTTCTACGCCTAAGCAACTTGGAGGTTGCCTTCTTCAAGACAAACGGGTTTTGGCGGCATTTTCACTAAACTAGGGTTTATCTACTTCAAATGAAAGAAAAAGTTCGATTCTAGGGTTTACCGTGGTTTTCAAAGCGAATACGGTAGATTGTGGGCGCGAATCGACGGAAAAATCGAACCCTAGACCGTCGGATAGTTGGAGAAGAAGAAGGAAGTCAAACGCCCAAAGTCCGGAAGTTCAAATGATTTCGAATGGGGAATGAAATCCCCAAACTTATATATATAGGCCTCGGCTCGATTAATCGAAATTCCATTTCGATTAGTCGAAATTTAAAACTAGGTTAAGCCCCGTAAAATCGATTAATCGATTTCTCAAATCGATTAATCGAAAATAAAATTGATTAAAATATTTCGATTAATCGAAATCGTGTTTGTTTAAAAATCTAAAATTTTGAGCTCACTGGCGCGTGCCAGTCGATTAATCGAAATTCATTTCGATTAATCGAAATCTCAAAATCGATTAATCGAACTTAGTTTCGATTAATCGAAATCGTGCAAAAACTTCAAAAATTTTCCAAAATTTCTTAAGTATTGGATTAATCAAATCCCATTTCGATTAATCAAATTTCTTTCTATGCATTTTCTAACTCAACTTTTCATTGCGATCGGCACATGCGATCGACTAATCGAACAAGATCGATTAATCGAAATTCCAAATCGATTAATCGATTTGAAATGTCGATTTTGCCCAGCTTTCTCTGTAATTTAAATCTCTTTGTTTCTTTTCTTATTTTCGACAATTCATGATGATTGGATTAAAATTTCCATTGAATTACAAGTATAGTGGAGATTTCACAACACGCTTTGTGGTTTACATTGCACTTTCACGTCTGGAAACAAGGTCGGGTATTGTTCTCTTACATCGGCCTCACGCTCCCAAGTAGCCTCTTCTTTAGGATGATTGTTCCATCGAACAAGCACTAAGGGAATTACTTTAGTGCGCAGTGCTTGCTCTTTTCGATCCAAGATCTCCACTGGTTCCTCTATCATGCTCATGTCCTCACACATCTCTATAGGTTGCTTCCCTAACACATGAGACGGATCATTCACGTACTTTCTGAGCATCGATATGTGGAAGACATTATGTACTCGATCGAATAGCGGTGGTAAACTAATGCGATATGCAACTTCACCTATTCGTCCCAAAATTTCAAATGGTCCAACATAACGTGGACTTAACTTCCCCCTCTTGCCAAATCGCATTACACCTTTCATAGGTGACACCTTCACAAACACATGCTCGCCCACTTTGTAGTCAACACTAGTCCGCTTCACATCGGCGTAGAACTTTTACATCTACTCATCTTGTCTTCAACCTTTCTTCGATAATTCGGACAACGGTGGCGTTGTCTTCAAGCGATTTGGTCCTAATACAAATTTCTCACTGCTTTCCTCCCAATTCGTAGGTGACTTGCATCGTCGTCCATACTGAGCTTCATACGGTGCCATGCCAATGCTCGTTGAAAATGTTGTTATATGCGAACTCGAGCATCGGTAGATACTCATCCCAAAGATATCCTTGCATATCAAGCATGCAAGCTCGAGCATGTCTTCTATCACTTGATTCACCCGCCTGTCGCCCATCGGTTTGAGGATGGAAAGTCGAACTAAAGTCTAGTCGAGTTCCCATTCCTTCTTGAAATTTCTTCCAAAACTTGACGATATAGTGGATCACGATGCGAAATGATCTTGCTTGGAATCCCGTGTAATCTTACAATCTCCTTCATGTATAATTGCCATCTTCTGATATGTGGTATTATACGGCAAAAGTGCTTGATTTGGTCAATCGGTCTATGACGACCCAAATGGCATTGTGTCTCTTGGCAGTACGGGTAATCCAACAATGAAATCCATTGAGATCGATTCCCACTTCCATTCCGGTATTGGTAAAGGTTGCAATAGTCCCGCAGGATGTCTATGATCAACCTTCACTTGACAAGTCAAACATCGTGACACATACTCGCCACGCCTTGTTTGATCCTCTCCACCAAAGAATTCTTTTTCAAATCTTGGTACATTTTGGTGCTACCAGGGTGGATCGCATAATTTGACTTATGAGCTTCATCAAGAATTGTTCGTCTTACATCGGCATTATCCCGGGTGCATAGACGGCCTTTACACAACAAAGAACCATCTTCTTTTACTGAAAAGTCCGACCTGAGGCCTTCATTCACGTCTTGTTGAATCTTTGTTAATGTCTGATCATTCATCTGTAGATCGAGGATATGTTCAAATATCACCGGCTTTCTCGATATGTTAGCCAAAAAGGATCCAAAGTGTCCTTTGACTTAATGTTAGCATCATAGAATGCCGTGTCTTCCAATAGTTTGCATCGGTGCATACCCAAAATCAAGGAAGCTAACGGAGCTGGACGGTGTGGACTGAATGCATCGGGCACTACATGCGCCGGGCCAGGATGGTATTGTATAGAGCCATCGTAGTCCTTGAGGAATTCGAGCCATCTGCTACTGCTCATATTGAGCTCCTTCTCAGGTGAACAGACATATCGGAGGCTCTTATGATCGGTGAAAATTTCAAAGGTTCCACCATAGAAGTAGTGTCTCCAAATTTCCAGCGCAAAAATGACTCCTGCCAGTTCCAAGTCATGAGGCGGGTCATTTTTCTCGTGTTCTTTCAACTCTCTTGATCCGTAAGCTATCACCTTCTTGAGTTGGTTGAGCACACAACCAAGGCCATTGTCAGACATCGCGTATCCTCCATCGCTCAAGGAATTGCCAACACTGAAGTGAGTCTCGTTTTGAGTTCTTGAAAACTCTTCTCGCATGCCTCACTCCACTCAAACCTTGAATCTTTTCGTGTCAGCTTTGTGAGAGGTCCCCATATCTTTGATAACCCTCAACTAAACGCCGATAATAGCTCGCTAAGCCCGTAAAACTTCGACATCTCACATCGCCTTTTGGTTGCTCCCATTTAACTCATCGCTTCTATCTTTGCCGGATCTACCGTGACGCCAGCTTCGAGACGCACATGTCCCAAAAAGCTAATCTCTTCCAACCAAAACTCACACTCGAGTTTGGCGTATAATTGGTGCTCACGTAGCGGTTGTAGAGCAATCCCCAAGTGTCCTTCGTGTTCTCTCTTGGATTTGGAGTCTATTAGTATATCATCGACAAATACTACAACGCAGGACTCCAAGTGTGGTTTAAACACTCTTCATCGATCCATAAACGACGCCGGTGCATTCGTTAATCCAAACGGCATCACAAGGAATTCATAGTGTCCATACCGTGTCCGGAAAGTCGCCTTCAGATGTCCTCCGCTTGACTCAAGAATCGATGATAACCCAGATCTTAGGTCGATCTTGGAAAATACCTTGCTCCTTGCGCTTGGTCGAATAGATCGTCAATTCTAGGCAAAGGGTAGCGGTTCTTCACAAGAAGTTTGTTCAATTGTCGATAGTCAATGCATAGTCGCATTGACCCATCTTTCTTCTTGACAAACAAGACCGGTGCTCCCCATGGAGATACACTTGGTCTAACAAACCCCTTGTCCATAAGCTCTTGTAGTTGTTCTTTCAACTCCTTTAACTCAGCGGGAGCCATTCTATAAGGTGCTTTTGAAATAGGCTCCGTTCCTGGTGTTAAGTCAATGGCTAATTCTACTCTCTTTCGAGGTAATCCAGCAATTCTTGAAACACGCCAACAAGTCTCGCACAACCGCTATCTCAAAATGACGTTTTTTCTTCCTTGTCCTCCTTTTAAGAAAGCTAAGTATCCATCGAACCCTTTCGATCATCTTTCGCCTCATCACGAGATCAAGGGCACGATGACGACCTCACCCTTGAAACCGAAATGATCTTCTTGTGTTGGGTCCGAAAATGACTACCTTGTTCTTGCAATCAATGGTCGCACAATGTCATACCAACCACCCATGCCAAGGATCACATCAAACCCTTGCATGTCTAACAAAGATCAACTTTGCTTCCAATTCATGCACTTAAGTCTTGAATCGCTACAATGATGGATTTGCGTTAACTCCGTGTCGTGTCTACTAACTCTCCAAATGGAATAGACACGAGATAGGACGAAATCCAACGCTGAACGATCTTCATCTTCTTAGCAAAACGTGGAGTGACGAATAATGAGTGGGTAGACCGGTCTATCAACACTCGGCGTCATGTCTAAATACACTTCCCTTTTCATACATAGTTAAAGTACCTATAATATATATACACATACATACAGGAATTTACACATCAAAATGCACTCTCAGTTTATATTAAAAGAATCTACACTATTCCTAATGCATGCACCCTTTCCATCTAAAATTCTTTATGAAACGAAATTTTTTTTTTTTTTGTAATAAAATAAAATTTCTCACCTTGGATGACGTCGTGCACATTCCCTGCTTCCTGAGCAGTGACTGCATAGGCTCTCCCCCTAACAATCGGCTTCCTTGCTTGAATGGGTCGTGGTGCTGTAACTGAAGCCGTCTTGCCCTTGTCTGTCTCGGGGCAATCCTTGATCATGTGGCCCACCTTGCCGCTACGAAAACAACCTCTAGTTCCGATTCTGCAGTCTATAGTCCTATGCGGCTTGCCACATCTGGCACACGTCTCTCGAGGTGCGGAAGATACGGTACGAGAACCCTGTGTGATAGTGGCACCAGTAGACATGGCAGGGCTCTCATAGCGAATAGGTCTCCCCGACGCAAGTAATGGAAACCTCTGTTGGTGTTGCTGTTGCGCCGGCCTTCCAAAACCTCCCTGAAACTGCGGTCTCTGACTCTGACCCACGAACCTCGGCTTTTTATTCACCGGTTCGTAGTTCCCCATCCTTCCGTGGTCAAGTCCTCTCTGTTGCTCTCTCTGTCTATATCTGTTCGTGTTCTCCTCTTCTACAACCAATGCTTTGCTCATGACCTCTTCATAGGTCCTCAGTTGAAATGGAGCTACGCCTCCCCTAACCTCAGGCTTCAAACCTTGCTGAAACCTCTTGGACTTCATCACTTCAGAAGCGACGTAATCCGGAGCAAAACGGGCAAGTCGTAGAAACTCTACCCCGTATTCTCTCACGGTCATTCTCCCTTGTACTAACTGCAAAAATTGTATCTCTAATTGGTTCCTCACCACTTAGGAAATATTGTTTGTTGAACTCCTCAACAAATTCCTCCCAAGTCGCAACTCTGGGGTTTCTGAGCGAGAGTCCTTATCACGGACTTCCACCAAGGCCCTCCCCATCCAACATGTAAGGCGCCCATCTTACACTCTCATCTTCCGTGCAAGTTAGCACGCTAAAAACTTTCTCCATTTCCATCCCAATTCTCGCCATTGCACTTTGCAGGAAAATGAAGGAGGTCTCATCCTTCTAAACTCATAAAAAGATGAGGGCACACGCAGTCCTAGGTGTGGTGTAGGTGGCTGTTTCTCTTGACGATGACGCAAAGGATCTTTGCTTGTTGAGCCATGGCACCTGCCATAGTCTCCATAGTGTGTATCATCCTTTGTCGTTCCTCTCTATCTTCTTGTCTTTCTCTCAATCTTTCTTGCACTCTTAGATCTTGATCCTGATGATCTCGATCCTCTTCCTCATGATGTTCCTCATCGCCTCGGGCCTCGTTACCTCCTAAAGGCACTTTCTGTTGGTAGGAGAGATGAAATCATCTCCACTACGAAACTCCTTTGATGGCCTCCTCTTGCTCGGCCCCTCCCTCTAGCTGACATTGCGGCAGCATTTGAAACTAGAGTTTCGTTAGCAGAAGCCCCTATGTTCTGACGAAAGAACCCTTGTCAGAATTGCTAAAAGAAAAGGCTTTGATACCAACTGTGACAGCCCGGTTTTTGGCACCCCGAAACCCGTGCCATCAGCACGATCATCTTGACCATGCCCCTTAACTCTACTGCAAACGGTATATCAAGCATAAAAGAAATAAGAACAACTTGAATTTAAATCTAATTAGAAATACCTTTCAAAGGATGTTCTACCCTCATGCCTCTGCATGAAGGGAGAGCCGATCCAAACCATCGATGATATAAATCATCACAGATGGTTCGCCCCAAAGGAATAATCCAAACTCTATACATATACATGTTTTCACAAAATAAAGGCTTGACATACCAAGCCGCATAAATCTCTACTCAAAACTCCTCAAAGTAGCACAACGGAGTCCTCTAGAAGAAGTCCTCTGGAGGTGGCTCCAACTCCTCGCCGGCAGCAAAGTCCGACTCGCCGGGATCAGCGTCCCCTGAAACCTCGGCAGCTGCTACTAATGGACCTGCGACGTATAGTCTATAGGGTGAGCTACATCCTAGCCCAATAGGGAACAAACACTGCTGAACATATAAGTTATAACTCACATATATTCTATGATATACCATGCATGATGTAACTATGTTGTTGATAAAACAGTTAAAAGCATTCGTTTTACTGTTGATTTCTTATGTTTTCATTTACTCATGAAAATGCTAAAAAGGCCTAAAGCAAAACTTAAACTTTCAACTTAAGTAATCCCCGAGCAATATAGCATCGAGCCCCGATGAGCTACCCTTCATCGTCATCTATATAGATAGTTTTAATGTATTCCACAGAATACCATATAGTACCCAAGCCCCTTTCCACAGGGATTGGTGGCGGTTTCACTTGTCTCAATCAACACCCACAGGGTGTATTACTTACTATCGGATAAGCCTCACTTGCAGCCTACGGTTTATGGCAGACGGTCACGGATATCCTGCCGTGTCAGTCGTGGATATCCCGCCACGTCGGAGGGGTAACCTAAGGAACCTCAAATAACAAAAATATCGGTGCCTTACATATAGTTATTCTCCGTGTAAATGTGCTATCTTATATCAAGTAGGCCCTATCATACATGGTTCAATGCGTGGATACATCCACAGGATGTATCCATTAACTCATCACACTGATGCTCTTATCTCTTACTTCTTCATCCCGGGATGGCTCATTCGCTTTTCTCTTATGAATGTCACACACACACTTTTCACAATTCTTTGAGCAGTAAAAATAATTGAATTGAAATTTATATCACTACATACATGCTCTTGTAAAATAAAGTACATGTTCAAGGTGTTCCCTACCTCAAGTCTTCACTTGTTCAATGCATCAAGGTCCCACGTCGCTCCTCGTGCACTAGCTCACACATACCACCTATGGTACCACACAGCAGGTAAACCACACCACAAGGGACGCAATAAAGAAGGTATAAGATCCTCCAAGAATCTTAAAGTCAAACCTAAAAGTCAACAAAATTTATCCCAGTCGATTAATCGAAATCCAGAATCGATTAATCGAACTTGGTTCGATTAATCGATTTCCAAAATCGATTAATCGGTCAATATCGATTAATCAAGTAATTTCGATTAATCGAAATTCTCTTCAAAAGTCCATTTTGATTCGAGCGATGAATTGTCATTCGATTAATCGAATGCATTTTGCCGATTAATCGAAATTCTTCTTTAAAAGTAAACTCTCTTGAGCGAGTTTCGATTAATCGAATCCGATTTCGATTAATCGAAATTCTTCTTCATAAAGTACACCTCCGTTGAGCAGTTGAGTTTTCATTCGATTAATCGAATCCGGTTCGATTAATCAATTTCTTCTTTTCAAGGTACACCTCTTTGTTGACGATTGAATTTCACAAGTCGATTAATCGATCCCAAATCGATTAATCGAAAACTCAAATCGATTAATCAAATCCCATTTCGATTAGTCGATTTTCATAAATCATTTCCTCCAACCCTTGGGGTCCTTTGAGGTTCGATCGATTAATCGATTCTCAAATCGATTAATCAAATCGATTAATCGAAATCCAATTCGATTAATCGAAGTCGTAATCTTCGACCTTTCAACTTCGGCCAATTTCGATTAATGAAACCCAATTTCGATTAATCGAAATTGTCGATTCACCCTTTTCGAAATTTGTTCTTCCCAATCTTTTCCCACACTTTTCCTCTATTTTTCTAAGCCATTATCCTATGATCTAACCCACATTTAACCACAACTTAACCCCTATGATCTATGCATCTTATTTACAAAAATTTACCTTGGATAGATCTCAAGTTGATTTCAAATCTAGGGTTGGAAGGCTAGGGTTCCAGCTTTAGCTTTTTCAGCGGATCCCTTGCGTTGAATCGGCCTCTTTAATACTTGGATCCTTCCTTCCTCAGCTAGCCTTTACTCCTTGCATTAATCACTCTTTTTACTCTCTCTCTCTCTTCTTTACTCTCCTTCAACAACCCAAAATACCCATCTAGGGTTATTAAACCCTTTTATCCCTCTCTTAGTTTGTGTGTTGAGCACATGCACCTCAATAGGTATATGCGACTTCATATTTACAACACACACCACGAAATCACTCAAGCTATCACATCTCGTCCGTTCACCACATCCCATGCTAACTCTTGATCTCCTGATTGGTCAAACTTGTGACCAATCGGGCACGGATCCCGAGGTCATAGTTTTGCGTGATTTTTTTCGGGCTATTACAGAAATGTTTTGAGTTCAGTTAACCGAACTTTCGAACCCCTGAACCGAAACAAAACCGATTTTTTCAGAATATGTATATATTTTTCTGGTTTTCAGCTTAGGATCGGTTTCTTTCCGTATTCAACCGATTTTCAGTTTGTGGCACCCAAAATTAAAACCAAACCAATCCATCGATTTCGGTTCGGTTTCATCGATTTTCAGTTTTTTTATTCCATTCGTAATTCTATGTAGGGATACCAACGTGTCGGGCCAAAATTTTGGTTGTCTAATAGGCCAAAATGACAAATGCCCAAAGGACCAAACTCGACTAGATGTTGCACTCTATCGGACCCAACCAGAAAATTCGACCGGACCCAGTAAAAAAACTACATATTTTCTACATTTTAAGTATAAATTATCGGATTTACCAAACCTGAAAGTCGGGCAGGATGTTTTATGCCTAACTCGACACGACGGGTCAAGTTTATGTACCCACGTAAACTATCAAG
Source organism: Chloranthus sessilifolius (assembly GCA_021018995.1). NCBI lineage: Eukaryota > Viridiplantae > Streptophyta > Magnoliopsida > Chloranthales > Chloranthaceae > Chloranthus > Chloranthus sessilifolius. The sequence continues at coordinate 10,779,535 of CM037586.1, forward strand.
TTGAGACAGACCTAAATTTTGGCTGCCCAATGGGAAATCGACATATATGCCTAAGTAACCTGGTCCGATAGTGCAACAAACTAGCTATGCCCGACTAGACCCGATGTCCGATCCAAAAACCTGACCCAACTAGGTTAAAAACCCCTTATTTTCGTTGATATTATATAAAATATTGGGTCAGGTCGACCCAACCCAACCCAACCTGCAGGTCGGGCCGGATGCCTCATGCTCAACCCAACTAGATCGGTCAAGTTTAAAAATACTCAGCTCAGGCGGGTCGAATATCAGGTCGAACCATACATATATATGGTAGCATTGGGTAATAGTTTTTTATTCATTAAACATAGCCAATAATATGCTGGTGTAAGATTTAGATTTTCAAATATCGCCTACTTAGGAGGTGTTATTTACAAATCTACTATTTTATAATACAGACATAGATTTCTAAATTCTGATGGATTTACCAAATCTAAATCCAAACACAAAAAGGTGGAACCAAATGGTGAATTCGGATTTAGGAGATCCAAATCCAAATCCAAAACGCAGCTGCGGTAACATGAATAATATAACCCTGTTATAAAGACACACATGCAGAGGGGTAAAATGATAATTTCACTCTCCAAGCTTGTTGTGTGGGATTTATCTTAGTTTGACGTCTGGAGTTTATAATTTTTCTAAATAGAAAAACATTGACAGCAATTTTATGCCGCCCGAGTACAGGATGCTGACCTTTTTGTCCGACATAATTATAACTCCCTCGATCGCTTTCTAGAAAGGCTCATCTAACAATAAATTAAGGACAATATTACATGGAGGATAAATTTTAGGCAAACACAGTATAAAATGTGGCGCGGAATAATTGGCTGCAAGTGAGGTGGGGCTCAATTAATATAAGTCGGTGCAACCTGTCACCGGTGCGCCGTGCGCCATATCAGACGCTACACTTTGTGCTCAACAAATCTGGCCTATGTTTATAAATTTTCCATAAATTAATCTCGAACATTTGCATTCATTAGCTTGGTGTAATTCTAATGTCCCACTATAAAGACTTCTTCAAATAAATCACTATCAAACTAACTTCTAATTCTATCTAACAAACACCATGGAAAAATACAAACAAAATGCAAACTTGGAAGATATACCAAATCGTTTTATAAGCATTCTATTATATAAATTAAGAAGTGGGCTCAACATCTCATATCATTATTTGGGTTTTCTGTAATGTCTGAGTTGAGCAGCGAGCTTTCAACAATGGAGGAAGGCAAACCTACACTACCGAAAATATCGGTGGTAGAGGTTGCCATTTCTCCGAGTATCGTCCACAAGGCAAGTCTTCCACTATTATCATCACCACTATCGCTATCATGAGGATTGTCAATGGATAGCTCGATACCTAACACGCCTGACCCGACTCTTCTACTGGTTCGGGTGCATATGCCTGACCCTTTGAATCGAGTCCGGCATGAAGCACCCGACCCAACCTTCAGTCCAACCCCGACCTGATATTTTGAATGTAAAACCAGGGTAAGGTCAGGCATATGCCCTTGACCCATTAGATCGCGTCAAGTTGGTCAAGTCAAGGTACACTATCATACATCTCAATATTATTCTTGGATGGACTCCTACGACATCTTTTGATCAACCTTCATGCCAGTGGCACACATGTTTGATCAACCCAAATAGCTACGAGCACACTATTTTTTCTTCTACACTAATTTAAGTCGCACATCAATTTTTGCCATTCCAATATCAATTAAAAAAATAACAAGTTTTGGTCAAACTTTTGCTAATTTTTAGTTTCTTTCGATTAAATAAAATAATTTTTTTGGCGATCACCGAACACTTGGGAGATGCGTAGATATTTTTTATACGTATTTTTTTTTGTTAAATGCAACCATTGGACTATGGCCCATGTATATGGTGGTCGCATGCCTCATCGACTGTAAAGATCAACTGAATCAGATGATTGTCCTCCGTTAAACAGATTGGGGCCATGACCATCCATTTAAAGTTCATGTGGGCCACATCTCTGATCAATCCAAGCAGTTCATCTAACAGCTCATCATTGATAAGTCTTAGGACATTGGCTAATGCCCGACACAACTCGATGGGTCAAGAGTATATGTCCGATCTTACCCAAAAACTAGAAGACGGACTGGCGAGCAAGTTGAAGACCCGACTGACCCAATTAAAAATCCTAATTTTCATTGATTTTGTATATAAAATATGGGTCGGGTCGACCCGACCCGAAGGTTGGATGACTTGGATCAGAATCTATGCCGGATCCGACACTTATTTTATATAAGTAGACAATCATATTCCATTAATCCAATTTTAATACATCATCTATAGTGACAAATTTCGTTTTCGGTACTTTTTCGGTTGGGGTCCCTTTCGGTACATTTTGGATTAATTTCGATACCTTTTAGAAAAATTCTGGAAAGTTTTGGAGATTAAAAATATATTTAATATATTTTTTTAAATTACTACAATATATATTAAATTACTAACTTATTTAAAATAAAAATAAAATAAAATAAAATATTTAAACGTAAAAAAATTACCGAAATTTGGTAAAAAAATATTGAAAAATATAGAAATTATCGGAAAATACCGAAATTTTCGTTTGACTTCCTGTTCAGCGAATTTAGAGAAAGTTCACCGAATTTTGGTGAAATTTGTCACTATGACATCATCATCTTAATCACCTTTTTTTAAAAATTATTTATTTATTTATTTATTTGTTTTTGCAGATAATTGCAGAGATGGTAGGGACTTTCATTCTTATATTTGTAGGGTGTGGATCAATTCTAATAGACAAAACCAGAGGCCCTATTACACCACTCGGCGTACCAGTTGCCTGGGGTTTGGCAGTATTAGTGATGATATACACACTTGGCCATATCTCTGGTGCTCATTTTAATCCAGCGGTCACGATTGCCTTGGCTACATTTCGACGGTTCCAATGGAAGCAAGTAAGAATAACTATCTAAAATTAATAAAATATAATCTAATTTTATGGTGAATATCTTTAATTGTTCATGTAGCTAGGGCTCTCAATGGGCCGGATTAGGGCAGGGCTGGGGTTTAACCCGGACCTAACCTATCTGGGCCGGGTTTCTAAAATTTTCAGCCCGACCCTAAGTCGTGCTGCGATGTATTCAGCCCAAGTTCGGCCCTTACCGTCAACCCAAGCCCGGCCTGGATTGATCTAGGTTGCAACATGTTTAGTTTGGTCCGAATACCGAGCAGGGTTTACTAGATAGAAAGTACAACTTTTTCAGGGCCAGGTGCGGGCCAAAATCTGGCCCGACCCGTCCCATTGAGAGCCCTACATGTAGCTAATTAATGGGCCGGGCCCTAAATGGAATGAATATAATCGGGCCTATTAGAACTAGCTATATTCAGCCCGATTACTAATCAGGCTAGGGCGGGCCCGCAATCTGGCTGGGCCTCAGGTTGGCTCAACAATTTTATATAAATAATTTTAATTGACCTGGTCTGACTGGGCCGGATTGGGTCGAGCATTAAACGGATGGATTATAATCAAGCGACTTTAAACTAGCTCATACCTGGGCCGATTACTAATCGAGCCGGGCCAGGACAACCTGTTTATTAATCAGGCCTACCTTCCTTATCCTATTATATCCAGCCTGTTGTGGGGCAGACCGGTCCAGCCTGTTTATATTCTTGGTTTTTTATTTCGGTTGGTTTCGGGTTTTCGAAATTTAACCAAACCGAACCAACCCGATATTCTTGGTATTTTATTTCGGTCGGTTTCGGGTTTCCGAAATTTAACCGAACCGATCTATTTCGGTTCGATTTTGGTAAGTTCCAATGCTGAAGTAGAATATAGGGCAATGATCTCCACAACTTATGAAACCTAATCGAAATTCGAAATTTCCGATTTCGGTTGGGTTAACCGAATCTACACCCCTATTCAGTCGTAAATGTAACTTTTGTAGGTACCAGCATACGTTGCTTCTCAAATAGTAGGTTCGACCCTAGCGAGCCTCACCCTCTTGTCATTGTTCCAAGAAAAGGGTCTACTCTCGGCCGCCGTCACTCAACTTAAACAAATCAATGCCCTCGAAGCTATTATATGGGAGTTCATCACCTCCTTCATCTTAATGTTTGTTGTTTCCGGTGTGGCTACTGATCACAGAGCGGTATGCTTTTCTTCTACTTGTTTATCATTTATAGCTTATCCACACCGTACACGTGGAATCCAGATTGTCCATTGGATAAACAATACATCGATCGAACAATCTCAAATCATAACGATCGAGTTCTCATGTATGACTTGAATACGGAAACATGAAGAGTGAGATGAACACATGGTCAGGAGTTTTTAACTGGTGCAATTTATGAAAGTAAATTAAATTGCCGCGTCGAATGTGAGCCGGATCAATATGAGATTTTATTGCGTTGGAGATCTTCAATAATATGAGTATATTTTTATTTTGAACGGATATATGCCTTACTACCTTAATAAAATTTGTTGCAATCTTGTGTAGGAGGGGGTAAACCCCTACTTATAAATATGCAAGGATCTTGTAACGTATTACTCAACAAACTAATTCTTCTATTAATCTGGCGCATACCATATTTGTCCAAAAATCTGTTTTCCATTTAGATAATGGAAAATAGCTATATGGCCACACGTGCCAACAATTTTTGGGCTTGGTTTAATCCACCTAGTGTGGACGTATTAGATTGCTCAGAGGGACGCTACGTTAGAGGTGTATTGTACAATGCTTCTGCAGTGTTATTTGGATGCCATGTGGCTCCTAATATAAGGATGCACGGAGTCAATCAGGTCTAAGTCCAACTCAAAAGGAAAAATGAAAATAAAAAAAACATCTTCTCTACAGTGGAACAACACTTGGTCAAAGTTAAAAAAATTTAGGTGGACCAAATTAAGACATGAAGAGGGGAAAGTTTGACCGGAGTTTGAAAGGCAAAAGGTTCTAAAAATTATTACTATTATCATTATTATTATTATTATTATTATTATATATATATATATATTTTATAACTTAGGATAATTCTAAGCTTATGCTTGGATTAATCCCTAAGGGTATATTTGGTTTCAAGGAAAAATAAGAGAAAGAAGTGAAAACTGATAAACAGGAACTGAATTGCCGCATTCCTGTTGTTTGGATGATATGGGAAAGGTCGGAAATTTTCTTCCCATTTTTCATTAAAATCCGACAACAAATGCGAAGGAAGTCCCTCGATTTTCTATTTTCCCATCCTTCGAACTTCTCATCCGACTCTTCTCACTCGTTTAGTCATACCACACAATTTGTTCACAAACGAAAACTATTGACTGATTTGAATCAGACGATGGAGATTAATTTTTTTTCAATCTTCCTCATGATAGATCTTAAGATCATGACGCCCCTATCAGACGACTTGATGTTGATTCTATATGACATACATCCCCAACAATTAGAGGCAAAGCCACATTATGACTTGAGTGGTCAATTGACTACCCAAACTTTCTAAAAATTTATTATTAAACTTTAGGAGTCTTAATTTATATTAATAGATTTTCATTCATCCAAAATTATCTTGACCACCCAAAATTATAAAGAATCTTCAAATAATTTTTTTTATGGTATTTATTTTTATAACAAATATTTCTTCTTTGATTTTTATAGTGTAATGCTCTAGTATATTTAATTAAAAAAAATATTAATTTATTACACATAACAAAGTTTGAACCTAGAACCTAACCTTCACAAAATACTAAGTCAACCATTAGAACAATTCACAAAAATATGTAAACACAAAAAAAAAACTTAATACATATATAAGTTTTTGGTCATTGACTATTTTTTTTTATTAGAATATATTATTTTCCTACAATTTCCTGTATATATATCCAAACACAGGATTTGATTAATCCTGTGTTTTCTCAGCTAGCAATGTGGTTACCCAAACAGCGATAAATAATGGGAAACGAAGGAATCCTATGATTTCCTACAACTTAGATATCCATGAAAAAATATAAGAATATTATTTTACTTTCCCACTGTTCCCCGTGTTTTTATCCAAATAGGCCCTAAAGGATGCCCTCGCCTCTACTGTGTAACGAGTATTTCACGATTTACACATTTTTATTGAAATTCACCAAAAAGGAGAACAAATGAAAATTTTGATATTTTTTGGTATTTTATGACGAAATTTCAAAAATTTCGGTAAATTTTGATATTTTTAAATTTTTTTTTAAATATATTAGTAATTTAGTATATATATTATAATAATTTTTTTAAAATATATTAAATATATTTTTAATTCCTAAAACTTTTACCAATTTTTTGGAAAGGTATCGAAATTAATCCGAAATATACCCAAAGGGCTCCCACCGAGAAATTTGTGACTATGGTAATAATTAGCTTTGAAATATAACTTTTACTTTGTTTTGTGCAAAGCAGACCAATGAGCTTTCCGGACTTGCAATAGGAGCCACCATTTTGCTGGACGTCCTTCTCGCCGGGTATGGAAAATACACGTTTTAATTTTTTTATAAGTGTATAGAAAGTACATATTCATCATTATCAGTACGGATAGGGATTACGGAAGACTACTTGCCCACAGGGCTGTGCTATTGCACACCGTTTGAAAAAAATATGAGTACTCCAAATCTTCCATACAATAGATCTATAAATCACATCACAACTATCAAAAGATTAGTTTTTTATTCCATGTGTTACAAATCCCCAAAAAGCGGCCCTTGAGTAATATGACACACATCACACTCAAATGTAAATTTAGAGGCAGTTTTGAGGGATCTGCAACACTTGGAATAAAAAACTGAGCATCTGATAGGTGTGACGTGATCCCAAGATCTATTTTATGGAATATTGGTGTGAAACACGATCTTAATCATCTGATTTAAAGCAATCAATGGTTTCGAAAGGGCCCGCGACGTAGGCGCTTCAAGAGATGGTGTGGGCGTGAACAGAGGTACCCGAAACACATACTTGTTATTTTTGGGATCTGCGCAACATGGAATACCATCTAGGACGTCTGATTTGAAGGCTATGATAAAGAGTGGTGTCAAAGATTGACACAAAACACAATCTCTATCATCTGATTCAACCCAATCAACCAATGAGCCCTATGCCACATGGAACACCATCTAAGCCGCCTGATTTAAAGGCTATGAAAAGATCTTTGATGCCAAAGATTGCAATGATCTGATTCTACAAACAATCATTGAATCAGATGATGGGCTTTATGTGTGCCAAAAGTGATTTTTTTTCTTTTTTTTTTCTCTGGGCCTAAGGTCTGAACGATTGATTAGATTTAAGACAAGGATAAATTTACAGAACATTTTCTTGTATAATTTCTAGCTTTGTCGAAAGGTAACTAAAAGTAAAAAATAAAAATTGTAGAGCATGACCAAATATCTTGTTCACTCAGGCCAGTCACAGGAGCTTCAATGAATCCTGCAAGGAGCATAGGTCCTGCAATTGCTTCAGGAAAATATGATGATCTTTGGATTTATATAACAACGCCCGTCATCGGAACTCTCGCCGGAGCCGGAATCTACTGTCTTCTTCGATTGCCTGACAAGAAAGTGATCATCAAGGGTGTATGATATATAAATATGGAGAGAGAGAGAGAGAGAGAGAGAGAGAGAGAGAGAGAGAGAGAGAGAGCATACGTATCTCAATTGAAGGAGAATATAAGGAACAGATAAAAACTTCAACATGGGAGAGAGGTGTGCCACAGAAATATTGGAGATGAATAGTGTTTTGTTTAAGTACATTAAGAGATTTTAACATATTTAACAATTGTCAACAATCTGATCTTGATCATCATAGTCCTTTTTTTTTTTTTTTTGAAAATTATCTTAGTTCTATTCTGATGAGTGGCGACTATGGTGAGCATACCTCAACATCGGATCTTATCATACATATATGAAAAAATAAATTCCCGTAGCCCACGACGTTGGACCAGACATCTTGGCTGGTCTAGTAGCATCATTCTGTCTACATGGCACCCCAAACACGAGTTTGGGTGCCTTGTGGACATAGGTAAAGTCGATCAGTGACTGGGGGCAAAAGGGAGTCACATGGCACCCAAATAGATGGACCAGGCAAGATGGCTGGGATGTTGAACCAGCTTACCTTTATTCTATTTAAAAAAAGAGATTGTTTTTTTCCATTTACTGTCTGATTGTAGGCCTATGATCTCAAGAGCCATTAGGTCAAAGATCAGGGTAAAAAACAATCTCTATCATCTGATTCAAAGCAGTCAAAGGTTCTTTTGTCGGAGAGTTTGTAACTCTAACGGGGAATACATAAAGGAAAAATCACGGCCGCATTGTAAATAGGTGAAATACAGGGGGTGAAGTGCCAATAACACATATCTTGGGGGGATAAATGCAATAACCCAAAATTTTTTATCATGGATTTATTAAGAAACTTTCAAGAACATACACTTTATAACAGGAGGTATATTATACAAAAGCTAGCAGAGAATTACAGAGTCTGCATCAATTTGGCCAATTTAGACAATTGGGTGGTTAAGCTTTAGCTGTTGCAGATAAGACCCAAAAGGGCATCGATAAATATACACCGTTTGATCTCTCCATTATATAAAGACTAGCCGATAGCGTTAGGCTGCACCATGTTGTCCACCTCCCAGTTTCTAGCCCTGGCATGTACAATTTACGAACAGTTAGCAAAGTACTCAACATACGGGAGCCCTTTCGAGCCGTCGTAAGGCGATGATCAAATATCGTCTGATAGGACACTACAGTGAAAAAAATGTCACAAAGTAGATATGAGCCTCTTTTTTTTTCTGAGAACTGACAAGAAGGCAGAGTACATGTTGAGATGCATGGGACGGCTTCAAGTTTCAACATCAAAAGCAACAAAAACTAGAGAAAATATATAGTAGGGAATTCAGAATTGAAACCAAGCATCGCCCCCTTTGGTTCTACAAAATTCATAGAGAGCTTCGCTAGTCCATTAATCTGGGCTAAAACTCGGGAAATGAGAAATGCCAAAATAAAACTAAAAAAGATTCATTATCATGCTTTCCCCTTGATGTTCTGTAATGCGATTGATGCAGAGGAGCAAGTTCCATGGGTGCTTCTGTCCTTTAGTCTCGATCGAAGATTGCTAAGATTTGGATTTAGGTGGACTGCTGCAATGTTTCTTGGTTGTTGTACTAAGCGGAAGTTTTTGATAAGGGGTCAAGTTGGTTCAATAAAATTCGGTAAGATTTGGAAAAATGAAAAATGAAAAGTGAAAAAAAATATTAATAATATATTTGAAGTTAGAAATAATGCTGGTAACTAACAAAATAAGCTATAAGGTGTTCAATGCAAGCCACTTCTATAATTACATAATCCATGTAATCATAAAAATGTATATGCATCCATAGATGGGTCCAAGAAGAATTGAACTCCTGATTAGGAAATTATATTTCTTGTTCTTCAATCAACAGAAAAAAATGATTAGAAAACGCAGTGTTCCCTTAAATCCTTCTTAAATAATCAGCTCAAGAAAATAAGAAAAGGATAGAATTACACTGTGGTCGAAGGAGCCATTTATCTCTCACCCAGTTTGTGAAAGCCGCCTCCAATTCATCAATTGGTGAGACTGTGGGTGCCTCTGTAAATAAGAGGAACTGCTCCCGAGACCATTTTCTTCGCCAACAAACTGGTCCGAACGACTAGATCTTGCAGGAGACCAAACGGGAACTACATTCCTGTCTCTTTCTCTCCCACTGCTCGAAGATTCTGCCGTGGAGTGAAGACCATTATGCAGTCCAATGAACACATTAAACTCAGTTGTAGCATTGTTTCTAAGTGACAGAGTACCACCTTGGTTTATTGCCACTCCCGGAGGTTCGAGATCAACATTTATTTGTGACGGTACTTCCGCCCTGCTATTGCCATTGGAGTTTCCAATATCCAAAGAAGGTTCTTCAACTCTGAGGGATGAAGCGGTCATCGTAGGGACCATCTGATCGGCTTGTCGCCTTCCCACATTTGTGTTATTGTTCCGGACAGCTTCTTGGTTATCTACATCCATTTGTATTTCTTGGGGGAAAGCAATGATAGGTGGAGATTCAGAAGAGTCACCGAGCCCTTCTTCTGTTCCATTTTCTAAAGCAGCCCTCGAAGCTGCCTCGTTTTGCCACATCTCAGAAAGAGCCTCTTCTAACCTGGCTTTTGCAGCATCTATTTCTACGATGGGAAGAGGATAGTTTGATCCCAGTTCAACTCCCGCTGCTTGTAGCACATTTTCCGGTGCATCCCATGGGTGGTGAATCCATTCAGTTGGTAACCGTGCCAGTTCGGGAAGCCACCTTCGTACGTATTCTCCATTAGGGTCAAATTTATAACCTTCATACTGTAAAAAATCGGGAGTTTGAAGTGGGTTCAATAGTCAAGCATAAGAAATTCAATGACTTTTGAAGTGTATGTTGCATCAATCGGAAGGACTCATTTGTATCACTGGTGAATCTCAATCCAATGGTGGCATAATTAAGCACCCCGCACTATCCTATATCTTTTGTTATATAAAGAAAATTAATAACACATGCTGTAAAATATCTTGATTTATGTTTAATTGCTTGCAACAATCTTAAAATTACGTATAATTTACATGGGCATTTATCAAGATCTCTGATGATACATCTGTTGAAGTCTAACCCCAAATTGGGTATTCATGGCCTTGTGTCTCCTCTTATAAGATCCTGGGCCCCTCCACTCATAGCCAATTGGTGTTGAGATGGATACCCAAATTTATCATGGTACCAGAGCAGGCCTTTCTCCACTCCACGTCACACAGTTCAATTGTCCGTGTGATTTGGCTCAATCCGGCCAACACGTGCGGGGGTGTGTTGAAGTTTAATCCCACATCGGGCATTCATAGCCTTGTCTCTCCTCTATAAGATCCGGGTCCCCCTCCACTCAGCCAATTGATTGGAGATGGATACCCAAATTTATCAACATCTTGGTATCGGAGACACATGAGACGGACATATCACCTCAGATATCGCCTGATACAGATACTTTTGAGTAGTGTGTATATATATATATATTATCGCCGTTAAAATCTTTGTATCAGCGATACCCGAGACAATATCCCAGAGAACTAATTGCAAAGCTTATACAAAATCGGGAATGAAAAACAGTCAAAACTGGACGAAGAAGAATAATCAAAACATCTAATAAAAATTCGTACCTTGGGGTTATCTATACGATCAAATTCACGGCCATCAGGAACAGTTCCGGATATATATTGCCACCCGAGGGCATCACTTTCGAGATCTGCATCCAATAAGGTATCCCAGAAGTACTTCATTCCCCATCGCCATGGAAGCTGCAGAACCTTCACAAAGAAACTTGACACGACCACACGTATCCGATCGTGCAGCCAACCAGTTGCCCACAGTTCTCGCATCCCGGCATCGACTAGAGGATACCCAGTTCGGCCTTGTCTCCACGCCTTAAAATAACTCTCATCAACCACCCAAGGAAAAAAATTCAGGTGTGCGAGAAGAGGCCTTTTGTGGCTGCAAGGGTGGTTAAAGCTCAAGTATCTCGAGTACTCCCGAAGACCAATCGACTTGAGGAACAAGTTTACACTCTCTTCGCCTGCTTTGTTTCCTTCATTAGCCCAAAGAACCTGCTTGATGCGGACCAAATGGAAAACTTTCCGGACACTCACCTCCCCGAAATGCAAATGAGGTGAGAGAAAAGACGTGGTTGCTCTATCTGCTTTTCTACGGTTCACAGAGTACTCAATCAACGGTCCATTTATAAAAGTAGTTAGAGCTTTATCAGCATTGCTCCATCCGGGTGACCATGCCCGGGAGAGAAGAGCGTTGCTACCCTTCTCAGATTCATCCTCAAAGACCAGTGTGTCCGATGGGCACCTTGAGATGTCCCCTGAAAAAATGCAGTGTTCCAAATTCCAATGTGAAATTGCAGACACAAGAAGCCAAACTCCAACGAATAATGAAGAAAAAAAATCTGATACAATTCAGTAGTGATGGCTTCATGTCAAGGTTTTAAACTGGGGGAGTCTGACAGAAACTTAGATGAATAGGTTCCCAAGTCTGAGTTAAGTTGAAACTTAGTTGAAAATTTTGGTGGAGACTTTTCCTTTGTTAAATTTTTTAATAGAGAAACCAATAAACTAAATTACGAGTTCTTATGCACATAACCAGTTCTTACAAATGAGAAAAATTCACCAAGTGCACTCGTAGAAACAACAATTCACAACTCCCAAGACTATTCGTTTTAAAACGAATGAGTTCCAGATAGTGAAATTATAACTACCAATCAACACTGATTCGTATAAAATCGATGTCAAGTGTCCATACATCAAATGATCACAGTATTACAGATGAGATAAATATATATCAATTTTTGGCTTGAGTTTTTTTTTTTTGTTTTTTTTTTTTTTTTTCGGTAGTACAAAAATTTCACTTGAAAAAAAAAAGAGAATAAGAGAAAGGAAGGATTCATGAAAACGATGTGAGTTTGTTTTTTTTTAATCGATGAAAGCATCTTATATTAAAAGAAGAAAAAAAACCAGCGAGGAGCTGGGAGAATACAGGACTACCAGACCGACCAAAAAAAGCAATGCAAAAACCAAAATAAAAAAATAAAAAATAATAATAATAAATAAAAAGGGGGCTGCCGGACAGCGCCCTCCCCTCCACCCAGGACCCAATCTCGGCAGCCAACTTAACCAAATTCGAACAACTCCGGAGGGTCACCCGTCCCAGACTTAACAATGGTGACCCAAAGACACTGCCGCTCTAAGATAACCTTTAGAATCACCCCGACCGGGCGCCGCCTCCTACAGAAAATCCGGTCATTCCTTTCGAGCCAGATGCTCCAAAGGACTGCAAAAAAGCCCACCTTCTAAAAAGCCAAAGAGCAGCTCCCTAGCTAAACAAACCAACGCTGTGTTTGGGATTGCTCTCTGGAGGGATGTGAGTTTGTTGAAGAAGAAAGTTCCAAAGAGCACCATCCTTTGCTAAACAAACCAAGGCTGTGTTTGGGATTGCTCTCTGGAGGCGAAGAGCAGCTCTCTGCTATGGAGTAGAGCACTTTAGTATGGGATTGTATTTGGTTGTAAGTGCTCTTTGCCCTTTCGGAGAGTGAAAGAGCTTAATTTGGTTCTCTTTAAGAGAGCAATTTAAACCTGTTCTTTTAAGTGGGCTGATCTTTGGCTCCAAAGAGCAATCCCAAACACAACCAAAAGGTATTAATAATTACAGACAACAAAGAGCAACAAGAACTTAGAAAAGTTTAATAAAAACAAAAAATAACAATAAACAGCCTCCTTTGCAAATTAAAAACAATAGTGATATAGATTATACACACTTTTTTGATTGCTCGAATAATCCGTTTTGACAGTTTGATATAAAGTGGATTGTGCCATTTTTCAAATGACAAAGTTCACTTTATCAATTAATGTGCTTTCACACCAACAAAATATGGAAGATAGATAGCGCTACCCCTATTTTTACAGTAAAATGTGATAGCACAAATTTTTGAAAAAGAACAAAGCTATTTTTTTAAAATGTAGTCTCCGGGAATGAGAATACTTTTATTGGCTTTGTGCAAACAACCCCTCGTAGTTGCATAAGGTAGAGAACAGCAAAAAAATGACCCAAATTTCATCATAAAAAAACACAGTAACTCATCCATATTTCACTAATAACTAGACAAATGCATGCATACTAACAAAACAAGAACAGAACTATGAAAAAGAATAAAAGAAAAAAGATATAAACCAGATAATACCTAAATCCACACATGCATTTGAAGGAAAAAAGGCCAAACTACTAGAAACGTTACTCCGTTTAAAAGACCCAAATTGCATAATTGCAATTCAATCCATTGCAAGAGAATTAAATTGTTCTTTTTTGTTGCTTGCTCAGTTAATCAAGGTTTGAAATGTCTAAAAATGCCACCAATTTGAAACATCATTTATATTGAAAAGATGTAAAAATGAATTATGTTACAATTAATCATGAACTTGACCAAGTTAGTGATCACAGGCATAGTTAGGAAGTTCGCTATATGTCCCACAAACTTCAACCTGACTGAGCAAAATCACAAGCTAATTAGGCTATTTGACTCTTAATATCATCAGAGATGCAGCAAACTGTAAACCATGTAGAACAAACGGTCACCTACAATAATATATATACTTCTCATCTTTTCATCAACAAGTTTATCTATTAGCTCCTTAAGATCCCATCAGTTTTATTTCACTACATATATTTTAATTTTCTTTGTTATGGTTGTGTAGCCATACTAGAATTTATTTTCAGAAATTGGCATGTCAGACACCTATGGCACCTTGACACTTGGAACCTGTACCACACGTTTAGGTAACACCAAGGGGGATCAATCGATATAGAAAAGTTTCTGTATATATTTTGAGCAACATAGTTTTCTTAACTGTGAATTCCATAGAACTATGCTCTACTTCTATAACCAAGCTGGTCACACTTATTTCTTACTTCTCCAAGATAGAGACCTGAGTCTACCATAGTTGCTAGATTTGATTGTGATAAAGACCTGAACCTACCAAACTTGTTAATGGGCAGAAACTATCAGTATCATTGAAGGGAATAAAATTTACACACAACCTAACTTGGGATTCAAGAAATAAGAATTCCTCTTTATCTGATCTCTTTGGTTTCAATTTGGCATCTTGCATCCAATTGACTAAAAAGTCTTTATTATATAATGAGCTGGCACTCGGGTCAATCTCCTTTTGTCCAAATGGTCAAGCCTCGGGAAGCTGCGTGGCTATTTAAGAGCACACAAATTGGTGAATGTCCACTTTCGACCTGTCACTGATTTAGCAGGCAATATTATCAGCGCATTTACTAAGGTGGTTGGTTTGAGATTGACCCTAGTGCCGCCACCGGCGCTCAGGTCGCGTACCTTATACTAAGTCATACTATAATAGGAACAATATATAAATCTCTAGTCTCAAGCCAAAAAAACTATGGAAGAGAGTAGAGATGAAAAGACCTGAGATTATCCTTTTGGGAGGAAGCATTGGTGCCGCCGGATCATAAGGCATGCTAAGGCATCTGTTCCAGAAAGCGGCGAATGTTGAAAACGGTTTGCCGTGCTTGTCGCTAACTTCCCATGGTTCATAAAGCAAATCCGCATTGAACGAACGGACGGCTATGCCTTGAGCAGTCAAAAGTTCTTTCGCGCGGTGGTCCCTTACAAGAGACAGGGGATCTGTAATAGTAAAACAGCCACTTAGAATTGATCAATAGAGAAATTGCGAAATCCATGTAAATATATTCTGAATTTCTGGCTTAAAGCACCCGATTAACAAAAAGAAACAGAATTGGTGGTCAGAATTCCATCTAATCATATAAATAAACAGAGGTTTTGTACCCTATCTATATTGAATGGATCAAATTAGCCAAAAGAATAGTAGTCCTCATCATGGATCAAAATTTAGGTCGAAATTTCTAAATTTCGGCCGAATCGTTTATGTTCCGGGCCTCCCCAAAACAAAAATAAGGAGAAATTTTGCTAAGGGCTGAAAATTTGAAATTATCGGCCGATAATTTGAAATTTTTGGACAATAATTTCAAATTTACAGCCAACAATTTGAAATTTTTGGCCGATACTCCGAAATTTTGAAGTTATGGCTGAAATTTTGGAATGTCACTTTTAAATTTTTATTTATTTATTATTATTTTTTATAAGGTCTTTTGCTTCGAAATTTTTTTGGTTCCCATACATTTACCCGAGTTTCATTCCTTTACACTTAATATATTTTTTATTTTTCTCCTCTCCTCTCTCCTTCTTCCATAGTGTGACGAAATTTCGCCGAATAATGTCAGATCTTGATGAAATCTCGTTGTATCGTACCGTAACTTACCGAATTTTGCCAAAAGTTACCGGATTTTGACGGATTCTCGCTGGACTTTGATGGATTCTCTCCCAAAGTTACCGCAACTTACCGAATATCGTTGGATTTTGTTGTATCTAGTCGTATCTCCCGAATCTTCCCAGATTTAGTCGGATCTTGCCGGATTTAGTCTCAATAGTTCAAATTCGTCTTCTAATAATGTGAAAGAGTTAAAAAAAAATAAAGTTCGGCAAAGTTCGGAACAAATTTATGAAAATTACGGAAAATTTGACCAAATTATGGTTCCGGTGGTGAACGAAACCGAAACCGAGATTTTGATCCATGATCCTCATCCTAATTAGACATATAAGATGTTCTAAAAACATGCTTGACAAAAGAATTTGAAGATTGCTAAACAGAAAAACTAGATATGATGAGATGGTAATGAGAATTATATGAACATTCTTGAAATTTAAAAGAAGACCCACATCCCAAATATGCAATTCTAGTTCATCTAAACCTCATATGCATCAAATAGACTATTAGACACCCTTCATAGCTCAGAAGAAATTTTCTATAATCAATTTACAATAATCCCACTGAATCCATCTATCTGAAAATGTAAAAAGAATATACAAGAAACAGGATCAATCAAATAACTAAATTAAAAAGAATACTCACATCCCAAAAATGCAATTCTAGTTCATTGAAACCTCATATGCATCACTTGGACTATTAGACACCACCCTTCACAGTAAATTCTCTCTCTCTCTCTCTCTCTCTCTCTATATATATATATATATATATATATATATATATATATATATATATATATATAAAAGTAAATAATCAATTCACAATAATCCCACGAAATCCATATTTCTAAAAATGAAAGAGAATATACAGGAAACAGGATCAATCAACCCATATACGAATCCAAAAATAAAAACAACAAAAGAAATTGAAGAACTAACCATATAGGCGATTAAAGAAGAGCTGATTTGCACCAGTAGACTTAACAATCTCAATAAGTGAGGACACACTATCAGTGGATCTCTTAGTGACCAAACAAGTACCAAGGCTCCTCAAGGAGGTATCAAGGTGCTTTAAGCTTTGTTTCAACCACCACCTTGAGACCCTCCCAGGGTAATAGTGACCCTCTTCTTCAGGAGCCCATATGAAGACTGCTATAACACCACCTGCTCTTACACCTGCTGCAAGTGCTGGGTTGTCTTCTACCCTTAGATCCCTTCTGAACCAAACTATGCTGCACCCACTACACATCTCTTCCAAAACGAACCTACCAACCAACCAACCAATCTTTTTTTGTTAACTAATCCAAAGAAAATAAGAGGGCTATCAATCAATATATAAATCTTGTTTTTTGAAGTCTCCTACCCAATTTTATTTTTTTTGGCTAAAACAAGTAGGAGATGAACACCATGAGTAGATGAAAAGGCCCTCTTGATTTATTTATTTTTCAATTTTTTTAGTACTTTTTTCCAAGGTGGGAGTGGATATTTGGACTTTGAGAGAAGGGTGATTGGATGAAAGTTTGTTTTTTCGGTATAGATTATCCTTTGTTTTTCTTCCTATTTGTTATTGGGGGAGCAAGTGGAATTTTTTACTGTTTAGATAGATTGAAATTGAAGGGTAGTTTGGGAAGATGGTTTTTCGCAATTTTTATGAGGTGCATTGATATGATAGTGTGCTAGGCAGCAACAAGGAGTTTGGTGACTCCTATCTGCATATGTGGGGCCGTCAATGGGTCGGATCGGGTCGGGCAAAAAGTCTGATTACCCGACAGATCAAGGGTATATGCCGACCTACCGGACAGTCCACCTCATCTGAGAGGACCTGATGGGTCAACGGTATATGCCTGACCGATCCAAAATTTGAGTCTACCCAACCCGACCAGATTCTTTTTCTCGAAACTCCCCCTCATCCCTTTGTATCTTATATTCAAATTTTCGGGTCAGTGAGGCCCAACCCGATTTTTGATAGACCCAACCTGAATTTTGAGTTGACCCTACCCGACCCAAGTTCACGTAATATACTTCATGTCAGATTCAACACGATGAGTCAAGTTTATTTGCCAATCCAACCTTTTCATCATCATCATCATCTCTACTCATTTATGATCAGAGTGTTTTGAGTAACGGATCAACCTAACACGTTGAAGCCCCTATTTATTCATAATTAGGTTATAGTAGCCTTCGATCGTGGTCGTCAATTGATGATCTATGATCTAAATAAATTTTTTTGATCAGACAAGTCTAGCCCTCCAATCAATTGCTTTCTTTTGGATGGTTATGATCATCCAATCAATGCAATTTTGGGAGTATGGCTGCATCGAAGGTGAGAACCAGACTAAATAGTCAAGATCATCACACATATAAAGTTGACGATACAGATTGTTTCACAAATCTCTCTGATGGTGCTAAGCACTACACTATGTAAAGTGTTATTTTACTTTTGCCTTTTATTTGTTCTCTTGTGACTTGTGAGGTGAGCCCATGGTGCTCTATTTGTATTAATTGGAAAGCCTTCTTTCTTGACGAAAATGCCTTTTCTCTTCCGCTTTCTAATTTTGGGCGAAAGTGGGCATTTGACCCATCATAAAGGGGCATTTTGGGAATACTCATTTCTGTATCTGTACCACAGGTATTTCGAGAAGATTGTGTCTGCCCTTATCTGGGCTGCCCTTTTAACTTTTAAGGAATTATAAATAGCATGCACAGTACTACTGAGTTTGGTAGTGCTCCCCAACTCTACTTATGCTGAAAAGCCAGTGCACCCCAATCAAGTTGTTCCAATCTACGGAAAATCTTTTAGATGGATCATATCTGAAAAAATCACATTGATTGAATGATCTCAACCATCAAATCAACGATGCTTTTGTTAACTACCGTAGATAACCCTACTAGCCCTCCAAAACTACATGTTCAGCCATATGATTGATCGAACCGTCCACTTATCGCTAATTAAGCAATCGTAAACATCGCATAAATTTTGGACGCTCTAGATAGATCTAAACGTTCACGGATTACAAGCAGAATTGGAGACCAACTTATAACAATTATTATTAGTCTTATTATTATTAAGATACTATATTTTACAAAATTTTTTTTGAGAATCTATATTTTACAATTAGAGAATATTTTGCTGCATATAAAGGTGCCCTTGGGTCTTTTCATGGGTTGTTAGTGGGTAACGAGATGAACATGGAATGAATGAGAGCCACACGATGTGATGGGCTTCTTCGTACCACAACTTTTTCTTCATGTTTTCTTCTTGTTCTACAAGACAAACCTCACACTTGACAGGGTGGAAGGTGGGAGATGTGAGTGATCAATTATTGTTGAGAAATAATATTATGGTGTCATGCACTACTATACCCTCTTGCTTTGCAGCATCTCTCGCCACAATTTTTGTCCCTTTTGTCTAGTTGATGGACTGCTTTTCAAGTGTCAATGTCATTGCCAACAAACGGTCTATAGAAAAAGTTTGTTGATCAGATGGTTAGGAAGACCTGACTTGCAACTCTTTTGGGTTATTGCCCATCGGTTGGGTGACGTATCGATTGAACAATCTGGATTGTTGGATGAGAACCTTTTTTTGATAAATAATTAAAGATAGTGAATCAGATGATTCTAGTGATATGGAGTAACATGCTATTATTCCTTTTTCTTTAAGCTTTCCAGGCTTCTCTCTCTGAAGTGCCATGTGGGACCTGTTCCCCTGGGTCCCAAATGGATCGGGTTGGCCCAACAATTTAAGTGACCCAACCCGCTAGTGGTCGGGTTAAGGTCCAAAACCCAAAAGCACCTGGGTCGAGCCTGTCCAAATTTTGTACAGGCCAGGTTTCAAGCCTAATTTTTAGGGTAAAAAAATAATTGTGCTGGCCGAAACCCGGCCTGGCATGGCCAAGCCCGATATATTAAGGGAAGATGTTGGGCTATCCCAGATCTGGCCTGACCCAATTTCTGTAAAGACCCGAGAAATTGAACCTTCGAATAGTATGTCTTGATGTGCGTGCAGCCCGATCACACCCTGAATGAGATAAATTATTTAGACTAGTAATTATATAAGTAAACTTAGTTATTGTGTGATTAGGACTGAAGACATCTAGGTGAGTGGGCCTTAGTGAGGTAACATATATTGGTTTGAGGTGTGCGTGTCTAACACACAAGAGGGTGTTGTTATGTATAAAAGAAGTGATGAGAGAGAAGCAAACCTTTCTGCTTCGGGTTGGTGAGGAGTAAATGAGAGGAGTGAGAGTGTGCGTGTGTATTGAAGGTGTGTGATTGAGTGTAGATCGGAAAACTTTGCGAATTAAAGGCTTTGAATCGATAAGAAATCTGAAATTCTGAGTTGCGAAATCCTAGTTTGGATCGTTGGGGAGTCCGAAATTATGAAACCCTACTTGAGAAAGGGAGCTAGGGATCAAGGGAACTGATCAGCTATAAAGGTAAAAGTAATTCTTTGATTGAGTTTTTGCTGATTTACTATGAATCTAACTAGGTTATGTGTGAAAAAATTTAGTAGATCAAAGGTTATGTTTGTATGGAAAAGAGTTCTGGAAGTGAGAACTCGAGTGACTGCTGAAGTTGGCAAAACCGATCGAACGAAATTAGTGAACGTTCGATCGATTTTACCAAGGAAGAAAAAAATCATGAAGTGGGTCTCAGAGGAAACCGATCGAACGAAATCAGTTTCGTTCGATCGATTTTGGGAAACCGTTCAATCGGTTTGGACTGATTTTGGCTTTTGTTGAGTTTTACTTTGTGTGCTGTGACTAGGCTTCAAAACTCTTTGTTTTACGTCCTTTTTGACACGTTGAATGTGTTTTGACCATGCTTAGGCATGAGGCGGACCTTGAATGTTTAAAGCTAGATCGGGTTGAAGAATTTTGGTATAACTTCGTTGAGGTAGGGAAGAACTATATACCATGTGCATTTGATACGATTCGCATATGTATTAGGATACGATGTGCTGCCTTTGAATACGCATGAATGTTATGATTGTGTATGTGTGTGTGTTTTGAAAACCATGTTTAAGGTAAATGTGTTATGTTTATGTGGAATCTTCAAGGTTCATTCCGATATGTGGGTGTGTGAAGAATGTGTTTTAACTTTCAAGCTTACTTATAATTATCACATTATACGGCGATAAGCTATATGTATGTACTTGGATTTAAGGTTTATATGTGAATACCCGACTGACTCGGCAGTATATCCGTGACCAACGCGGCGGGATATACGTGATCGGTACGACAGGATATCCATACACCCTTCGTGATCTTGTATGATTTTGTGAATTTTACTGGCCAACGGTAATTGTGTTCGGCACAAGTGTCCATTAATGTTTTAGACTGAAATTTCAGAATTATCGATGATATCACTAAAGAAAATATAAAAACACAATCACAAAATGAACACAGACGATTTTAACATGAAAAACCTTTTTACATGTAGAAATCACGGGATCTATCTCAGATCCAAGACAAAAAATCTACTATGAAAAATAAATTATTACAGTGTTTCAAGAATAAAATGCCCAATCACTCTCCTTACTAATAACAATCGCGCCTCATAATCATTCCTTTCATAGTGATATCACCTTCAACCGTTGTCTCTCATGATGGTCCACTCGTTCCATACGAGCCAATAACTATTTAGAACTAAACAATTTCATTTTGACAAATGGGGTACTTTAAAGAGAATTGTTAAAATGAAGAACTTTCTCCCAAAAGCCTTACTTCCCGAATCACAAATATCCTTTTTAAACTATCGGGGTGGATGTCCTTGACCAAAGATGTCCTTGACCATGAATGTTCTTGAGACACTAACTTCTCATAATCGTCGGAACCGCCGGAACACGGATGTCTCTGAATCACTCACGAATGTCTGTGACCATGGATGTTTGTCAGCCCATTCATAGAAGTTCGTTCATCCGAACCACTGAATCTACTTGACACATTGGAACACTTCTAAAGTTGATCATGATTATGACAATATTTCTAACAATACCTTCTTTTGTTATAATCATGATAAAGCTTAGATTACAAGGTGTAACGTCCCAAAAATTTTGTGCTTAAATAGTGCAATTCGGGAAGTGTGTCCGGCAGGTCACTTGTCGAACCGGGTCAATGTTGACTTGGCTAACTTAGTTAGCTTAAGTTAGCTACGTCGTGTGTGAAATGTGGAGTATGTGGGTAACAAGAGTTAGTTGTTGGGATATATACATACCTAGTTAGGTATGTATGCCTTGCACCTAATAAATGAACGGAATTATAAAGAAGGGGAAGAATTTAATTCTCCTTAGTTAGGTTGTTGAGAAATTAAGAGGGAGTGAATGAGAGGTGTGTGATTTTGTTTGTGAAATTGAGGGCTACGTATTAAATGCAATTATTGAGTATGGATCGTAAAACTTGTGGATTAGAGCCTTCGTATTGGAAAGAGATTTGAGATTTGGGGATTATGAAACCCTTGTTGTGATAAGAAGCTCGGGATCAAGGGATCCGATAAACTAGAAAGGTAAGCTAAATTATTTGTGAAAATGTGTTGATTATACTGTTAATCCAGCTGCTAAGGATGGATGAAATGAGTTAGAAGGAAGTAAATGTTGAAGAGATGAGTTCTAAGGGTTAGAACTCGAGGTGTTCTGGAGATGGGCAAAAATCAATCGAACGGAATTAGTAATCGTTCGATCGATTTTGCCAAAGAAGAAAGAAGTGTAATGCTGAGTTCAGGAGAAACCGTTCGAACGAATTAAGAATCGTTCGAACGAATTAAGAATCGTTCGCTCGATTTAGAAAATCGTTTGAACGAAATTAAGATCGTTCGATTAGTTTGGCTAGGGAGAAAAAGTAAGTGAGAAGGATTTCTGAGGAAATCGATCGAACGAAATAAAACTGTTCGATCGATTTTGGGAATTCGTTCGAACGATTTAAAATCGTTCGATCAGTTTGGGCTAAATCAGACTTTTGTTGGGTTTTGCTTATGAGCTGCTTATAAATTGGAGTTAGGCTTCTGAACCCAATATTTTTACACTAATTGTGATATGTTGCATGTGTTTTGATCATACCTATGTTGAGCTGGACCTTAGGTTGATTATGGCTAACTCGGATTAAGGAATCCGTAGATTTAATTTGCGTATGAGGTAGGGAATATTCTAAACTTGTACACTTGATTACGAAAGCATGTATGTAGTGATGTTCTATGTATGCATGTCCGTTTAAAGCATAGTTAAGTGCTTATGTTTAAAATGCTAAGATACGTGTGTGAAATTAAGGTGTATGTGCGTACACGAAAATGAGAAAGTTAAAAGCATAAGAAAAAAGACATCCCAGGGATGTATAGTTAATGTGAATGTACATGTGATGGGAAAATTTTATGATGGGCTTTGAACTACTAATAATTAGCACAATTATACGGTGAATAACTATATATAGTGCACAATTAATTTAAGGTTTGGAGAATACCTGTAATATCCCAAAAATTTGAGCTTTAAACAGTGACCTTGAGATTCATGCCCGACTGGTCGTAGGTTTGACCAAGTGATGGTCAAACAGTGGACTCATGAAGTGATAAACTAATGTGATGTCAATGTGACCTAAGTATAGAGTTAGAGTCTAGATAATGGTTACGTACACCTATCTCTGGTGTATGTGCTTAACACATAAGCTGGAAAGAGAATAAAAGGATTTAATAACCTAGGTTTCATTGTTTGGTTGGCAAAGAGAGTTAAGAAGAGAGATGGAGAGAGAGAGAGCCAAGGTGAGTTAATGGCAAGGAGTTAATGTGACTGGATTGAAGGGAAGATTGAGCAATAAATGTCGGATTCAACATGATTTGATTCGTGGGAGCGAAAGCTGGAACCCTAACCATTCAAATCAATCGTTCAATCCTTTAGGAGATTGATTTGAGGTGAGTTTTATTAGAATAAAATGCATAGATGTTTGGTGGTTAAATTCAGTCAAGTGTAGTTAAAAACATAGAATTAAATGATAGAAAAGAAAGAAAAATAGAGAAAAAAAGATTTAGAAGAACATCCCGAAAAGGGGCTGGGTTCTGGCCAAATCAATTAATCTAAAAGTTGAAAAAGCAAGAATGCCCGATTTCGATTAATCGATTTTGATAGTCGATTAATCGATTTAGAAATTGACTAATCAACTGGGTACCTTCAGTGGCTAGAGAGATAAGACTTGGGGAAATCAACTAATCGATTTGGGGAATCGATTAATCGATTTTAGATTTTGATTAATCGATTTGGGATCGATTAATCGATTTTAGATTTTCGACTGCTCGATTTGAGAATTGATTTAACCACTTTGGGGATTTCGATTAATCAATTTGGGATCGATTAATCGATTTTGGATTTCGATTAATCAATTTTGGGAATCGATTAATCGATTTAGGGTTCGATTAATCGATTTTGGGAATCGACTAATCGATTTTGGCAGTTTTACTTGACTTTTTAATTGAACCTTGAGGTTCATGGAGGGTCTAGGACCTTTTCTATTACATTTTTAGTGATGTGTTGCATGTGTTATGGTGTACCATAAGTGATACGTGTGAGAGCAAACATAAGGAGCCGTGTGAGACCCTGATGCTTGAACCTTCAGAGACTTGAGGTAGGGAACACCTTGAACATGTACTTTAATTGCAAGAGCATGTATGTAGTGATATAGAAATTAATTTGAAAATATTTTAGCTATGTAAATCTTTATAATAAGGGTGTGTGTGTGACACCAAGAAAGTAAATGAGAATGAGACATCCCCAGGGGATGAGAAAGTGATAAAGGCATCAGTGTGATGCGAGTAATTGAGATCAAGTAAGCTAATGAAAATGAGGCATCCTGAGGGGATGAGAAAGTGATAAAGGCATCAATGTGATGCGAGTAATTTAGACATCCCAGGGATGTTGGTAAGATTGAATAACGACTGATAAGGCCTAAATGATATAAAGTAGCACTTTTATACGGTGAATAACAACTATATGTAAAGCACATGATATTTTTGTTATTTAAGGTTTGAATAGAATACCCCACCAATGTGACGGGATACCCACGACTGACTCGATAGGATATCCGTGACCGGTATGGCAGCCAATCCGTACACCGGTACGGAGGTTTATCCGTACACAGTAAGCACATCTCAGGGATATTGAGATGAGATTTAACCCCGCTGCCTATGAGAAAGGGGATTGGGTAGTATTCTCAGGGAATACATATAACGACTGTCTATTTAGACGACGATGGTGAGTATTCCATCGGGGCTCGATGCTATATTGCTCGGGGACTACTTAAGTTAAAGATTTAAGTTTTACTTTAGGCCTAATCAGTGTAATTCATGAACAGTTTGAGAATAAATGAAACATGCAAACCACCAGTAAACTTCAAGGCATAATTGTCACCTTTTAAACTATTTTTCCTGCCAATGTATAGACACATCATGCTTAGAATATCATAGAATATATGTGAGATTTTGACTTATATGTTCATTGTGTTATTCCCTATTCAGCTAGGATGTAGCTCGCCCTTTAGGCTATACGTCGTAGGTCCAATGCTACCAGCGGCCGAGGCTTCGGGAGATGTGGATCCGGGTGAATCGAATTACTTGCCTGGGGACGAGTTGTAGCCCCTTCATGAGGACTTCTTCTAGCAGACTCCGCTGAGTACTTTGAGAGAGTAGTTTTGAGAGCATAGTAGTACGGCTTGATATGTCAAGCCTTTATTTTGATAGACAATGTAATTAATTGATATATTCTTTTTGGCGAACCATCTAGGGTGATCTGTTTATCACCGATGGTTCGGATCGGTTCTCTATTCATGCAATGGCATGAAAGTAGAACTGTCTTTTGAGTTTATACTTGGAATAGTGTTTTGCTTCTGCACCGTGTAGTTATTGTTCTATTTTGTCTTAATATTACTTGTTATACCAATATTTCGTACATAGCCATGGGGCACGGTCTAGAGGATCGTGCTGATGGCACGGGTTTTGAGGTGCCAAAATCCGGGCTGTCATAGTTGGTATCAAAGCAATTTCTTTTAAAAATTCTGACAATCGTTCTTTTTGTCAAAGCATAGGGACTTCTGCTAAAGAAAACCTTATTTTTACGTGTAGACCGTTATGTCTTCTAGAGGAAGGGGCCGACCTAGGGGCGGCCATAGCAAAAGTTTGCGTAGTCGAGATGATTTTATCTCGGATACCAATAGAGTGCCTGTAGGAGATAGAGGGGCTTTAGGCAGTGGTGGCCAAGGGAGCCAAGATTAGGCAGAGACTCAGGATCGTGATTGTCAGGATCATGATTAAAGAGAACAAGAGAGAGTCAGAGAAAGAAACGAAGATAGAGAGGAGCATCAGAGGATGATGCACACTATGGAAACCATGGCGGCTGCCATGACCCAACAGGCAGCATCCTTGGCAGCTCATACTGTCCATGAGCAGCATTAGCCACCGACACCTCCAGTGGCTCCGACACCGCCAATGACTTCTGCGTTTACTGAGTTTAGGAGGATGAGACCTCCTAACTTTTCGGGGCAGGCAGAGCCCATGGTAGCTGAGAACTAGCTGAGTGAGATGGAGAAAGTATTTAGTGTGCTCATATGTATAGAGGACGAGAGCGTCCGTTGGGCAGCCTACATGTTAGATGGGGAGGCTGGGCCTTGGTGGAAGTCTGTTTCACGGACTAGGGTTCAGGAGACTCCAGATTTGCCCTGGACGTGGGATGAATTTATTGAAGAGTTCAATAAATAGTACTTCCCAGAAATTGTGAGGAATCAGATGGAGATCCAAAATTTGCAACTCGTGCAAGGGAAGATGACTGTTAGAGAGTATGGAGTGGAGTTCATGCGACTCGCTCGCTTCGTGCCTGACTACGTCATCACGGAGATGATGAGAGCGAATAGGTTTCAGCAAGGGTTGAGATTGGACGTGAGGGGAGGAGTGACACCATTCCAGATGAGGACCTATGGAGAGGTCATGAGAAAGGCCTTGGTGGAAGAAGAAGAAAATAATAATAAATACCGCTAGAGGGAACAACAAGGAAGGTGGAATGTGGACTAGAGTAGAACAGGGAATTACGAGTCAGTGAACAAAAAGCCAAAATTCATAGCAAACAATCAGAGACCACCGTTCCAAGGAGGGTATCAAAGACCAGCGTAGCAGACCAACCAGCAGAAATTTCCATTGCTTGCGTCGGGGAGGCCGATAAGATATAAGAGCTCTATTATCACTATCAGACTCTGATTACAGGTTTCTCATGACGGCGTCTTCCACACCACGGAGACTTGTGGCCAAGTGTGGAGATCTCACGGAGATGTGAATCAGAGGCGAGGGAACTCGGGGTGTTTCAAATGTGGCAAGGTGGGCCACTTGATCAAAGATTGCCCTGAGGTAAATAAGGGGAAGATAGCTTCAGCTTCTATGCCAGGATCGATATAAGCAAGGAAGCCGATTGTCCAAGGGAGAGCTGATGAGTAGTGAAATATGATGATATTTTACCCTTAAATACCTATATTTAGCCATTCGATGAAGGTTATCTAATGAGAATTACTAGATTTGAAGTGTTTCAGGTAAATACAATCCAAGTGCTTAAAACAGCCCAAGAATTCCAAAAATAATGTCAAAACATTGCAACTTTGGGTCATCGAGAACTTAGTGTGACTTGCAGCTTAATTTGGACCTTCAATACATCAGATTCAAGAAATTTCTAAAACACAAAAGTTGTAGAGCTCGTTGTCTTCTTTCCAACGCCATAGGAATTGCCTCAATCCGAGTTTGGGACAGAAAGTAATGGCTAAAATACCGAGGCAGTATCTGATACAAAGTTGGGCGGGAGTTCACGGAAATTGCCTTTAGATGTCAATCAATTGAGGACTAAGTGTCAATCGATTGACAGGAGAAGACAACTTTGTCCCTACTTAAAAGTCAATCGATTGAGATTTAATTCTCAATCGATTGAGGTTATTAAGGTTAGGATTGTTCGATCATATAAAAAGGAAGCTACGAGTTTTGAAGGGATATTATTATTATTATTAGAAGAGGTTTTTAGAGAGAGAAGTAGAGATAGAGAAATTTTATTATTCTTTTGGAGAGCTTTGTTCCTTTAATCTTTTCAGTATTCCTTTATTCAATTTATTATTTTTTGTTCAGTTGATTCCTAGTTTAAATTTAGAGATTAGTAAAGAGCATTGTTAATTTCATTTCTGAAGATTATCGTGCTTGTGGATTAAAGAATTTCTATTGAAGTTTGAGGTATTTTGAATTAATTAAATTGATGTTATTTTTCCTTCCTTATTTATTTATGTCATTTAATTACAACATGTGTGACTAATTTCTTAGAGATGGGGATCTAATGATTCCCATCCGAGGGATGTACTTCTAATAATATAAATCTAAGATTAAAGTATGAGAATTTGTTTTTATGGTTGTTGTGCTATCACGAACGGATGAAATCCCCGCCACTAACTGGGATCGAGTGTGCCGAGTCATGCCCTGGATCTCAGATCTGTGACGGTAATTTTACCCCAATCATTGTTATATGGTCTTTTTGCTTTCATCGTGTGGATCTACTTACGATTATGATCCGGGATCGAGTGTGTCGAGCCATGCCCTGGATCTTGGATTTGTAATGGTAATTTTATCTTAATTACTCCCAAATCTGAAATCAAGTGTGCCGAGCCACGCCCTTGATCTCAGATCTATGGTGGTATTCTTATTAGAATTTTACCCACTTTAGGGATGATTTTTATTTGAAATCTGAGATCAAGTGTGCCGAGCCATGCCCTTGATTCCAGATCTATATATGTAAATCATCTATGAAATTAAGTTCTGATTGTAGGAATGCAATGTGGAACCTATCCGGGTTTTGATCATATATCTTCCATAAAAGATGTTTTTCAATGATATATCTCATAGTTTAATCCTTAGATTTATATTATGGGAAGAACAAACCAAAGATGGGAGGATTTAGTATCTTCATCTTTTTCATCTTTACCTTTATTTTTGAATTATCAATTAAATTTTAGTTTGCAGTCAGTAATTACCATCTCATAAAATCGCTTAAATAGTAATATTGGTAGGGTACTGTTGAAAATTTCAATAGATTTTTGGAGTTACTGTCTCGTCTTTTTAGATCTTTCAAAATAGTCCTCGTGGGAACGATCTCGTACTCCGCACCCACTATATACAATCTGATTCGTGCGCTTGAGAGTAAAACATCATAATTAAAATATCACATCAAGATCCTACGCAGTCACAGCTCAAGAGGCTCAAAATATAAATGATGTGATCCAAGGTGAGATTCCTTTTAAATAAAGAATTTTAATTCTTGAAAATTTTAGATAGAGAAGATGCATCCATATAGAAAATAGAAAAGAACCTATATGTAATAATTTTTGTATGATGGTATATATTATATATATGTGTATGTATGATTAGATACGCTACAGATCTATAAGAAAGGAAGCGATGTCAGATATGAAGCTCGAGTGTTGATAGACTCGGGGTCTACCCACTCATTTGTTGCCCCTCGCTTCATAAAGAAGATGAAAGTTAACCTAGAGGAGTTAGACTTTGTGTTAACCGTGACCATTCCGACTGGGAAATCGGTTGATACAGAAAAGGGTTGCAACTTCGTGATCGTGAGAATCATGGATGGAGACGTCTTTGAACTACCAGCGAACCTAATCCTGTTAGACGTGCAAGGATTCGACGTGATCCTTGGCATGGATTGTTTATCGACTCACTGTGAGACGGTAGATTGCAAGAACAAGGTCGTCATCTTCAGACCCAACACTAGAAGATCATTTCGATTTCGAGGAGAAAGATTGACTCATATGCCACTTATCTCGACAGTCAGGGCAGAGCGCTTGATCAGAAAAGGGTGCAGCAGTTACTTGACATTCTTGAAGGAGGATAAAGAAGAGAAGAATATTATCTCCGAGATAGCCGTGGTGCGAGAGTTTGAAGATGCATTTTCGGAGGAATTACCAGGATTACCTCTAGATAGAGAAGTTGAATTCGTCATCGACTTAGCACCAGGAATGGAGCCTGTTTCTAAAGCACCATACAGAATGGCTCCTGCTGAGTTGAAGGAGTTGAAAGAGCAATTACAAGAGCTCATGGACAAGGGGTTTGTTAGACCGATGCGTCTCTATGGGGAGCACCGGCCTTATTTGTAAAGAAAAAAGATGGGTCAATGCGTCTGTGCATTGACTATCGGCAATTAAACAAACTCACTATAAAGAATAGGTACCTTTTGCCTAGGATAGATGACTTATTCGTCCAGCTGCAAGGAGCAAGGCATTTTTTCAAGATCAATCTGAGATCTGGATACCATCAGTTGAGAGTTAAAGCAGAGGATATTCAGAAGACTGCTTTCAGGGCACGGTACGGACACTATGAATTCTTGGTGATGTCATTTGGGTTGACAAACACATCAGCGTCGTTTATGGATTTAATGAATCGGGTGTTTAAACCACACCTGGACTCCTGCGTCGTGGTGTTCATTGACAATTTCTTGATATACTCCAAGTCAAAGGCGGAACACGAAGAACACTTAAGGACTACTCTACAAACTTTACGTGAACACCAACTGTATGCCAAGCTTAACAAGTGCGAGTTTTGGTTAGAAGAGGTTAGCTTTTTGGGACACATCGTCTCAAAGCATGGTGTCACTGTAGATCCAACAAAAATAGAAACAGTGGTCAATTGGGAGCAACCAAAGACTATGGCTGACGTCCGTAGTTTTCTTAGATTAGCGGGTTATTATCGGTGCTTTATAGAGGGATTTTCAAAACTATCAGGACCTCTTACGAGGCTTATACGGAAGGATTTAAGATTTGAGTGGAGTGAGGCATGCGAGAAGAGTTTTCAAGAACTCAAGAAGAGATTCACTTCAGCTCCAGTACTAGCGATTCCTTTAGGCAGTGGAGGGTTCGCGGTATATAGTGATGCTTCGTACAATGGTTTGGGTTGCGTGCTCAACCAACACAGAAAGGTGATAGCTTACGGGTCGAGACAGTTGAAAGAATATGAGAAATTATTCGACACATGATCTGGAACTAGCAGTGGTCATATTTGTGCTGAAGATTTGGCGACATTACTTGTACGGTGAGACTTTTGAGATTTTCACCGACCACAAGAGCCTCAGGTACCTGTTTACACAGAAAGAACTAAATATGAGGCAGCGTAGATAGATGGAGTTCCTCAAAGACTATGACTGTTCCATACAATACCATTCAGGTAAGGCTAATGTAGTAGTCGATGCCTTGAGTCAGAAGGGTTCAGCTCAGTTGGCTAGTTTGATTTTGGGTATGCACAGATGGAAGTTGTTTGAAGATCTGGCACTGTATGATGCGAATATTGAGTTGCAAGCCACAGGAGCCTTTTTGGCAAACATTTTAGTAAAACCAGTGATATTTGAGTATATCCACGAGCTACAGATGAAAGACTCAGCTTTAACCAAGATTCGTCAAGATGTGATTGAATGCATCAAACCGAACTTCTCAGTGAAAGAAGATGGTTCCTTATTGTTCAAGGGCCGTCTCTGCATTCTGGACAATGCTGATCTACGACAAACTATTCTTGATGAATCTCACAAGTCCAACTATGCGATTCACCCAGGTAGCATGAAAATGTATCAAGATTTGAAAAAGAATTACTGGTGGAGAGGCTTGAAGCAAGACGTGGTAGAGTACGTGTCACGGTGTTTGACGTGCTAACAAGTGAAGATCGATAATAGACACCCCGCAGGGTTATTGCGGCCTCTACCTATACCGGAATGGAAGTGGTAATCGATCTCTATGGACTTCATCGTTGGGCTATCACATACTGCAAAGAGGTACAATGCCATTTGGATAGTGGTCGATCGATTGACCAAGTCAGCGCACTTCTTGCCTTACAATACGATGTACACGGCGGGAAGGCTTGCAAAGCTATATATGAAAGAGATCGTCCATTTGTGTGAGATTCCGAGTAGCATTGTTTCTGACCGTGACCCATTATATACATCGAAGTTTTGGAAGAATTTTAAGAAGGAATGAGAACGCGACTAGATTTCAGTTCAACATTCTATCCGCAAACTGATGGGCAGACAGAGCGGGTCAATCAGATCATCGAGGACATGTGGGCGTGTATGTTAGAATTGCAAGGATCATGGGATCAACACCTACCGTTAATTGAGTTTGTATACAACAACAGTTTTCAGACGAGCATTGGGATGGCACTGTATGAAGCTCTTTATGGACGATGATGTAGATCGCCCATCAATTGGGAAGAAATCGGTGAGAAATTTGTTTTGGGACCCCAGATACTTAAAGATAATGCCACCAATGTTAGGATGATAAGGGCCAAACTCAAAGCGGCTCATAGTAGACAGAAAAGCTACGCTGATATCAAGCGGACAAGTGTGGACTTTAAGGTGGGTGAACACGTATTCGTGAAAGTGTCGCCTATGAAGGGTGTGATGAGATTTAAAAAGAGAGGGAAGTTAAGTCCCCACTATCTTGGACCATTTGAGGATCTGGGTCGAGTAGGGGAAGTTGCATACCGTATTGGATTACCACCGCTATTCGATCGGGTACACAATGTGTTCCACGTATCTATGCTCAGGAAATATCTTAATGGCCCTGATCACGTGTTGAGCGGCCAATCATTAGAGATGCATGAGGATATGAGCATGATCAAAGAACCGACAGAGA
Organism: Chloranthus sessilifolius; assembly: GCA_021018995.1. NCBI lineage: Eukaryota > Viridiplantae > Streptophyta > Magnoliopsida > Chloranthales > Chloranthaceae > Chloranthus > Chloranthus sessilifolius. Next base: position 10,812,133 of record CM037586.1, read on the forward strand.
TTTTAGATCGAAAGGAATAAGTGTTGCGGACAAAAGTGATTCCGTTAGTGCTTGTTCGATGGAAGAATCATCCGACTGAAGAAGCTACGTGGGAACGAGAGGCCGACGTGAAGGAACAATACTCGGACTTATTTGCGACAACTTGAGGGTCAAAATTGTATCACCGCAGGCATGTTTGCGGATTCAAACCATATGTTATAATCCAATGTGGACCTTTTGATCAATTTATTCAGCAGAGAGAATTTCAATCCGCATCGTGTTCCTAATACAATGTTGAATGCGTAGTTAGGATTCATCATTGCCACGCAATGACTGAGAAGTTATGCTTCACAAAACCAGTGACCAACTGGTCATGTATTACCAAGAAAACAAAAGAGATATAAAAATAAGAAAATTTTGGACTTCTGATGAAAATCGATTAATCAATTTTCAAATCGATTAATCGATTGGATATTCGATTAATCGATTTTGGTCGATTGATCGACTGGCATACGCCAGTGAGTGGAGGTCGAAAGGAGATTCAGAAAATTAATAAAGTGTAATTTCGATTAATTGATTTGGGGATCGATTAATCGATTTTGGATTTCGATTAATCGATATTGGAATTCGATTAATCGACTAACACATGTCAGCGACTTGGGAATTTTAGAAAAATTTAAGGATATTACGATTTCGATTAATCGAGGTGAAATTCGATTAATCGATTTGGTAAATCGATTAATCGATTGGCACACGCCAGTGAGCTGGAAAAGTTGGAAATTTTTAAGGATCACGAATTCGATTAATAAATTTTGGAAATAGATTAATCGATTTCGCGTGGCTGGAGTAAGTTTTTAAAAATTGATTAATCGATTAATCGAATCGGGCCTATATATATATAAAATGAGGGGGATTTCTCCCCATTCAAAAAATTTTGGGTTTTCTTGTGCAGCTTTTTCCTCTTCCTCCTCGAACCACTGTGCACACTAGGGTTTTGGGGGGGATTTTGCACCGATTTTGCCTCGCAAGTATCGCGTACTTGGATCGAAACCTATGGTAAAACCTAGATTTCGAGTTTTCCTTTCAATTTGACCTATCAAACCCTACTTTTTGGCATTTTGAGTCAAAATGCCGCCTCGAACTCGCTTGACCACGAAGCAAGCGGCTTCGAAGCTTCCGATACGGCGTAAGAACGCCGCACCGCCACCACCAACACCATCGCCCGTAAGAACCCCATCCCCATCGTCATCGGATACCACATCCTGTTCGACGAGCGCGCCTTCGCACAAATCTTCACCTACACCACCACCACCTGTGAACTTGCTCCAACCAAACGAGTGGTGGGCAGCTAAGGAATTCGAAGATGAGTACATCATTGACGAAGTCCTATTTACCTACCCGACAGTCGAGGGCGAGACCTAACACGGGTCTCGACAGTACCTCCAAAAGGTGGGTCTCGATAGTCTTTTGAACCCATTACACGGGTCCTATTATCCTTGACTTGTATACCTGTTTTACCAAAGTTTAGAGAAGGGCCAAGTCGATGATACCGTCACGACCAAGATCGATGGTCGTAATTATACCTTCACCCGTCGCCATGTACACGAGTCGCTTGAGTGTTATTTGGATTTTGTGCCCGAGACCACCCTATTCCCACCTTTCACTGAGGGGGTCAAATTTGAGGACATTATCGCTGACATGACTAATGGGAAAAAGGGATCGGGAAAGTCGATACGGAGGGTAGACCTACCTCCTTATATGTGGATGCTTGATTTTATTATCAAGTGTAATTTATACCCTATGCGCCATGACACCGAACACGTAGAATTGGTCCAACAAGCCCTTTATGCAGCTTACTGTGGGCGTTGGTTCGATGCTGCCAAGCTTGTCATCAAAGGGATGACCTATATAAAGGGGAAGATGATGAAAGGTCCTTTAAGGCCCAAGGAGAAGATGCCTTATGCTTGCCTCATATCGAGCATGCTTGAATGTTACTTTGACGCCCAAGAGTATGTGATTTCGCCCCATGAGCAGAAAACTATGGACCACGTGAAACATTACTCCATCGCTTTGTGGGGTCGTAGCTATAGATTGTTGAAGAGAGCCCTACCAGTTCATGGGCCAGCAGTAGCACCACCCCCACCCCCACCACTACAACAGGACCCGCCAGTAGGGGGAGAACCACCCGCCATTCCACCCACTGAGGGAGCCCCATCTCAGACCTCAGTACCAGCTGGGAGGCAGCCCATAGTGCAACCTCCTACCACGTTCACTACGCCACCGTCGCAGTCAGCGGCTACCACACCTACATCCTCATATCGCCGACGAGCGGCTCGCCCTGTGCCTACGATCGAGGACGTGTTGACCCGGATGGAGGCCAACAATCAACAGATGAATCGGCGCATGGACTTTCTGATGTACCACACCATGCAGTACATCTATCCATTGGACTATCGAGCGCCTGTGCAGAGGAGGCGGATCGCGGCAAGACCGGTTTCCACTCGTACTGCTGCCGCAGACATCTGCTGTCGACGATTCTGCTCGGTGCCACCACCACACCACCGGGACTAGTCACAGATCGAGCAACCAAAGACCATCACTGGGAGGGGACGACGTGAGCTTGAGAGAAGAATGTTTCTTTTATGGCTGATTTTTGGAGTTTGATTATAATTAAAAGGATGTAAATGAACAAATTATAAATTTTGAGAATTGAATAGTGAAATATACATCATCTTTTTAGAAATTCGCTTGTATTACGTTGTATTCTTGCATTACATGATATATAGTTAATTTTTCGTGATTAGGTACGGGACACCACCGTGTGTGGGATACCCAAGCGATGCACCTTTGGGTTCATTTTCGAGGACGAAAATTTCTAAGGTAGGGAGAATGTAATATCCCAAAAATTTGAGCGTTAAATAGTGACCTCAAGATCCGTGCCCGACTGGTCGTAGGTTTGACTAAGTGATGGTCAAATAGTGGACTCATGAAGTGATAAATTAATGTGATGTCAATGTGACCTAAGTATATAGTTAGAGTCTAGTTAATGGTCACGTACACCTATCTCTGGTGTATGTGTGCTTAACACACAAGCTGGAAAGAGGATAAAAGAGTTTAATAACCTAGGTTTCATTGTTTGGTTGGTAAAGAGAGTTAAGAAGAGAGATAGAGAGAGAGAGCCAAGGTGAGTTAATGGCAAGGAGTTAATGTGGCTGGATTGAAGGGAAGATTGAGCAATAAATGCCGAATTCAACGTGATTGGATTCGTGGGAGCCAAAGCTAGAACCCTAACCATTCAAATCAACTATTCAATCCTTTAGGAGATTGATTTGAGGTGAGTTTTATTAGAATAAAATACATAGATGTTTGGTGGTTAAATTCAGTCAAGTGTAGTTAAAAACATAGAATTAAATAATAGAAAAGAAAGAAAAATAGAGAGAAAAAGATTTAGAAGAACAGCCAGAAAAGGGGCTGGGTTCTGGCCAAATCGATTAATCGATTTTGGTCTAGAAGTTGAAAAAGCAAGAATGCCCAATTTCGATTAATCAATCTTGAAATCGATTAATCGATTTTGATAGTCGATTAATTAATTTAGAAATCGACTAATCGACTAGGTACCTCCAGTGGCCGGAGAGATAAGACTTGGGGAAATCGACTAATTGATTTGGGGAATCGATTAATCGATTTTGGATTTTCGACTGCTCGATTTGATAATCGATTTAACCATTTTGGGGATTTTGATTAATCGATTTGGGATCGATTAATCGATTTTGGATATCGATTAATCGATTTTGGAAATCTATTAATCGATTTAGGGTTCGATTAATCGATTTTGGGAATCGATTAATCGATTTTGGTAGTTTCACTTGACTTTTTAATTGGACCTTGAGGTTCATGGAGGGTCTAAGACCTTCTCTATTGCATCTTTAGTGATGTGTTGCATATGTTATGATTTACCATAGGTGGTACGTCTGAGAGCAAGCATAAGGAGCTGCGTGGGACCCCTGATGGTTGAACCTTCAGAGACTTGAGGTAGGGAATACCTTGAACATGTACTTTAATTGCATGAGCATGTATGTAGTGATATAGAAATCAATTTGAAAATATTTTAACTGTGTAAATCTTTATAAAATGGGTGTGTGTGTGACACCAAAAAAGTAAATAAGAATGAGACATCCTCAGGGGATGAGAAAGTGATAAAGGCATTAGTGTGATATGAATAACTGAGACCAAGTAAGCTAATGAAAATGAGGCATCCCCAGGGGATGAGAAAGTGGTAAAGGCATCAATATGATGCGAGTAATTTAGACATCCTAGGGATATTGTTAAGATTGAATAATGGCTGATAAAGCCTAACTAATATAAAGTAGCACTTTTACACGGTGAATAATTATATGTAAAATACATAATATTTTTGTTATTTAAGGTTTGAGTAGAATACCCTACCGACGTGGCGGGATACCTACAACTGACTCGGCAGGATATCCGTGACCGGTATGGCGGCCAATCCATACACTGGTACGGAGGTTTATCCGTACACAATAAGCACATCCCAGGGATGTTGAGATGAGATTTAACCCCGCCGCTTATAAGAAAGGGGCTTGAGTAGTAGTCCCAGGAAATGCATATAACAACTGTCTATTTAGACGACGATGGTGGGTATTCCATCGGGGCTCGATGCTATATTACTTAGGGACTACTTAAGTTGAAGATTTCAGTTTTGCTTTAGGCCTAATTAGTGTAATTCATGAATAGTTTGAGAATAAATGAAACATGCAAACCACCAGTAAACTTTAAGGCATAATTGCCATCTTTTAAACTATTTTTCCTACAAATGTATAGACACATCATGCTTAACATATCATGGAATATATGTGAGATTTTTACTTATATATTCATTGTGTTGTTACCTATTGAGCTAGGATGTAGCTCACCCTTTAGACAATACGTAGCAGGTCTAGTGCTAGCAGCGGCCGAGGCTTCGGGAGATGTGGATCCGGGTAATTCAGACTACGTGCCTGGGGACGAGTTGGAGTCCCCTCCTGAGGACTTCTTCTAGGAGACTCCGCTAAGTACTTTGAGAGAGTAGTTTTGAGAGTATATTGATACGGCTTGGTATGTTAAGCCTTTATTTTGATAGACAATGTAATTAATTGATATATTCTTTTTGGCGAACCATCTGGGGTGATCTGTTTATCACCGATAGTTCGGATCGATTCTCTGTTCATGCAGTGGCATGAAAGTAGAACTGTCTTTTAAGTTTATACTTGGAATAGTATTTTACTTTCGCACCATGTAGTTATTGTTCTATTTTGTCTTAATATTGCTTGTTATACTAATGTTTCGTATATAGCCATGGGGCACGATCTAGAGGATCATGCTGATGGCACGAGTTTCGAGGTGCTAAAATTTAGGCTGTCACAATACCCCACCGATGAGGCGGTATACCCGTGACTGGTATGGCGACCAATCAGTATATCAGCAGACATCCCAGGGATGTATATGAGTTATGTGCCCCGTTGCCTATGAGAAAGGGACTTGAGTTATATTGCGTGAAAAATAATCTGATTGGACGACGATGGAGGGTATTCTATCAGGGCTCGATGCTATATTGCTCGAAGATTATTTAAGTTAAATTGATTTAAGTCATGAGACCAGCCCAGTTGTAATATGAGAACCAATTGAGCATGAGATGACATGTGTAGTGTAGCAATTGCATTATGTTCATTCTTTTAGTATATCTAACTGTTTTATATTGATAAAATCATGCTTCAATTTTGTCATGAAATGTATGTGAGTAAGATAGATTTACTTGTTCAGATATTTTTCCTATTGAGCTAGGATGTAGCTCACCCTTTTGACTATACGTCACAAGTTCTGAGATAGTGGCTGCATCTGGTGACAGCGATCTCGAGGACTCGGATTACGTTCCTATGGAGGAGTCTGAGCCCCTTCCTGAGGAGTTTTTTTAGAAGACCCTCTGTGCACTTTGATAGTTGTTTTGAAAGATTATACGGCTTGGTATGTCCAGCCATTGTTTCAGGATAATATAATCATATGAAATATTCTTTTGTCAAACCATCTGAGGTGACCGTTTTTACGTCACTGATGGTTCGGGTTGGTTCTTTTACCCATGCAGTTGCATGAGATTAGAACTATCTTTTGAGTTATGTGTTTTAGTATTATATTATAGAACTGGAGATATAGTTCAGCATTAGTCCAATTGTACATGATTTACTTTATGGTTGTGTGGATATACCAAGTGTTCTGCTTATGTAATTGGGGCACGGCCTCGAGGGTCGTGTCGATGACACGAGCTTCGGGGTGTCAAAATCTGGGCTATCACACAAGGACTCGATTAAAAAAAATACATAAGATTAACTCTCATTTAAGTCCTATACAATAATTTAGTATGCAAAAAAAATTATAACTTTATTTCTCCCCCTTAGCCAAGTAAGATTCAATTAAGTAGGACCATCGAAAACGAGGTCTAGTTGTAGATGCAACTTCTCTAGAAAGATCATGATACCCCGAGTAAGTCATGGAACTCGATTCGTGAGAATCAGACAAAGTGTACTGGCTTTGATACCAATTGAAATTTCAGGATTATCGATGATATCACTAAAGAAAATATACAAACACAACCACAAAATGAACACAGACGATTTTAACGTGAAAAACCCTTTCACAGGTAAAAACCACGAGATCTATCTCAAATCTAAGACAAATAATCCACTATGAAAAATAAATTATTACAATGTTTAAAGAATAAAATGCCCTATCACTCTCCTCACTAACATCGACCGCGCCTCGTGATCATCCCTTTCATAATGACATCTCCTTTAACCGTCGTCTCTCACAATGGTCCACTCGTTTCACACGAGCCAATAACTATTTAGAATCAAACAATATCACTTTGACAAATGGGGTACTTTAAAGAGAATTTTTAATATGAAAAACTTTCCCTCAAAAGCCTTACTTCTCGAATTACAAATATCATTTTTAAACTATCGGGGCAAGGATGTCCTTGACCATGGATGTCCTTTAGACACTAACTTCCTATAACCGTCGGAACCGTCAGAACATAGATATCCGTGAATCACTCACGGATGTCCGTGAGCCCATTCACGAACGTCCGTCCATCCGAACCACTGAATCTACTTGGCACATTGGAGCACTTCTAATTTGATCATGATTATGACAATATTTCTAACAGGGACCTTAGGCATTAAGTGATAAATGGTTCATGTGAACAACGATGGTGGGATAATTTAAGTGAAGCACTTTAAGTTTCTTTTCTTGTGTTAAGACGAATAATATATGAGTATGTGTTAAGTTTTCAAATAAAGAAGTATGTTAGTGTTTCATGCAATTGTCTTCGCAACTGTACATCTTCATCAGAAAAATCTTGTTTTGATTATGCCATAAGATATATGTGTGATGTTAAGAATCTGCATGCTATTAGTATTTTCCTACTGAGCTTGAGTCGTTAGCTCATTCCTCGACTATACGTCATAGGTTCTGAAGCCGAAGTTCATCTAGAAGATTCCGAAAGGGAGGAGGATCCCAATTATTCCCCAGGGAAGGAGGACTCTGAGCCTCATCCAGAGAGCTGCTTTCTTTGTGCCAGGCTGGGTAGGTCCAGCTTGGGTTGGGAAGTTTTTTGTTTCTTTTGGTGATGTAAGACATATTATTTTGGATAAAATTATGATTTTATTTGTGAACCATATTTCGGTAAGGAATAGTCCTTAACGGTGGTTCTTTTCGATTCTTCCTTCCATGTTTTGCATGGAATTAGAACCATTATTTTGAGATTTGAGATATAGTATTGGAGATTTGGTTTTGCCTATGATGCCTCTATTTTTGTTAGTTTCCTGCTTGTTTTCGCTTTGTGTGTGGATGTGCCAGATGTTCCTTTTTGGGGATCGGCCTTATTGTCGATCCGATAGTCCGGATTTCACTGTTAGGAAATCCGGGCTATCACAAATTTGGTACTGAGCCTGAGTTCGAATGAACACGGGCTGAGCCTAGACCAATTGTGTCTGAGCTTCTTTCAAGCATTTTTTGGATAAAAAATAATTGTGCCGGGTAAAAAATAATCGTGCCCATAAAAACATGGCTCTCTCCCTTGAGAGGCGTACCAATTAGGTTGTATGGTGTGCAAAGAGTCAACCTATTTAAAGTTTTAAACAGTGCCTTAAATAATAAGAAAAGTGTTACCTAAAAATTCAAAAAAATCAATAAGAAAAATTTGAAAATTCGAAGAATCAAGCGAATATTTGGGGAAAAGTTCGACAAACCACCAATTCAGGGAATTTGACCAAACTTTTGTGCTTAATTCAAAAAAATTTGTGATAAAGCACAAATTGAGTACTTGTTAATCAAGTTGGGTCAGGTCAAGTTCAAGTTGAGGGTAGACCCTCTTGGGTCTGGTTGGGCTAAACACAGTCTGAACCCAATTCATTTCCAGGCTTCCAGCCCCTCATATGATAGATTTACACTTTTATGCAAACTTTTGTATATTGGAGTATATAAAAGCTGCTGCATATGATAAATGGTCAAAACTTTGAGAAATAGGCATTTATGATTTTATCAAAAAGAGAATGGCCTCTATATATTAACGTATATATTAGTTGGATTAAACGTGATATATACCTCTCTTGTGTCACTATATACCTTCCATTGAGCTATAAATCTAATCCAAATTCAATAAAATCTTTTATAATTGTTTACAATAGTATTTAAAAATCCGAAGCTATAAGTCTAATCGGACATTTACAATGTAGAGAGAGTAGTTTAGTAAAATATTTTTTGAGGATTCAAATTTTAACTCTGGCTAATAATCCACACCGCGCATATAGCTAAATTGATGATTCATGAACTTGATATCTACAACAAAAATGTTAGAACTTTCTCACAAAGACCCTATTCCAACACCTTGGTCTACCGAAAATCGCTGGGAGGAAAAACGTAAAGAAATGATACAAAATGAAATTGAAGAGTGGGTGAGAAGAATAAGAGATGAATATTCCTCCAAGTGCCTTGATTCTTGTTTAAGGTCCAAAAATGAGAGGCTTGTACGAAGGGTTTTAAGTTAGGGTGAAGGACCTAGAAATTAGGGTTTCTTTATGAAATTTTAGAATTTTTTAGAGTTATTTGGGAGACTAAAATGATAGAGTTCCTCTATCTAAAAAAATTTAGCCCTTTACTAGAGGAGAAACTTTCATTTGTAGCGAAAATGAGCCCTTGGATATGTAACAAGTGTTTAACATCTATTGACTTACTTTCCAGTATAAGGATTGTCCTTTCAATAAAGAGCAACCCTTGAATATGATAAATGTCACACATTCTTGTAGAAAGGGCAAATAACAAATAACTAGAATAGAAAGGGCAAATAACAAATAACTAGAAAATGGATGGCAACTATAGGAATTTCAAAAGGCTTTCAGGGGTTGCTAAGGGGGTAGTTTAACAAAATTGGGTAGAATTTGGATAATCTAGAGAGATTTAATAAAGCTTTGGATCAATTTGGGAAGAGATGGAGGAAAGTCAAAGATTTAATGGCTTGAAGGGGGCGTAGGTAGTGGCTTGAATATGGGCAATTGGGTATTGAAGTTAAGATCGATGGTAATGAAGGGAAATATATCAGATTCACAGTTAGGAGGGGCCCAAATCACATAGAAAATCATCTATCAGTTGCAAAGAAAATTTGCCCTGACAAAGAATGAGTAGATAGCAAGAGAGAATTGATAGAGCAAGTAAATCCTGTTATGCAGGGAGTTAGCAAGGAGAAGGGGGGACCCACTAAAGTAGGTAGCAGAAATTTAGAAAAGAGAAGAAGAACTTGCTGAAACAGATAAACCCTGCTCTGATAGGGAGCTAGCAAATAACTATGCCAAACACAGCCGCAATCCCCCGCAAATTACTAGCTTCCATACACTCGAGGGAATATGAATAGACCATGGGAGAAAACCCACATCTTGAACCATGCAGGTTGGCCAATTTAAGGGAGCTATTAGTTGCACAAGAAAATCGGTCATGCACATAGATTAAAAGAAAGGACTTGGTATTTTGGGGACATGTGCAATGTGAAAACACCAGCCAAGTCATTTGATTTGAAGGCCATGATCTAGATACCTATGTCACAAAAGATTGGCACAAAACTTGATATCTACCATATGATTTAACATAGGTAACTGTTGAATCAAATAATGACCTTTAAGTGCATTGAATCATATGATAAAGATCATGTTAGTACGTATCTTTTCAGTCTAAGGCCTTTAGATCATGGCCTTCAAATCAGGCCTTCAAATCAAACGACTTAGATGAGGTTTTCACATAACATAAGTCTCCAAAATAGCAAGTTTTTCTTTTATACTATGTGCAGGGCCAACATCTAGCGTGCAACTAATGGCTCCCCCTAAGTTTAACATATAATTTTTTTTTTAACAAAGTCAAATTAAAATATAATTTTGTAAAGTATACCTGAGAATCTTGAAAAGCAACCACTTTTGCACGTGGCAATGAAAAATTTTCTCTTTTTTCTTTACCTTCATTTGCAATCTTTGAGGGCACCTACTTCTTCTTCTTTTCTTCCTCAACTCCGGCGAATTATACAACCTAAGAACTCATTTGAATGAAAACTATGAAACCCTCTTAAAAGTTAAAACCCACCTTAAACCCCACTATGAAAGACTCTTGAAATCCACTTGAGGCCCTTTTAAAACCCACATGAAACCTACTTGAAACCCCCACTTGAACTCCTTGAAACTAAAACTCTCTTCAAGTTGTCGTTGTCATCCTTACGACTTGTCGGAGCTAAGGAAGAAAAAGTCGTCGTCACTGCAACTTTGCATGTTTAACGCACGGGCTATTCATTAGTCTTAATTGCTATCGTCCTATGCGGTTTTAAGGTAGGGCACCATTCTTTCTAGTTATAAGTTCTTTCTTCACAACCATGGATTTGCACATGTAAAATCGTTTACTGCTTTGAATCGGGTGATGGCGATCGTTTTCGTTCCAATCTTTGACACAATAGATCTTGAGGTCATGTGTCACAACCCGAAATTCTACCCCATCCCAAGGGCCTAGAATTTCGAGTTATGGCCCACACACATCCTAAATATGCTAAATAGACATATATATAATCAGAGTTCTCGCACAAATATGGTTCCATGAAATTCATGAATCCAAAAAATGAAGGTGGAATATAAGGGTAGCAATAAATATGAATAAATACGATAAATTCCAAGTAACCAAAAATAAAAAGGAAATAACAGTCGGAAACATATCCGATATATGAAACTACGAGTCAACAATAACAGTATAAAACGAAACTCAGTATCGAATCTACTACTATCAATAGCCTACACTCGAGTCAAAATCAGCACTAAGGTCATCCGGTACTCAACAGCGGCGCCTTCCCAAGGCTCATGGTACTCATCGTTCATGAGGTCAATGAAATCAACGTCAGTAGGATTAGGATGACCGGCATCTACTCTGTCGATATAATCACCTGAAATAGATAAATGTCAAGATGGCTGAGTTACTAAATAATATGCAACTCAGTGGATACACTAGCAATCCACCTTATTCTACTCAGGTGTATTGTGAGTGCATCTCGTGAGTGAGGGTTACCATAGTAGCTTACCACCATAACATAACTCCCACCATAACATACTCATACACCCCATTCAGTCTAATGGGAAGACATGGACAATCGTAACTCATAACATACTCATACTGTCTCCTAGAGACCCGTCTTGACTATAAGAAGTTGTGGGCCTTACGGTGGTTACATAAGGAACGATACGTACAGACTTAAGTTTTTAATCTTATACTGGCGTACACAGTAGTGTCTTATTATCATACTCATAACTTATGTTCGCTCATACAGTGGTGTCTTATTATTATATTAACTTATCTTATGTTACATACTCATATCTTAATATACTCTTACAACCTAATTTTAAGATGAGCTATATTGGAATAACTTCACTAAATCACGCTTCCTAAGGAAAAAGTTCCGTAGTAACCAAGATGTACTTTGTGTGGCAGCTCATACTATCATAGAAGTTTTACATCTGTACTTAAATGCCTACATTCTGAGTTTCACGTGACCGTAAAGAAACCTCACTACAACCAAGGCCTAAGGGTCGAACCTTATATCTTAACTCTTATCTTATCCTATCATATTAAAACTTGGGGGTGATATGGTCACCACATATGCCATCGTATATGAGGCTACACTAAATCCGTACTCACCACACTTGTCATGATGTCACATACCTCCATGAGTTATGATAAGGGACAAACCTAAGGGAGGGCCAACAGGGGCCATGGCCCCCCTCCAATAAAAAAAATAAAAATTTAAGGCATGTTGAGCGCATGTCTTAACAAGGCAATATTAAGAATCTCCCTCCCCTAGCCCCACCCTGCTTCATCCCAAGCCACTAATTATGAATACCCCCAAATCCAATACGTCATCACAAGCCACTATTAACAAACCCCCCATGCCACGTCTTGTGATTCATTATTAACAATCTCCCCCCAACACGTCATCACAAGTCACTATTAACAATTACCACATATGCCATCGTATATGAGGCTACACTAAATCCGTACTCACCACACTTGTCATTATGTCTCATACCTCCATGAGTTGTGATCAGGGACAGACCTAGGGGAGGGCCAACAGGGGCCATGGCCCCCCTCCAATAATTAAAAAAAATGTTTAGGGCATGCTGAGCGCAGGTCCCAACAAGGCAATATTAAGAATCTCCCTCCCCTAGCCCCACCCCGCTTCATCCCAAGCCACTAATTATGAATACCCCCAAATCCAATATGTCATCACAAGCTACAACTAACAAACCTCCCATGTCACAGCTTGTGATTCATTATTAACAATCTCCCCCCAACACGTCATCACAAGTCACTATTAACAATCTCTCTCCCCCCCCCCCGCCACGTTATCACAAGCCCTGCCCTAGGAGACATTTTTTTTTTTTTTCCGCCCTCTTTATTTTTTCTTCCTCTAAACTTTGAATTCCTCTATGTGACTCTGTCTCTTTTGACTTTCGTCCTGCAATAGTGCAGCCTCACTAGCTCGGCACCGTCGATCCGTCACCATCGCACATTAGCGCCCATCGCTTGACGTCGGCCGCCACAAAAATCAATCACCATAGGTACTCTCTCTCTCTCTCTCTCTAGGTAGCAAACAACCTGTGCACCGTTTAGATCATCCATCGAGGCATCGTTATTCGATCCATAAAGAAAAATTTTAGCGATATTTCTCGAAATTTCGCCAAAATTCTCCTAAATGGGCTCTTGATTTCCTTCCAGCATTATTTAAAAATCATCTAATTAAAAATAAAAAATTCTCTTATAGTATTATGAGTTGCTTATGCCAAAATTTTGGTACCACTAGTAACGATTTGGTTGGCCAAATTCTTTTGGTATTGGCCGATTAGTGCTATGAGACAAGGTTCCAAATATCTTTATTGGTCACCAGATCGGTCAGCCTAAAACCGATCCGGATTGGTATTGACGGATCGGATCAACCGATCACTGCGATCCCACACCAAAAAACTTTGAGGGCAAAATTATAATATTTAAATATTTTTTTATTGTAAGTTGCCAAATAAAATTTTCAAATAAGTCGTTGATGATTCCAATTTAATATTCAATGCATGATACACCATAATTTTATTCTAATTTTATATTTAGACAAGGGATCTTGAGACCATGATTGTACTATTTGGTGGTCTATTTTTAATACCACACAATACAAATTCCAAAAGAGTGGCCCTAAACTCATTTAGCACACACCATGCTAAAACCTTGTTTTTGGGCTACTTTTTAAAATATATGCCAATGGAAAAAAAAAATTGACAATTTGATGGTAGTAGGCCCATGATCTCAAGATCTTGTGTAGAAGAATTGGGCAAAAAATAATTTCCAACACTTATTATTCTTCTCTATTTTTCTGTGAAATTTGATGGTAAGAAGAGGTTTCCAAGAGGAAAGAGACCTAGCAAAAGACGCTAGGGCTTTTAGAAGAGTTTTATTATTTTGTGCGCATGGTTAAAGAAAAGCTCAATTGCGTTCTTCTTTTTACTTTGAAATTTATATTCAGTGTAAAATGTAGAATATTATTTATGAGTATAAGTTTCTTGTATCGGTGATCCTACCTAACTATTGTTTCATTTTCTTTATTTATAGATGAAGCGAAAGTCAAATAAAATAGTTGACCTTTTCAAAAAGAAAAATGCACCAAGTTTAGAAGCCAATGTTAGTGATGCATCATCGTCAACATCTGATATCCCTGAAAGCCCTTTAGCACCTTCAAAAAAATCTTTAAAAATGACATGAAAGAAATTAATATGAGTTCATTGGAGCGTGATCCTGATTTGCGTCGTCAGATATGAGATTATTATATTAACCAACGGGATGAAATTCGCCGAGCTTACATTAAAGTTAGTCCATACCAACCTTCTCTATCAAAATACCCAAAATCTGGACCAACGAGTCATCTTCGTAGCTTTCAACCTTCGTGGTTCATGATATTTTCTTCATGGCTTGAATATTCACTAGATAAAGATGCAACCTTTTGTTTGTCATGCTTTCTCTTTACTAAGCCATCTATGCATCCCAAGCACCGTGGATTCACTGCTGATAGATTCACAAATTGGAAGAAAGTTAGGGATGAAAAAAATTCTGCCTTTTTGAATCACATAGGGAAATATCCTAATTCAGCTCACAGAATTGCTGAGAAGTCATATGAGGACTTGATGAACCAATCACAACATATACAAAATGTGTTTGAAAATTTTACTTCTGAACAAATTGCAAACAATCGACTGCACTTGACAGCTTCTATTGATACTGTTCGAGTGCTTGCATTTAAAGGTATTACTTTTAGAGGCCGGGATGAAAGTGTAAGTTCAACCAATCGAAAAAAATTTCTTGAAATATTGGGTTTGGTGGTTTCATATAATGAAAAGGTTGCTGAAGTGATTGCTAAAGCTCAGAAAAATGCGTGTTACACCTCACCAATGATACAAAAAGAAATCTTACATATTTTTTCAAATAAAGTGAAGAAGACAATTTGCGAAGAAATTGGTGATGCAAAATTTTACATACTTGTTGATGAAGCTCGTGATGAGTCAACAAAGGAGTAAATGACTATTGTTTTAAGATTTGTTGATAAGGATGACTTTGTTCGGGAACGTTTTTTTGGACTTGTTCATGTCTCAGATACTATGATATTAACCCTAAAAAATAGAATATATTCTGTATTGTCTTCTTATAGTCTAGACATTCAAAACATTCGAAGGCAAGGATATGACGGTACAAGTAACATGCGAGGTGGGTTGAATGAGTTGCAAGCTTTGGTTTCAAATGATTGTTCTTATGCCTACTATATTCACTGTTTCGCTCACCGTTTGCAATTGACATTAGTGGCAACATCAAAAGAAGTTATTTGTATTCATCATTCTTTTACTAAATTGAATTATATTGTCAATATTGTTGGTGCCTCATGTAATCGTTGTGAATATTTGAGGGTTGCTTAAACTGCTTTAAACGCTCAATTAATTGAAAATGATGAGATTGAGAGTGAAAGATGACTTAATCAAATTGGTACTTTATAACGGGCTGGAGATAGTTGTTGGAGTTCTCACTTGAGATCAGTTTCTAACTTAATCAAATTATTATGTCCAACATGTGAAGTTTTTTTTAAAATTATTGACGAAGGAATTACTTTTGCCCAATGAGCAGAAGCAGACTCAATTTATCAGATAATGACTTCATTTGAATTTATCTTCATTTTACATCTCATGAAAGAAATTATGCAGATCACTGATCTTTTATGTCAAAAATTGCAATCTAAATCTCAAGACATTTTAAATGTCATGCATCTTGTTTCATCTACTAATGTAGGTATCCAAGAATTTAGAGATGATAAATGGAATACTTTACTTACCGATGTAAAGTTATTTTGCGAGAAACGCAATGTAGAAGTCCCTGATATGAATGCCCGTTATGTTGAGAGAGGGGGTCGAGCTCGCCACCAACAAGCTAACTATAAAATTGAGCATCATTATCGAGCGAATATTTTTTGTGTTGTAATAGATTCTCAATTGCAATAATTAAATGGCCGGTCTAGTGACGATTTAGTAGAGTTACTTATTCTCAGCTCGGCTCTTGATCCTCGAGTTGCACGTGAATTTTTTAGACTTGGTGATATTTGTTAGTTAGTCAATAAGTTTTATCCGCAAGACTTCACAAAATTTGAGAAGGGACAATTGAAAACAGAACTTTACCATTATGAGCACAACATAATTCGACATTCAAACTTTCAGGAATTGTCAAATATTTATGAATTGTGTCAATGGTTGGTTCGCACCAGGAATTCAATTATCTACCAATTTATTTTTCGAGTTGTTGTACTTGTGCTTACTTTTCCCGTTTCTACTGCAACTACAGAACGAACATTTTCAGCCATGAATATTATCAAAAGTAGACTTCGGAATAAAATTGAAGTTGAGTTTCTGACAGATTTTTTGATGATATATATTGAGAGAGAAATTGTTGCAAAATTTAGTACATATTCTATTATAGATGATTTTCATGATCTGAAAGAACGTCGGATTCCATTTCGTTAGGTGATTGAGTTTAAATTTAAATATATTAAAGAATGATTATTTTTTAATTTTTTTTTAATAATTTGTTAATACTTAATGAATGTTATTTTTATTTTTTGTGATCTTCATACATTTTTCACTCATGCTTTAGAGTTTGAGGCTTTTATTTTGATACATTTTTTATTTACACTCTGGCCCTATCTAATAAATGTTTCTGGCTCCATCCTTAGTTGTGATACATGCGAATACGCTATATTCCTCGTTTTGATACCATCTCAGCGAATCATTAAGCTCAAGCGCATGCATGGTCTAATACACTCATGTACATATGACCTAACATATCCATAACTCGCATAATATAACCAAGATGAAAGCATAAAATTTATTTCATAAGAAAATAGATTTACATTCAAGATTTCATTATAATTATACGTGTATATATATATATATATATATATATATATATATATATATATATATATATATATATATATATACATAACACACCAATACAAATATAGAATATGATATTTATTAGTGTGAAATCGAGAATGTGGAAGTCAGAGTTTGATTTCATGAGGGCATCGAATTTCTAACTCTAACTCTTCATATTATCGAAGAGGTTGCGTTGAAGCGAAAAAATTGATATATATATATATATATATATATATATATATATATATATATATATTCGAAGATGTTGCGTTAAAGTGAAAAAATTGATATATATATATATATATATATATATATTACTATAATATAATGCATAAATAGAAAGATATTATAATTTAAAGTAAGGTAAATTACGATCATCGATCGAAACCTACTTGTGATTAACATGTATTAAAAGTTTTGATCGTGATAAATCAGGATAGAGTATTTAATACTCCACCAAAAGATATTGATGTTTTGAAACCTTAGACCTTGAGTCGAGTATGAAATCTGAGTCCAAAGCATCACGGGTCGAGTCTTAATTCGGGTGTACAAAAGAGCACAAAGGAGACATACACCGGATGAAAGTATTAACATAGAAATTGTGAAAAATTGATCGATCAAATTTAAAAAGTGAAATAATAAGTTTGTTCGGACGAGAATCGATTGATTGGATTTAAAATTCGATCGATCGAAGCTATAAATAAATATATCATTCAATTCGGGTCAGAATCGAGTGATCAGTTTTATAAATTGATCGATCAAAATTAGAACAAGGAATTCACTTAGTTCTGTTCAAAATTGATCGATCGAATTTAAAGTAAACAGGTAAATCGGTTTTGTCTAGAATCGATCGATCGGACATAGGAAATCGATAGATAAAAAATATAAGTCAAAGAAGGCATTTGGTTCGGTTTAGAATCGATCGATCGATCTAGGACTCGATCGATCAAAAATAAAAAGTAATATATATATATATATATATATATATATATATATATAATCGATCGATCACTAATTAAAATCGATCAATCGATCATTAATAGAAAAAAATAAAGTCAATTCGGTTCAGGATCGTTCGATTATTTTAGCTAACAAGGAAATTTTGTTTCGGGTTAGAATCGATCAATCGCAAACAAGAATCGATCGATCAATTTTGGCATTTCAGCAAACATTAGAGTTTCAAAAATAATAATCAAACATGAAAAAGAAGAATAAAAAGGAATAATTAAAACAAAATCATAATTAGGGTTAGCCATTTTATTCTTTTTTATATTAATATTTATAATAAAAATATACGAGTTCATTTATTTAGCCCGTTGATTCGCGATCGAACGTACCCTTGTGACGGAATCTGAGAAGTACAAAGTAGATTGATGGGTACCCACATGTTGAAGCGTGAACGGTAGATCTATAACAATTAAAATTGAATAGATCGACGTCCAACGTGATAGCTCGTCCGAAATTTCTTCTATTCCTTTCTCTTTGATCTTGATGGTGGAAATAGATCGTGGTGATTCTCGTGAAAAAATACACGAAAGTTTTGAGGGAAGAGATTAGAGAGTTTTAGAAATGGTGAGTTGAGAAGGAGTTGTGACGACTAGAGTTTTTTAAAAGAAGAAAAATAAGAAATGAAGAAAATAGTTACGTACTTAAATAGAGTTTTCTAAAATAGGATCGATTTCGGTGTGGAGCGCTAACACTGTGCATAGTACAAAATACATATAACACCATTAAAATAAAATTAAGAAAATCCGGATCGCTACTTCATAGGACTATCATCAGACAATCAGGTGTTGATTCTAGTGGCCCAATCTCACACAGTGACTTTGAAACTATGTTTAAGGCAAGTAGTGATCACATTCAAGTCTTTAAAATGTGTGCCATGCATGTGGAATCAACATTTGACCATAATATAGGAGGCCCATGATCCATGGGTCAAAATTTCGTCTGATACCGATACGTATCGGTATTGGACCAAGACGATATGGTACATTCAAATGCCGTATCGTCCATTTTACATACAAATGTTCGGACGATACATATATTCAATGTATCGTCCAGTAAGTTACTGTTCCGATACGTATCGGTTTGGAGCTCGGACGATACGTATCGGATACCCGAGATTTTGACCCTTGCCATGATCTCAAGATCGAAGACTGAAATGAAAAACAATATCTATCACATGATTCTGAGACATCACCAATTTCTCAAAAACTTGAATGTGATCATGACTTACCATCAAACATGGGATGTATTTAAGTGGAATCAACATCTGACTGTGTGATGGTAGGCCCATGATCTCAAGGTCACTTGCATAGAAAATTGAGGTGAAAAATAATCATGATCGCCTGATTCAAGGAGAGCGGGTTACCATGTCCAAACCCATGGTTGCAAAGAAACTAGGTCTTCAGGTTTAAAAAAAAAAAAAAAAGTGCCTTTAATATAGGAATTGGCACGTGAAGCCGCAGCAAAGGGTTGGCTAAACTATAGAGGGTATTATTGCCACACCCAAGTTTGTTATGTGCGTACACATAATAAAACTACTACCCAACAATGAATGAAGAGTACCTCTAGTTAGCATTCACGCCCACGCGTTCTCTAAAAGCGTTGACATCCTTGACCACTTGAAAATCATTGATTGCTTCATATCAGATGATGGAGATCGTTTTTCACCCCGTTCTTCAACATGATAGATCTTGAGATCATGTTGCACCTATCAGTAGGGGTCCTAGTGCGCTTGCTTGAATTTTGGCCCAATACTTGAGCCGGGCTAAGCATGTGATGACCTAGATTTGGGTTGAACTTTTCCAACACCCAGCCTGTGCCCGTCCTACATAAAAACATAAAGAAATCTTATATATATATATAGTTATAGTTATAGTTAAGAGCAATTTAATTAAATCCTCTTAGATTAAATCGTTGAATGATTTAAAATCAACGACATTTAAGTAAAAATGTACTTGCAATCTCAATCAATAGCTTCCTAAATAGAAACTCTAAAAAAGGGTTTTCATTTTATCGCAATCTCTATCATCTTAAGTCCCAATTCTAAGCAACCAAGTCTCTCACTCCCTCAAACTCTCGTTTTGAAAATTGATTGAATTTCTTTTACCAATTTTTTTTTTTTTTAAAATAAACCGCCCAAAAAATGCTCGAAAAAAAAGGCCAAGCCCTGCCTGGCCTGCTATAGGCCAGGCTCATGCTGATTACATCGTAGCCTGGGTTAGGGCCGGACAAAAAAAATTGGGCACCCGGCCCAGGTAGGGGCGGGTTGAACCCTAGACGGCTCGGCCCTATTCCGAGCCATTGAGAGCCCTACTTATCACCAATCAGCTTTTTATTCCATGTGTTACAGATCCCAAAAAAATTGTCCTAAATTCACATTTGAGCGTGGTGTGCCATATGATTTAATGGCCATTTTTGGGGATCCGTGACACATGGAATAGAAAATTGACTGTTTGAAAGGTGCGACATGATCTCAAGATCTATTGTGTAGAAGATTGGCGTGAAAAATGATCTCCATCATCTGATCTGAACCCTAAACGAAGCGACGATGCTTCTTTTTCAGGTGCTGGCGCTTCCATAAAAAAAAATAAATTAAAATAAAAAAATATGGAAGTGTTAGGTTCCAAAACGAAGCGCTAACGCTTCGATAAATTGTATTTTATATTATTTTATTTTTTTCAAAGCTTGGCTCCCCAAGTTGGTGCATTCTTTAGGGACGTCGACGCTTCGTTTTGGGAGCGTCAGCCCTTCGCTATCGGGCGCTACATTTTTTATATAAAATATGTATGAAAAAGTAAATCTACACTTTCTTGAAAAAATAGAAACTTTAAAAAAGTCAAGAATGATGGCTGGAAGAGTATTTAAGCGTAACCCTAGTTAGTAAAGTGGGTCCCATGCCACCCATCACTTGACAAAAAGGACGCTACGTATCGCCCTCATATCAATTGGTGTAGAGATATCTCTATGCCCGAGCGCATATCCCCAAGCCTCTCTCTCTCTCTCTCTCTCTCTATATATATATATATATATATATAGTACCTTTGTTCCCCCGCGTAATCTCTGTGGGTGCCTACGTTCAAAACCCTCCAAAACTTGGTTTGCTTTGAATCAGACGAGTTAGATCATTTTTCACCCCAATTTTCCATACGATGGATTTTGAGACCATCAATGTACCATCAAACGGTTTGCTTTTATTCCACCTGGAACAGATTCCCAAACAACCAAAAATTGTTGTTTGAGTGTGTGTATGCTATGTGGAATCTCATCTAGCATGCAAGTAGGTTTAGATGGATTTGTACCACGTGTATTAAAAACATACCGCTTGATGGCACGTTTATGTTCTCAAGATCCACCGTGTGAAAGATTGGGGTGAAAAACGATCTAAATCGTTTGATTTGAAGAAATCAACAGCTTTTAGGGTGTTCAAACATAGGCGCCCTCAAAGACTTCATGGGTGCGAACCATGGTATAAAAATTTGGCCGATATCGATACGTATCGGTTTCTCAGCAAACCGATACGTATCGGTATCTCAACTTGGTATCGAATACTGTATCGGCCGATACGGTGTATTGGCCAATACGGCTGATACATTTTTTTTTTTCTTTTTTAGTGAAGCGCCGATACCTCGGTATAGAGGCACCGGTGCCCCTAAAACAGGACACCGACACCTTTTTTCTTTAGCAAAGCGCCCACACCTCAATATAGAGGCGCCGATATATGCCCCAAAAACGAGGCGCTGGTACCCCGGTGCCGGGTGCTAACACTTCGCTATCGAGGTGTCAGCGCCTCTCTATCGAGGTGTTGGCGCCTCTCTACTGGAGTTCTGGCGCTTCGCTACCGAGCGCCCACATTTTTTTAATAAAATATACCTAAAAAATAAGTCTGATACTTTCTTGAAAAAATGGAAATAAGAGAGAAAAGAAAGATACATTTAAAAAGTCAAGAATGACGGCTGGAAGGGTATATAACTTTTAAAATATTTTAAAAGTTTAACCCTATATAGTAAAATGGGCCCCATGCCACCCATCACTTCACAAGGCCGATCAGTTAGGGTGTCAACGGGCCGGGCTGGGTTTTTCATCCGTGCCGTTTTTTTAAAGATATAATTTGGGCCCGAACCCGGCCCGATAGCTAATCAGGTCGGGCCTGACTCAACCCAATTTTGAAATGTTGTAGCTTGAGTCCGGCCCGATTAGCTATCCGGGCCGGGCCGGGTTTGGGCCGGGTTTCTAATATTTTTTAAGGACCTCATTTTATCGGGCCAAGCTGGGCCTTACACTTTGCATCCCGAATCAATTTCTTATACGGGTTTAGTCCGGCCAGACCCATTTATTAAATGACTAAAAATATTGGGCTCGAATCTAGCCCATTTGGGCCAAGCCCGGGCTAAAACTTGGCCCGTTGACAGCCCTATGATGAGTGACCCCTCAAAAATAAATAAAAAAATTACTTTTATATCTTTTTGATTATATAGTTCAAGGTGAAAATTTTCAATAACAATTTTTTTAGGTGAAAAAGTCATACCTTTGACCATAAAATGAAGGATATAAAGTTAAATTATGATTTTTTTTTTTTTATAAATCTCTACAGGGATTTGTGAACACTTACACAATGTGATATAACTCACGATCCCGTGTCACATGACACATCCATGTGGTCCCTCATAACAATGTTTTCGTGTAACGTGGAGCTCCGATAGTTTATATAGAATATAAATCAATTTAAAAACAAAATTTTAAAATAAAATTGAAAGTCAAATTTTGAATATAATTCAACAATTAAATTTAAGTACAAAAAGTAGATAGTGGAGATATTATTTTGATTTTTTTTATTTTGTTGCTGTTACAATTGATCTAAATAATTCTATCTTGCTCCCTGTGGACGTTATAGTACCGAGAGGGTACTCCACTGGAGTACCTTCTCAGGATCCGCACCTGAGTTGTAGACTTGGGTGACACATTGGTCCCAACGGGCCAGGTAATATAGGTAGGCCTGATGCATAAATGGATTCGGCTGGACTGACCCATTAGTAAGTACGGCTGAGTACAGGCTAGTTCCAAACCCCCGATTGAAAATTGCCCAATTTAAGCCTGGCCCAAACTCGGCCCTACTCCACCAAATGAAACTCCGGCCTACTCCATCAAATGAGTTAACTTGTACAGAAATTGATAGGGGTCTGACATCCACCCTAACTCAACATGGGTTGGGTATGGGCTAATGTAAGGTAAGCCCGTTTCATAAAGTGGGCGCTACTGGAAGACTATGGGGCCTTCACTACTTCAGTTGGGCGAACAACCCTCAATCCCAAAAACAAGTCACAATCCCTTCCCTTGTTTCTGTGTTTCATTCTCTATTGGGTGGATTATCCAATCGGGTCCCAATTTTTTCTAATCTATCCAACAAAGTCTTAACCCTAAACTTTCTTTTATTATTTACCTGCAAGGGTCACACATGTCTATTTTGTTACTTTAAGTTAATATTTAGAGGACCAAAATACCTTAATAGAAATTTACTAAAATATCTATTCTTCCATACGAGTTAAAAACGTTGGGTTTTCATTTTCTTCCTGTCGACGACTGGGTTTTCTCTGATCTTTATCTTCTTTCTGTAAAGATAACATTTTCTCTTCATCTTCTTTCTGTAAAGATAGCATTAGGATTCCATATAGTCCCCCCTCTTTTCGCTTCATCTTCTTCTCTGCTGATGAACAAACAGGGAGAAATTTACTGCTGCCGTATCTGCAAACTTTTGACTCTGCCGACGTTTCATCTTCTCCTGATCATGTACATCTAAACTTTTCTACGTGTATATCTCCAACCGTCCGATAAACTCATAAGAGCAACTCATAAAACAGTGTTGTAGTAATGCTGCCCTAAATGTTCAACCTTTATTTTAATGAATGACTTGTTTGACTTATATACAAATGTGGTAATGCTGTCTTAAATGTTGATTCTTTGTTTTAATAAATGACTTATTTGTAGTAGATAGAAATATATTAATCATGCCCTAAATGCGTAACCTTTGTATTAATGTAGTAATAGTGTCATAAATGTTTAACCTTTATTTTAATGAATGACTTGTTTGAGCTATATACAGATGTAGTAATGTTGTCTTAAATGTTGATTTTTTGTTTTAATGAATGACTTGTTTGTGGTAGATAGAAATGTAATAATCCTGTCCTAAATGCTTAACCTTTGTATTAATATAGTAATGGTGTCATAAATGCTCAACCTTTGTAGTAGATAGAAATGTAGTAATCATGTTTTAAACTTTTTAGATTACTCATGCAGGTCAGAATGTAGTTTAATGAGTCATAATAAGTCTGATATTAGTCTTGTATTGTCTTACATAAGTACTTTAATATTTGATATTAGTCTTTTAATGTTCTCACATTAGTAATTTATAGATTCAGATTATTCATGCATATCAGAATGTAGTTTAATGTTGAATATGAGTCATATATTAGTTCTGCACTATCTCACATCAGTACACTATCTCACTTCAGATTACTCATACATATCAGAATCTAGTTTAATGTTGAATACGGTCAGCTATTATTAATTCATATAAGTCCTTTAATGTTATCACATCAATACTTTATAGATTCATATTAACCTTTGTAATAATGAATGATTTTTATCTTTAGAGATAATAATCGACCGTGGTCCTAACTATCCCCTATTTATCCTATTTTTAGGGGACACATATAAGATCATTTTCATTTCATATAAGATCATCTAGTCTCATATAAGATAATTTCATTTCTATAATTTGTCACTCGGCAAACTTTTAATTCCATTAATTTTCTAAAAAATGACAGTTAATATTAGGAAAATATGTTTATTGTTGCAAGTATATTTATTAATTTTTTGTATGAATTGTGTTAGGTCTGTTATGAGACTTTCGTAGTCTTTAAAGAGGCCACATTTGTGTAAGACTGGTCTTGTGTTTGAATTCACTCATGGTAAACTGTAAATTCATTTATTTTTTTGAAAACTTTCTGGCCTATGTTAATAAATTTAATTGTGATGTAATGTCATAAATTATACACAGGAGGATAAAATTGCATGTTCTACCATTAGGGTCTCTACTCTTATAGCTGCATTATCGCCTGTGGAGCTTGAAACTCTTAGTTCAACTGCAGTGAAGCCTCTTCTTTGTCTAATAGATACTCCTACAATTAACGAGCTGATATACATATTAATAGAAAATTTTGATTATGAGGCTGAGAGGTTCTCTATTGGCGGGTATACTATTGCTTTTCCCTTGCTAGAAATGTCTGCTTTACTTGGTCTCAAGCATGTTGGGATTATCCCTGAAACTCTAGGAGAAGGTTCGAAAATTGAAAATGAAGACATTAGTTTATTTTGTATGAAATATTTTGGTCGGGGAGGGAGTGTTAGTGTTGGTGAAATAGAAAAGACAGTAATTGTTGCTAGTATAGAGAAAGAAAGAGTCGATTTTACTCGTCTCACATTATCCCATATTTTTGCTACTTTTATGATACTGAATAGCTCTAAGACAATTGAAGAGACGTATGTGAGATTAGTCTATAATATTGAGTACTTTAACAGAATTGCATGGGGACGAGTTACTCATACATATTTGTTAAACTCCATTCGATCTGCCGCTTTAAATTTTAAGAGGAGTGGTGTGCATACAATCTTAATGGATATACCTTTGCATTGCAGGTTAGCTATTGTCTTTGCGAGCGTTATCAATTTGCATATCGTTTACTGCATAATACACATATTCCCTAACAAATCTTTAGTTTGTGATTTATTTTAGATTTGGGCACACGAGTAATTTCCAACCATAGCGCCGATTTTAATTATTGATGATTTTTCAAGATATACAAAGTATACCTTTGTAAAAAGTCATCATTGAAAGTATTACCTTATGGAGTTTAATAATCCAAAGGTATTATTAGCGGCAACCTCAACCAATTTCATGTTATAGCTGTGAGTAAATGAAGAAGTCGCTTTTTTTGATAACTTGCTCTCACCCTCCTGGTAACATATTCACAGATAATTCCAAAATTTGAATTCAGTGATCATGAATTATTGGAAGACGTGATCCAGAATGGGATTAATGATTACTTTGATTGCGAATTCAATCTTCTTTAACTCCTAGAAATGTCTTTCAAAGAACATGGTAGTCGCATCACAGCACTGAAGAAGTCCAACAACAAACTTGTTCACTGGTCGATTTTAAGTTTAATCCTTGTAAGTGCACAAGATCTATTGTAGCACGGTAAGAACATGGGTGTCAAACCCACAGGGAAACGTAAAATTTATCTAATTCTTTTAGAGACTTTAAAACACTCAAGGAAGTACCAAGGGAGAAATTCAATTTGCCACACAAGTATCACACGATTTTCAATGCAATAAAAGAAAACTAATCAATTTAGGCCAGAAAAAATTATGATAAAGAAGAAAAATGACAGTTTATGAATTGATCAAGGAGTTAGCTAACCATCGATTCGTAACTTTTCTACCATTCAATCTCACAAATTCATTTTAAGTCAAAACACCATCATGTATTAGGAAAACAAATGAATCGAGAAGAACGCGACTATGGATCCGGCATACCCTATCTAAAAACTATGACTCAGCCTATCATTGCGGTATGAGTCATGTAAAAAGGATAGCATATATCAAAATCCTAAGTCATGACAATGATAAATCAATCATTCTGCAGCCCAGATCGGCCTTTAGGAACAGATCTAGATAGAGTACTTCTTTTACGATCGTTGATGACCACGATCAATGACTGTAAACGAAGACTCGATAATATTCAACCAAGCACACACTTATAATAGAATGATTCAATGACAAAACCATGAAATTGTAGAGACAATAATAGAATAGTTACTTATCTCCGGTTTGCTTCCTCCTTGAGCAATGACTGTAGCCGCTCATCCTCGGTGTATAAACCCGTTATAGA
The DNA here is from genome assembly GCA_021018995.1 of Chloranthus sessilifolius. Lineage (NCBI taxonomy): Eukaryota > Viridiplantae > Streptophyta > Magnoliopsida > Chloranthales > Chloranthaceae > Chloranthus > Chloranthus sessilifolius. Next base: position 10,839,142 of record CM037586.1, read on the forward strand.
TCCGAAGACATTATTTTAACAATACTCTTTTATTTATCATAAAATCTCCTTACAATGCTTTTGTTCCTAGGTACAATCTATGCTTTCACAATTATAAAGGAGAACTAAAAAAACTAATACAATCTACTGAGAAGAAGAACCCTCTCAGCCCAGAAAAATAATCTCTCCACAATATTCTTAAAAAGGGATTCCTCCTTTTTTTTTTCTTCTTCTTTTTTTTTTGAGCAAAGTCATAGCTTTCTTTTTATAGGGTCGAGTAAACTCTATCCCTAATAGCCTCAATCAATTGAGAGTTAACTCTCAATCGCTTGACTTTTGATTCGGAGTAAGTGGGGGCAAACTTGTCTTCTCCTGTCAATCGATTGACATTCATGTGTTAATCGATTGACACATAGGGGTAGACTCTTCATTCTCTTGATAGATGTTGAGCTGCTTCACGGATTTCGATACTTCTTTTGACCTTTTCGTCCATAGCCCTTGTGTAATCTTTAATTACCTTCTTTTATGCTCTTTATCGATCCAACGATCAGAAACACCTGTAATCATTAAAACCTTATAACAACCATCAGATGCTTTCATCAGACAGTTAAATGTAGAGAATAGAGTGTGATAGTCATATTTCAGCGCTGATCATTCACCAAGTGCGAAGACAGAAGAAGTTAAACAATGATATAATAAAGAGCCTAAAATTATTAGAGTTGGAGATAGCAATTTTGAAGGTAATCTATTTAATAGAAATTTTTGTTATTTGTTAGAATGTCCTGAAAATCTAACTGTTAGGCTACTTTTGTAAAATAGGGCCAACGTAAAGAGTATGATTTCAAATCCTCTCTTAATTGTAATAAAGATACAGAAATAATGAGTAGTTTTACTGAAAAGAATCACTTGAAAAATAGTTCTCCAACTAACCCATTGAGGGATAGGGAAGTGAAAGGCAAGAAAAAAGTACAAGTCCCTCGGGATAGTGATGTGAAGGGCAAGAAAAAAGTGCAAGTCCCTCTGGATAGTGACTTGAAGGGTAAGGAAAAAGAGCAAGTCCCATGTGATACTTGTAAATGAAATAAGGCTAGTCTAAATGCATGTATGCCTATGAAATTAGAGTCGATCACTATTGACCCTCGTACTGATGGAATGTGTCGTGCTTCTAAGATAATCGATTATGGAAAGAGAAAGCGTGAAGAAACATTTGCAGAAGATGAGAGTGAATTTTCTCATGAATTATTCGAAGGTAATAAGGATGATCATCGGATACATGCGTCCTCGAAAGAAGATGAGGGGAGAATCGCTAATGTAGATAATGAAGAACATATGCCTTTCGTTGTTGTTACCGATGAAATGATGCGAGTTTAAGAGATGCTAGCCAATCAAATGTCTATGAAACAAGACGATGATAAAGAATTTGTTGGAGAGATGAGAGAAGAATCTTTGGAGGAAACCAAAGTTACATCAACATCTGATAATAATAAAAAAAACTATTTGGCAAAAGTGAAACAAGGTCGGTGGGCGTAATGGATACTTATAAGAGAGTGTGGGCTAGTTTAAGAGGCCGAGCTACTCCGTAAACGACATCATTAAATAAATTCGAGGGTTCTTCGCAAACCCCATTACCACTGAAGACTTTAAGATGCCAAACAACTCCACAAGGTCAATCTTCCGAATGTTCACCCTCAAACACATGTACCTCCACAGTGGGTAATAAACGAACCCTCAAAAGCAACTCCAGAGAAGAAGTAAAGGTGATATTTGCAAATGGTGAAATTAATAACTTTTATATTTTTAAGAGTATAAGTTTCCAACATATTTAATCGTAGAATATACATGCAGGAAAGGTCGCAGAGAAGGACTGGTGTGAGAAATACAACCAAGAGACAACCTCCAAAGGGTGCGCTGAAAATGAATGATCAATTAGCTAACGTAAAAGTTTAAATATATATGTTAAATTTAATTGAACGTTTGTTAATTTGTATGTTTTCCCTATTCACAGAAGGAGTACAATGATTTCCACTGGCCTATGAAACTACTAACACATAATGATAAATATGAAATAGATAAAGCTCTTAATGATGGCCCCATGGAGTAGCGTTTTACCCTTTTGAAAGTTATTAAGTTATAGTTAATTCAATTCTTCTCTTACCAACTTATGTGACTTTGCAGACGTGAGATTCACATGACTGATAGACTGTTCATCTCGGTGAAGATCTTGTTCTTAGTTTACGGTACTAATTGGCTTGACAGTGAGGTAAGGCCAACATTTTAAAAGGCACACATGCAGAAATTTATATAGTCGTCCATCTGATATCCATAGGTCATCTGATGTCAGTCAGTTTGATGATCTTATTTTTTTGGAAAGTACATATCGTTATTGGTATCCATTAGGGTGATATGTGACTTTATTTTTGTAGGCATTTGATGCATATTTTATCTTCATGAAGAAACGAGAGAACGATCATAAATTTTTTGTTATAAAGAGTCATTTCTTCTCAACTTATTTTCTCGTATGAGTCTAATTTTTCCTTTTCACTTTCTATAATTTATAATTATCTCCTAAACCTATGTCATATTTTCTTTAGACGAAACTGAAAGAATTATTGGCGAAAGACGAAGCCGATAAGAATAAAAACCTTATTGCTTGGACTTCACCCCAGACATTAGGATATAAAATAAGCGAATGCGAAAAGGTAATTAGATAAATTTTATGAGCTTCATTTATACTTATAATATTGCTAGAGTCTGCCACTCGGGTTAACTAAAATATGGCTCCACTTAACAGGTTTACCTTTCTGTCAATAGATACTATCACTTGTCTTTGTTTATATTATACATGAAGGAGAGGAAAGTTGAGTATTTAGACTCGTCTAGTGGACAAAGTGACAGTGTCTATTATCCGGACATTATAAATATATTGGTACGTATATCATTCAACTCTAGATCTTTATTGTTGTATATCAACTTAATAAAATTTGAGTATTCTTAAATACTGAAAAACATTCTTTTTAAGATCCTAGCTCAATAAGGCGACGACAACATCGACGTCATAGATTGGCCGTTTACTAGATCAATTGCTATCCCGCATCAAACAAATTATTTTAATTATGGAGTCTTTATAAAAAAGTACATTGACTACGCATCCCGTGAGCTTAGTTTTGATTTTGAAGAATGTAATATGCCTTACTTTAGAGATAGGATTATGCTAGAGTTACTTAGAGGAGAAGCTAAACCTTGACAAAATTTGGACAAAAATGATCCTGTCTTTTGTATCATATACTATTTTTCTCTTACCACATTAAACAGGCAGTAGTATATCAATATGTTCATCAATAATGAAATATATTTTTTAGAACTGAACTATGAGTGCTTAAGACGTTATTTGACTTGCGCTGTCATGTAGCAATTCTAAGTTTATTCTTTTCTGCGAAGTGTTCATCAATTAAATTATACTCATACTGTCTTTTACCACTATCGCAATTATTCTGTTGTATGTTCAATTTTGTTGCAATTGTATCTCAAATCTTTATACAGAGAAGTTGAAATAGACGTGTATTTTGGTTGTGGAATGCATGGACACTGGATTAAATATTGTCCTCAAAAGAAGATCGTTGATGAAAAGGGTGCACCCCTCTGTTACTGTAAAAAACTAGTAGAGCTTCGGGTTTTAAACACTGATAAGAATCCCGACCATAAATATTATAAGTGTTACCATTGTGAGTTCTTTAGATGGGAGGACGAATGTTTGGTATTCGTAAATCGGACCGTCAGGAACGATGAAACAGATCACTTGGACGATCCACGTCCTCTTTGCTACTATCAGAAGCAATCAACTTTGCGAGTTTCAAACTCTCTCAAGAATCCCGGACGTAAGTACTTTACATGTTATCAATGTCGGTACTTTAACTGGTTGGACGAAAGTTATCGAACCTCGACGCCGACGTCGAAGTTTGAGAATATTGAAAGGGATGATTTAAAAGTAAAAGTGACAGTGGAGATTGAAGAGCTCGCCAAAAAATTTGAGGTGATTACATCAATAAGCAGTAAAGGAAAAGAAAACCTTCCTTGATTTAGGGTTATCTATATATTTTGGTTAGCTTTATCTATGCTTTAGGATGTGTACACAAGCTTCTGAAATTGGCAGCTGCTGAAGGATCTGCTGAGAAGTTGCCAAATCGAGTGTCGAGATGTGGCAGCCCGGATTTTTCAACCTAAAAAATGGAGACACATTTTTGTTTTTTTTTTTTCAACTTATAACAAATACCAAAAGGGAAAACTCGGACCGCCAGACCATAGATCACAATCTGATACAGAATACTTTGCACATCCATATGTATACTAAAATCAAAGCAAAGTTATATATATGTCATAGATAAAAACTCCAGTTCTAATACCTAATATGTACAGAACCAAACAAACACCAGTGATGACCAACCATCACCAATAGTAGTATACCATGCATGTATAATAGTACGAATGCACAAAGCTCAAACTTACCAAAATCCACAATGCACTAAATCTACGATCCCGAAATAAAGTACAAATCCTTATGCGGAAGCTCCTTTTCTTCAAGTATGTAGTCCGATCTTTTTCAAACCTACACCTGTGACGTATAGTCGGGGTGGGCTAACATCTAATCTCAGTGGAGAAAACTAATACCAATATACATCTCATCGCATGCATAGATTCAAAGACAAGATCAAAACAGTTTCTTATCAAAACTAATACTGATTTCAAAGGCATTTCTTATCAACTAAAATTGAGTCCAAAGGCTTTCTCTTATCAAAACTGAAACTGAGTTAAAAGGCATTTTCTTATCAAAATTCAAAACTAATTTCAAAGGCCAACTGATTCAAGGACATTTCCTTATAAACATCAAAACTGATTCCAAGACATTTTCTTATAAAAATCGAAACTAATCTCTTATCAAAAGCATATTTCTTATCTTTGATTTACTGAGTTCGATTTACACTCACTCACGTGTATTACTCATTCTTACTTTACTTACTTATATCTCTTACACATTCTATTTTGGCATCCTTACATATCTTACACATTCTTACTTAGCTTACACAATGTTTCACATACTCTTACTTAGTTTACACAATTCGATTCACGGATATCCCACCGTGCTGGTTCGATTCACGGAGAGTGCCGTGTCAACTCGATTCACGGAGACTGTCATACCAGTTCGATTCACGGAGACTGCCGTACCAGTTCGATTTACGGTTAGCCGCCGTGCTGGTACGATTTCGCCCTAGCGGCCCACAAGGTACCATATAATCCGCCCAAAGAGGTCCACACATGCACATACAATCTGCCCATAGCGGTCCACGATGTCATATAATTCGCCCGTAGTGGTCCACAGCACACTTATAATCCGCCCATAGCGGTCCACAGTATGACAAGCTTACACGTTCGATTTACTTACATAGCTTATATATTCAGTTTTTTCTTATATGACTTTCAGGTTCATATACATATTCAACTGTCTAATGCATTCAAAAACTCAGACGAAAATAAATTCTTCATGATTGAAAGCATTTCAAAAATATAAATGTAAATAGATTCAGCAAACATCAAATTTTCATTTCTAAAACCATAGATTCAAAGTTCTTCATGACATTCAGAGTTCAAAAGTCAAAGCTCAAAAATCATATTCAAAACTGACAGAATTTGGAATTTAAAATTTCAAATCATGATTCAAATCATATTTCATTCGATCATATCAAGCATCTATGAAATCAAATAAAAATGCAATCGTGTATTAGAATTTCCCCACCTTAACCTTGAAGTCGCGCTAAGCCAAGCTAAGCTCTATCGATGGATTCCCGCCTCAATCTACATCACAAGCATATGATGATGTATCAAGGATCAATTCCAATAACTAATAACTTAGACATATATAAGTGTTTTCTCAAAATGAAGCAGAAATGGACAAGTTTGTGCTACCCTAGAGTTTGATATAACTTTCCTCTAACATTTTGACCCTTAAAACTTAGGATTCAAGAGTTGGTTAAATCACAAAAATTGTAGATATCGATGTTCTCTTTCTAACGCCTCAAGAATCATGCGATTTCGAGTGCGGGGTAGAAAGTTATGACAAAAATACCGAAGTAGTTTCGACATCCAGTCAAAGCATGCTAACTCGAAAGTTAACCCAACTTCTCACTCAATTTGGACCTTTAAAATGATTGATTCATAAATTTGTCAATTTATAAAAGTTATAGATCTTTCTGTCTTCTTTCCAACGCCATAAGAATTATATCAATCGGAGTTTAGGATAAAACGTTACGGCCAAAATACTAAAGCAGTATCGGCGAGCCTAGTCAAAATCGTTCGAACGACATAAAATCGATCGAACGGTTTCTAATTTCGTTTGAACGATTTTCAAACCGATCGAACGGTTTCTAATTTCGTTCGAACGGTTTTCAAATCGATCGAACGGTTTCTAATTTTGTTCAAACGGCTTTCAAACCGATCGAACGGTTTCTAAACCGATAAGAAACCTTCAGATTTCACTCTTGACGAAATCGTTCGATCGATTTCTAATTTCGATCGAACGATTTCGTTAGATTTCACTCTTGATGAAATCGTTCGATCGATTTCTAATTTTGATCGAACGGTTTCGTCAGATTTTACCCAAAATCGGGTTTTAACTTCTCAACCCATTTTCCTTTCAAATCTCATCTTTCTTCCTCAAATTTCTCACCCATAAACCTAAATCAAACACAAATCAAACTAACTCAACTTTAAATCATAATTTATCAAAATTTCCATACCTTAAACTGATCAATTTCTCGATCCACGAGCTCACACCCAAGCTAGGGTTTCGAAGTGATTTTTGACGATCCTTCCGTCGATTTGATCAAAACAAAGCCTACGATGAAGATCCGCTCTAACGTGCACTACTCTTCGCTCTCCCAATTGCGTACGTTGTGATCACAATGGTTGGTCCTATCTACACATTCCAAATCTCAAAACTCATTGATATCACAATTTAACGACTCACCGCGACACATAAACTACCACGAGGCCAATACCTCGAAGTTCAACGGAGCCGATCCGAGCACCAGACGACCACGTGAGCGATCTCCTCCACTTCTCTCTCTTTCTCTCTTTAGAAACCCAAGAACCCCTACAATTGCAAACGGTTGTAGCTTCTCAAAGAAGCTTTGTCCTTTTTAAGTGAAAGGGGGGGTGGTTCCCTTATTAAACACACACACCCTTTTAGGTGTTAGCCTTACCCAAAGAACTTGATTTTGTGTGAAACGAATACACTTAAGCGAGGTGTTTCTTACTACCCAAACTCTTTGGTTCAGTGTGGGGCCTACACACCCAAACCACCTATCTATTGGATTTGGTGTGGAGCCGATACACCGAAGTTTGGTGTACACAAAACCATCTAATGACCCACACACAATTTAAATCAGCCCTTTTCAATTAAGACCTAGCCCAAACTAATTTATTTAATTAATTTCACAATGTCGGGTATGTGACTAGTCGGGCACGTACACCGAGGCATACTGTTCAAAGGTTAAAATTTTTGGGATGTTACACGAGAGGTTCAGGGAACCTCTCGACAGGTTCTGGGTGTAATTGCTCTTCATTTCGACAGGATCTTCGTGGCTTTCGACAGGATCTGGAAACATCTCGAGGGGTTGAGCTGCATTAGTTGATAGGATTGGATGACTCGTCGACAAGATCTAAACAACGTTTCGACAGGATTGCAACTTCTCGACAGGATTGGAAACTCGTTTCATCATTATGTCCATTTCTCCATTTATCCTCTCGACAGGTTATGCTAATCCTGTCGGCTGGTTCTACAAATTAGCACTGAGCTCTTGACAAGTTGGTTCAATCCTTGCGAGAATAAGTATAGCTTCAGGCAAGCTGTCGACAGGTTGAATTAGATTGCTCGACAGGCTTTGCTGAACCTCGTGAAAAGTATCTGTAACCTCTCGACACCTTCCTGTTTCCAACTCTAGTCCTCTCGATAGGTTTGCTTACGAAACCCGTCGATAAGTGTTCTAGAACCTCGTGACATCTACTGACATCCTCTCGAACACTTTAGTAGTTCTCCTCAGAACCTCTCGACATATTATAATCAACCTTCAGAACTTCTCGGCAGGTGCTGGGAAGCTCTAGATAGCTTCATGGAACCTCTCGACAGCTTGTTTTTTAATGCTTCCACAACAGGCACACCTCTTACTTGTGTTGTTCTTCATTTGTTCAACATCCAGCAACCTCTTGGTGGATTCATTCTCCACTCTCTGCAGCTGTACTTAGCCTCAAGCCTTCCCGATTAAACTTAAACACTCTCAGGAACTTTTGGGGCTCTCGTGGATTGCTTGATTGGCTGGCCTTTGGTCTCTAAGGTCACTTGTTGAGCAGCAAATTGCTTTTTGGGCCATTTTAAGTGGATATCTGCATTAAGCTTGTAATTTGTTGCTTATCTACAAAATGCACTTAAAATACATAATTAATCATCTCAAAGGTCTATCAAAGGTCAAGTTAGGAGGTGAAAAATGATATTTTTCACTACTTAACACACCCCGAAACCTAAGCTTTGCTAGTCCCTGAGCAAAGGAGAAAGTAAAAATAATTATTGAAAATAAAAATTACCACTTTTGTAGGGAACACAGATGCATTTAGCATATGCTTCAAACCTTTTGATGCACTCCTCTACTAGGTGATCCCTAGTGGAGGAGTGAAGTCTCCTGAGGGTTTACTATGAAGTTACCCACAAAATTCTTTAATGATTTAGTTAATATTAGTGTGGCATGTTAAAAACAAAAGTCAAGCAATATAAAAATTCATTCCACACCTTGTCCATTCAGTTTTAGATGATTCTCAGCAAAAATATGACAGTTTAAAAACTAAAATCCTACTGTAATTCCTTCACAATCAATCAGCTCATGTCAAGGTATTTTGAATGAAAATTAATGCAAAGCTTACCCTCAAATTGAGAATCATGTTCTAATAATGCCCCCATCAACCCTAATTTTAGACCCAAAGCTCACCAAGACTGCTACTCTCAATAAAAATAGAAGGGTGTATCAATTCACACAGCTCAAGAGCAGTTACAACCCTCAAATAGGACTGCAAGCATGAGCATAGGCATTGCTCCAATTTCTGAAAATTTTTAACTCTTTTCACCATAGATTAAACAGATTTTCATCTCCACATGACAACTCAATCAATTTTAGATCAATAAGAACTTTTTATTGGGTTGTAATGTGGCTTATGGTTGAAGTTTACAAAGACAAAAGGGGTGGAATAGGATTCAATATTGAGAAATTAGTAAAGTAAGGAGGTGATTTGCAACTTCACAACTTCATTTTAGCATATCTTCATCTTCTATTTGAATTTTTAGAGCCAAAGTGGCCAGCTTTTTCTGTTTTTTTTTCAAGATCCAATGAAGTGACTTTTCTTTCTCATTCTTTTATTTTGCTTTTCTGTTTTTCTTTTCTTTTCTTCCTTTTTTTTTTTTTATTTTTTTTTTTAAAGTATGGACTGGAATGCGACAACTGTACTTCTGATACACAACTGCCTTTTGATGTGTTTTCTTCTCTTTTAATCAACTATCAAACCTTGCTTCTATAACCTCACTTCTCCTTCCATTTCCTGATTTCTCAGGTTGAGAGTGAACTAAAACAGGTCAAAAGGTTTTGGGTTCAAATTTTCTTGTTTTTATCAAAGAAAAAACTAAGAATTTTAAAGCTCAAAAGGTGTGTATCAAGGGAAGTTTAAAGGTGAGAGGTTTTAGGCTCAAACTGTCCAAGGGATGGCCTTACTTCATGTCTTCAATGCCATGAGTGCTGCCAAGCCGTTTCAACTTGGATTTGCCTAACTTCTAGTGAGCAAAGGTAGATTCAATCAGTCCTTAGAGCAGAAGAAATTACCAAACAATCTTCAAAGAAAAATTTCTCAGGCCTAAATCTCACTAGGAATGGTCTTTCATTAGATTTCTGGGATATATCCTCACAATGTTCTCTCTTCTCAAGTTCACTAAGTACTAATTTTATAAAAAATTCCTGACATTTGCTTCATGAAAATGTTAGAACTATAACATGTTCCAGTCTTGAAATGTTTTTAATTTCCTCTATTTATAAAATATCAGGTGTGAAATTATTTTATTTTCTCAATTTCTGTTAAAACCTTACTGCACTACCATTAACTATCCATTGAAAAACTGCCACACCCCCAAACCTATGAGGAGTAGTGTCCTCACTGCTTGAAAAATAAAGGGATGTGCAGCAAGAGACATAGACAAAAGCAGACAAAATAAAGGAAGAAAATGCACACAAACAATTAAAACAAGCAAAATTTCATTAATGCAGCAAGGGAAATTTCATTAATGCAGCAAAATTTTTTATTACATTTTTTGAAAAAAAGGAAAAAAGAAAAACAAACATCCTAACTACTGTCGTCCTTTGGTGGCACAGCTTTAACTTTGGGGCTTGTTCCCTTTGTTGGAGTGGCAGCAGGGGGAAGAGCAGGGGGTGGATGGAGTGAAGGAGAAGAAGATGCAGAAGGTGCTATCTTTTGCTTCTTTTTCTTTCTCCGATCCTTTTTCTTTTCCTCTTTAGCCAAAATCCTTTGTACTTCCTCGTACTCATCCCACAGGAATTGTAGTGGGTCAGGTTCCTTTGGTGGTGGTGGGTCCTCCCAAACTAGATTGAATTTGATTGGCAGATCAATGGATTTGTCATCCGCCATAGTTGTGGGTAGGGACAAATTGATGAGGTCAAAAGAAAACGAATGTGATGGAGGTGAAAGGGCCTTGTATTTAAAATGCATGGGTGGTGGAATATGCAATGTCATATTAAATTTCTCCTTCTTTCGAGGTTAATTGCCATAATGATATTAAAGAAGGTTAGTTGGCAACAACTACATCGACTGGGATAAACATAAGATGTTGCATGATTTATTATGGTGGGACCAATGCCAAGGTGTATGGAGTACCAACCAATGAAGTAGAGGAAGAGCAAAGGGAATGGAAAAATCGCCAAAGAAAACTTAAGGCTCATAAAGAAGTTGTCGAATGGCTGAATGGAGGTGTCGTTAGGTTTAAAGCAGTGGGGAACGACTTTCGACAGGATTGGGGCAAGGTGTCGACAGGTTGATGCAACCTGTCGAAGAGTAGAAAGTCAATGATCCCTGCGAGAGTTTCATGCAATTCTGTCAAAGAGTTCAAGTAGGCAACAACAATCATTCCGAGAGGTTCATAGAACCTCTCGATAGGTACCCTGAACCTGTCGATAATTCAAGCAAAAGTCTTTAGAACCTATCAAAATGCTCCTGGATCCTGTCAAAAGGTTGTTTTCACCTATCGACGAATTTCAGTTCCTATCGACAACACCTAAATGGCCTTCAGGACCTGTCAAACTCTACAAACATCCTATCGACAGGTTCATTTGAGACCACCCTGCATTTTGACAATGTATTCTCCATCAGCATTTAGCATGGGCCAAAATATTTCAACACTCCAAAGCTCCCTAAACTACAGGCACCAGAGGGATGATGTCCTAATCCCATCATGATAGCTTTATTATCATCAAACAAATTTAAAAACAGACAACAATCAACTTGAGAAGATACATATGGTACATATGATACAATCACTAGAAATCAATTACATGTTGGAGGGTCCTGAAGGTCAATATTCTCCTCAGGCTCACTGTTTTTGTGAGCACAAATTTTTTGCCTGCGCCCATTGACTTTTATGGCCCTACCATCTTTAGGGTCCATGATTTCCACAACCCTGGATGGGGAGATATGTAGAACTTTATAGGGCCCATCCCATCTCGACTGTAATTTTTCTGGAAAGAATTTCAACCTAGAGTTGAACAGCCATACCTTATCCCCTATTGTGAATTCTTTCTTCAGCAAGTGCCTATCATGAAAGGCTTTGGCCTTCTCCTTGTAAATCCAGGCGTTTGAGTATGCTTCCAGCCTCAACTCCTCAAGCTCAGATAACTGCAGCTTCCTGTGCAAACCAGCAGAAGTTAGGTCACAATTTAATGCTTTAATGGCCTAGTAAGCCCTGTACTCTAACTCTACAGGTAGGTGACATGCCTTGCCATATACTAGCCTGAATGGGGACATCCCTATTGGCGTCTTATAGGCAGTCCTATAAGCCCACATGGCATCCAACAATTTTATGGACCAATCTTTCCTATCAGTACACACAGTCTTCTCTAAAATGTGTTTGATTTTCCTGTTGGAAATCTACACCTGCCCATTGGTTTCTGGGTGGTATGGAGTTGCAACTCTGTGGGTCACAGAGTACTTTGCCAACGGTTTATCAAAATATTTGTTGCAAAAGTGGCTTCCTCCATCACTGAAAATAGCTCCGGGATGCCAAACCTAGAGAAGATGTTATCTTTTAAAAACTTAATGACAACTCTGTGATCATTTGTTCTTGTAGCTATGGCTTCAGCCCATTTGGACACATAGTCCACAACTATAAGGATGCAATTGTTCCCATAGGAAGAAGGGAAAGGCCCCACAAAATCGATTCCCCATATGTCAAATAATTCGACAACTAGCACAGGTTGCAAGGGCATGGAGTTTCTTCTAGAGATGCTTCCCATCTGCTAACATCTAAAATGGGCTTTGCAATGCTGTATAATGTCTTTGAAAAGATTGGACCAGTAGAAGCCACTTTGCAGCAGCTTTGTTGCCACTGAAATGGCCCCCGCAAGCATGTTCATGGCACATAGTTAGAATGTTTTTAAATTCAGTTTTAGGCACATATCTTCTTATCATCTGGTCTGCATAAGTTTTAAAGAGGTAAGGATCCTCCCACATATAATGTCGAATCTGTGAGAAAAATAGATTCCTATCATCCTTATTCCAATGTGGGGGTATCCTTCCCACAACTAGGTAGTTTACTATGTTGGCAAACCAAGGTACACTCATCTCCACAGCAAAAAGCTGTTCATCTGGAAAGGACTCATTGATAGGCAAGCTCTCTATATCAGCAGCTAGGATCTTTGATAGGTGGTCTGCAACCACATTTTCAGGCCCCTTCTTGTCTTTGATTTCCAAGTTAAATTCCTGCAAAAGAACAATCCATCTTATTAGTCTAGCTTTGACTTCTTTCTTAGACAAGAGGTACTTTAAGGCTGAATGGTCAGTAAACACAGTGATTTTAGATCCCAATACTTATGATCAAAATTCCTTCAAGGCAAACACAATAGCCAACAACTCCTTTTTAGTTGTAGTGTAATTCAGTTGAACATCGACCATTGATTTACTAGCATATGCCACAACACATGGTGCCTTTTCTTTCCTTTGTCCCAATACTATACCAATAACAAAGTCTGAGGCATCACACATAAACTCAAATGGCATGGAGAAATCAGGAGCTTTCAGTATAGGAGCAGTAGTCAAACATGACCTCAAGAGTTCAAAAGCAGCTAGGCATTCATCATTGAACACAAATGGAACCTCTTGGCACAACAAGTGGCAAAGAGGCTTGGAGATTTTACTAAAGTCAGTGATGAACCTCCTATAAAAACCAGCGTGTCCTAAGAATGATCTGACTTATTTGACAGTTTTGGGTGGAGGCAGATGTGCTATCGAATCAACCTTAGCCTGATCAACCTCTATCCCTCTTTGGGAAATAACATGTCATAGGACAGTGCCTTGAGTCACTATAAAATGACTCTTTTCTGAGCTCAAGACAAGGTTGGTCTCTGATGTGAATTTTAATTGTGATGTTTTACTCGCAAGCACACGAATCAGAATGCATATAGTGGGTGCGGAGTATGAGATCGTTCCCACGAGGACTATTTTGGAAGATCTAAAAAGACGAGACAGTAAAAATCTACTGAAATTCAACAGTACCCTACCAATATTACTATTTAAGCGATTTTATGAGATGGTAATTACTGACTACAAACTAAAATTTAATTGATAATTCAAAAATAAAGGTTAAGATGAAGATACTAAATCCTTCCATCTTTGGTTTGTTCTTCTCATAATATAAATCTAAGGATTAAACTATGAGATATACCATTGAAGAAAAACATCTTTTATGGAAGATAAATGGTCAAAGCCCGGATAGGATCCACGTTGCATCCCTGTAATCAGGACTTAATTTCAGAGATGATTTCCATATATAGATCTGGGATCAAGGGCATGACTCAGCCCACTTGATCTCAGATTTTAAATAAAAATCATCCCCAAAGTGGGTAAAAATTCCAACAAAAATACCACCATAGATCTGAGAGCAAGGGCATGGCTCGGCACACTTGATTTCAGATTAGGGAGAAATTAAGATAAAATTACCATTACAGATCCAAGATCCAGGGCATGGCTTGGCACACTCGATCCCGGGTCATAATCGTAAGTAGATCCACACGATGAAAGCAAAAAGATCATATAACAATGATTGGGGTAAAATTACCGTCACAGATCTGAGATCCAGGGCATGACTCGGCACACTCGATCCCAGTTAGTGGCGGGGATTTCATCCGTTTGTGATAACAAAATAACCATAAAATAAAATCTCATATTTTAATCCTAGATTCATATTATTAAAAGTACATCCCTCGGATGGGAATCATTAGATTCCCATCTCTAAGAAATTAGCTACACATGTTGTAATTAAATGACATAAACAAATAATAACTGAGAAATAACATTAATCTAATTAATTAAAAATACCTCAATCTTCAATAGAAATTCTTTGATCCAAGCGTAATCCACAAGTACGATGATCTTTAGAAACGAAATTAGAAATGCTCTCTACTAATCTCTAAATTTAAACTAGGAATTGATTGAATAAAAATAAATCTTGAAGAAAAGAATGCTAAAAAGGTTAAAGGAACAAAGCTCTCCAAAAAAGAATAAAACTCTCTATCTCTACGTCTCTCTCTAAAAACCTCTTCTAATAATAAAAAATATATCCCTTCAAAACTCGTAGCTTCCTTTTTATATGGTCAAACAAACCCTAACCCTAATGACCTCAATCGATTGAGAATGAAATCTCAATCAATTGACTTTTAAGTAGGGACAAAGTTGTCTTCTCCTGTCAATCGATTGACACTTTGTCCTCAATCGATTAACATCTAAAAGCAATTTCTGTGAACTCCCGCCCAACTTTGCATCAGACACTGCCTTGGTAATTTAGTCATAACTTTATGTTCCAAACTCGGATTGAGGTGATTCTTACGGCGTTGGAAAGCAGATGACGAGCTCTACAAATTTTTGTGTTTTAGCAATTTCATGAATCGGACGTCGTGAAGGTTTAAATTGAGCTACAAGTCACACTAAGTTCTCGATGACCCAAAATTGCAGTGTTTTGACATTATTTTCAGAATTCTTGGGCTGCTTTATGCGCTTGGATTATATTTACCTGAAACACTTCAAATCTAGTAATTCTCATCAGATAACCTTCATCGAACGATTAAATCTAGGTATTTAAGGGTAAAATACCATAATATTTCACTACTTATCTTACCCCAAACCTACACTTTGCTAGTCCTCGAGCAAAGCAAACTAAAGAAAATAAATGCCACTTTCGTAGGGAACACGATTGCACTTAGCATGTGTAATAAGCCTTTAAACCCCTAGGTGATCTCTTGTGGAGGAGTTGTTTCTCCTGAGGGTTTACAGTGAAGTTACCCATAAACTTCCAAAAATTTCAAACCATCGGCAAAATTGAGTTTTCAAAATATGATTTTTTTTATATTTATAACATATATACTATTCAAAAACAAAAACATTAATTATTTTAATATGTGAATCATCAATCTTAAATATCAATGTCATGTCAATCATGCTAGCATCCATTCAAATTAACCTAATGCTCAAATTGTTAGATAAGTCATCCATTCAAGCCTAAACGTGAAGTGTGTGCATACCAAAATCAAGATTCATCCATCTCGAAACCAATTTAAACAGTAAATCATCAGATCTCATGTGTCGACTTAATCCTCACTTTAGGTATACTCTCAAAATAAAATCACTTCGATGATGGGTAAGTTTTCGCACACATGTGAGAGATCAATACAAAGCAAGCAAAAAGGTCTCATATGATAAATGAAACACGATGCAATCAATGAACAAAGATAAATCTCATAAGAATTGTGACAGCCCGGATTTCGGCACCCCGAAACCCTTGCCATCAGCACGATCATCTTGACCGTGCCCTTTAGCTAAGCACGGAACACTGGTATATCAAGCATCAAAAAGTATAATAAACGAAATTGCGGAATTTAAATCTATATTAATTAACTCTCCAAAAGACAGTTCTACCCTCATGCCTCTACATGAATGGAGAACCGATCCGAACCATCGATGATAGCAATCATCACGGATGGTTCGTCCTAAAAGAGAAATCCCAACTCCTTATATACATGATTTTAAAAAAAATAAAGGCTTGACATACCAAGCCGTACAAAACCTCTCCAATAATCTCTCAAAGTGGCACAACGGAGTCCTCTAGAAGAAGTCCTCTGGAGGTGGCTCCAACTCTTCGCCGACCGCAAGGTCCGACTCACCGGGGTCAGTGTCTCCTGAAGCCTCGGCAGCTGCTAGTAGTGGACCTGCGACGTATAGTCTATAGGGTGAGCTACATCCTAGCTTAATAGGGAACAAACACGGTTGAACATATAAATTATGACTCACATATATTCCATGATATGCCATGCATGATGTGTCTATGCAGTTGTTGATGAAAATAGTTAAAAAGCATTTCATTTTACTGTTCATTACATATGTTTTTATTTAATCATGAATGATGCTGAAAAGGCCTAAAGCAAAACTTAAACTTTCAACTTAAGTAATCCCCGAGCAATATAGCATCGAGCCCCGATGAGATACCCATCATCGTCATCTATATAGACAGTTTTAACCATATTCCCTGGGAATACAAATAGTACCCAAGCCCATTTCCCCTGGGGATTGGTGGCGGGGTTTCACTTATCTCAATCAACACCCCTGGGGTGTGCTTACTATGTACGGATAAGCCTCCGCACTGGCCTACGGTTTCGCTGCCGTATCGGTCACGGATATCCTGCCGTGTCAGTCGTGGATATCCCACCACGTCGGTGGGGTACCCTATCAAACCTCAAATAACAAAAATATCGGTGCCTTATATATAGTTATTCACCGTGTAAGTGTGCTATCTTATATCAGTTAGGCCCTATCAAACATGATTTAATCTTGGATACATCCCTGGGATGTATCCATTTACTTGCATCACACCTGATGCTCTTATCTCTTTACTTCTTCATCCCATGGGGATGGCTCATTATGATTACTCTTATGGATGTCACACACATACACTTTTCACAAATTCTTAAGAAATAAACCTTTGAATTGAATTCTATATCACTACATATATGCTCTTGTAAAATAAAGTACATGTTCAAGGTGTTCCCTACCTCAAGTCTTCATTTGATCAATGCATCAAGGTCCCACGTGGCTCCTTGTGCACTAGTCCACACGTACCTCCTATGGTACCACATAACAGGTAAAACACATCACAAAGGATGCAATAAAGAAGGTATAAGACCCTCCAAGAATCTTAAAGTCAAACCCAAAAGTCAACACAATTTATCTCAGTCGATTAATCGAATTCCAAAATCGATTAATTGAATCTGATTCGATTAATCGATTAATCGAAGGTCAATATCGATTAATCGAAGTAAATTCGATTAATCGAAATTCTCTGTTTCGCAAAGTCGATTCTCAATTCGAGTAGTCGAGTTTTCATTCGATTAATCGAATCCTAATTCGATTAATCGAAATTCTCAGTTTCGCAAAGTCGATTCTCGATTCGAGTAGTCGAGTTCCTAAAATCGATTAATCGATCCCAAATTGATTAATCGAAAACTGAAATCGATTAATCGAAATCCCATTTTGATTAGTCGATTTTCCTCAAGTCCTTTCCTCCAGTCCCCTGGGGTCCACTGGAGGTTCCCAGTCGATTAATCGATACTCAAATCGATTAATCGAAATCCAAGGTCGATTAATCGAACTCCAATTCGATTAATCGAAATCGGGTCTTCTGACTTTTCAACTTCCTGGCCAATTTCGATTAATCGAAACCCAATTTCGATTAATCGAAATTGTCAGATTCAGCCCCTTTCGAGCTGTTCTTCCCAATCTTCTTCCATACTTTTTCCTCTATTTTTCTAAGCCATTATCCTATGATTTAACCCACATTCAACCACAACTTGACCCCTATAATCTATGCATTTTATTTACAAAAATTTTACCTTGAATAGATCTCAAGTTGATTTCAATCCAGTGGTTGGAAGGCTAGGGTTTCCAGCTTTGGCTCTAACAGATCCAAACCGTGTTGAATCCGGCTTTTATCGCTTGAATCCCCCCTCCAATCAGTTGCAATAACTCCTCTCTTTACTTCCTCTCTCTCTCTCTCTCTTCTTTACTTCTCTCTCAACCACCAAAAACACACATTTAGAGTTATTAAACCCTTTTATCCCTTTCCTCACTTGTGTGTTGAGCACCTACACCGCGATAGGTGTATGCGACTTCCCATTTACGACACACACCACATGGGCATTCAATTTATCATATCTCATCCGTTCATTACACCACATACTAACTGTTGGACTTCCATTTGGTCAAACCTATGACCGATCGGGCACGGATCCCGAGGTCATAGTTTAGCATGATTTTTCAGGCTATTACATCCTCCCCACTTTGGGAATTTTCATCCCCGAAAATAACCCAAGGTTTGTCTGTCTGGGTCACTCCCCCCCCCCCCACACTCTCAGGTGAGGTGGTCCAGTTGACTCAGACGTATTTAGGTATGCACAACACAAGCATAGAAGTAATTTTTACGTAATTGAAACCATATACTCAAAAAAAAAAAAAAAAATTTTGATTTCTATTAATATCAGAAAATTTTTACAAAGCGCCACATGAGTTGGCGTACAAAACATACATCTATACAATCATGACTAATAATATAAAAAAATAAAACTCATGCAATCCCCACAGTGTGTCAGTGCTACAGAGCTGGTGTGTCTCATTGAGCCGACTGTGGCTGGTGGTGGTGAGGTGGGCCGGGTGGTGGTCAGTGGGCTGCGTGTCTCGGCATGGAGTGGATGTGGATGTGGAAGGAGCCGCGCCTGCAGTGGTGGGATGGAAGACGGGTCCTCGATGGAAGGCGGTGCGTCCAGCGGCCCACTCCTCCTCCTGGGCGAGGTAGCGGTGTGATCGGTCGGGTAGATGTGGGAGTGTGTGGAACATCAAGAAGTCCATCCTCCGTTCATCCGCTTGTTGGCCACCATACGAGCCAACACGCCTCGATGGTAGGACCGGATGGAGCGGCGCCAGTGGTAGGATGAGGTGGGTGTGTGGCGGAGTGGGCGTGGCGTCGGTGAGGTCTTTGTGTGGGAGGGAACCCTCTCACGGATGGTTCTGGGGAATAGGGTGCCACCACCCAGGTGGGTCCCGCCGAGGTGGTGGGGTGGTGGCGGTACTGCTGCTGCTCGCTGTCATGAGCGGACCCGGAGCCGGGTAGGGTCTGCTTTAGAAGGTTGTAAGACGGGTCCATGAAGACTTTGTAAACGCGTCTTCACGCGATCCGTAGCCCTCACCTCGTGAGTGTCAGAGAGGAGGGCTCGTCGGAGTAGCACTCCAACATGCTCGAGATGAGCCGAGCATACGGCATCTTCTCCTTGGGCCGCATGTTGCCCTTCATCAACTTTCCTTTGATGTACTTCATCCCTTCTAGGATGACTAAAGTAGCATCAAACCATCGGCCACAGAAGGCCGCATAAAGTGCATGTTGCACTTTGTCCACACGCTCGGTGTCGTGGCGCATTGGGTAGAGGTTGCACTTTATCACCGAGTCGAGCATCCACATATAGTGTGGAAGGTCAACCCTTTTAATGGAGGAGCCCGACCCCTTCTTGCCGTTAGTCATGCGGGTCATGACCTCTTCAAAGTGGGGGTCTTCCTCAAAGGGCGGAAAGAGGGTAGTTTCGGGGGTGAAATCGAGGTAGCACTCGAGTACCTCGTGGATGTGACGTCGAGTGATCGTATAGAGACGACCCTCGATCTTGGTCAAAATACAATTATCGGTAGGGCCATCGGTTAGCCCTTGGTAGAACAGTCTAACCAATCTAGGGTAGTATGAACCTCGGATTGGTTTGAGAAGGTTGCCGAGGCCGGCGTTATTGAGGTAGTTTCGAGCCCATTCGGTCTCGCCCGGCACATCGGGATCGGTGAATAGGGTAGGGTTGATGACGTACTCGACCTCAAAGGTCTTGGCCGCCCACCATTCGTTTGGTTGTATTACATTTGTGGGTGGTGGGGGCATGGGGGTGGACTCACGGGAAGACTCGCGCGTAGACGCGCTCGTCGAACCGGAGGTGGTCTCCGATTCCGACGGTGATGGAGTCCTCACCGGCGATGGGGTAGGTGGTGGTGGTGCGGCGTTCTTACGCCTAACCGGCAACTTAGAAGTTGCCTTCTTTGAAGATAGACAGGTTTTGGGCGGCATTTTGAGAAAATCTAGGGTTTATCTAGTTCAAATTTGAAAGAAAAGTGTGAAATTAGGGTTTACCGTAGGTTTTGATGGCGATGCGAGCCGAAAACCGTCGGAAAAAGGGAACCCTAGGGCACCGGATTGTCGGAGAAGAGCAAGAAGGTGAAACGCCCAAAAATCTTCAAGCAAAAATAATTTCGAATGGGGAATGAAATCCCCAAATTTTTATATATAGGCCTCGGCTCGATTAATCGATATTCTGTTTCGATTAATAGAAATTCAAAACTAGGTTAAGCCGCGTAAAATCGATTAATCGATTTCCCAAATCGATCAATCGAAAATTAGATTCGATTAATCGAAAACATTTCGATTAATCGAAATCGTATCCGTTTAAAAATTTAAGTTTTTGAGCTCACTGGCGCGAGCCAGTCGATTAATCGAAATCCATTTCGATTAATCGAAAATTCAAAATCGATTAATCGAAATTTTACTTCGATTAATCAAAATCGTGCAGTAACTTCTAAATTTCCAGAATTCCTTAAGTTATTCGATTAATCGAAATCCATTTCGATTAATCGAAATTTCAAAATCGATTAATCGAAGTTCACTTTGATTAATCGAAATCGTATATCTGAATTCAATTTCTTTTAAGTCCTTTTGTAAATCGATTAATCGAGATTCCAGTTCGATTAATCGAAATCCAATATCGATTAATCGAGATTCCAACTCGATCAATCGAAATTTGCCTTCTATGTATATTCTAACTCTCCTTTCAATTTCCAGTCACTGGTACATGCCAGTCGACTAATCGAACAAAATCGATTAATCGAAATTCCAAATCGATTAATCGATTTGAAATTCGATTAATCGGTTTTGCCCAATTTCTGCAGAATTTCAATCTCTTTGTTTCTTTGATTTCTTTTGGTAGTTTATGACATCAAGTGGTTCATCCATAGAGTTGTATATACTTGATCATGTACGTATAATTCTGTTCCTCAAATCAGATTGGATCAAATTTTCCATTGAATTACAAGTATAGTGGAGATTTCACAAACATGTTTGTGGTTTATATTGAATTCTCACGTCGTTGGAAACAAGGCTGGATATTGTTCTTTCACATCGGCCTCTCGTTCCCAAGTAGCCTCTTCTTTTGGATGATTATTCCACCGAACAAGCACTAAGGGAATCACTTTAGTGCGCAGTACTTGTTCCTTTCGATCCAAGATTTCCACTGGTTCCTCTATCATGCTCATGGCCTCACACATCTCTATAGGTTGCTTTCCTAATACATGAGACGGATCATTCACGTACTTCCTGAGCATCGATATGTGGAAAACATTATGTACTCGATCAAACAGCGGTGGTAAACCAATGCGATATACAACTTCACCTACTCGTCCCAAAATTTCAAACGGTCCAACATAACGTGGACTTAACTTCCCTCTCTTGCCAAATCTCATTACACCTTTCATAGGTGATACTTTCACAAACACGTGCTCGCCCACCTTATAGTCGACACTAGTCCGCTTCATGTCGGCGTAACTTTTCTGTCTACTCTGTGCTGTCTTCAACCTTTCTCTGATAATTCGAACAACGGTGGCGTTGTCTTCAAGTAGTTTCGGTCCTAATACAAATTTCTCACCTGTTTCCTCCCAATTGAGAGGTGACTTGCATCGTCGTCCATACAGAGCTTCATACGGTGCCATGCCAATGCTCGTTTGAAAACTGTTATTATATGCGAACTCGAGCATCGGTAGATACTCATCCCAGTATCCTTGCATATCAAGCATGCACGCCCTGAGCATGTCTTCTATTACTTGGTTCACTCGCTCTGTCTGCCCATCAGTTTGAGGATGGAAAGCTGAACTAAAGTCTAGTCGTGTTCCCATTCCTTCTTGAAATTTCTTCCAAAACTTGGACGTATATAGTGGATCACGATCTGAAACTATGCTGCTTGGAATCCCATGTAATCTTACAATCTCCTTCATGTATAAATCGCGATCTTCTGCTGTATACGTAGTATTGTACGGCAAAAAGTACGCTGATTTGGTCAATCGGTCTACGACGACCCAAATGGCATTGTGTCTCTTGGCAGTACGGGGTAATCCAACAATGAAATCCATTGAGATCGATTCCCACTTCCATTCTGGTATTGGTAAAGGTTGCAATAGTCCCGCAGGATGTCTATGATCAACCTTCACCTGCTGACAAGTCAAACATCGTGACACATACTCGGCCACGTCTTGTTTCAGTCCTCTCCACCAGTAGTTCTTTTTTAAATCTTGGTACATTTTGGTGCTACCAGGGTGGATAGCATAATTTGACTTATGGGCCTCATCAAGAATCGTTTGTCTTAGATTGGCATTGTCCGGAATGCATAGACGGCCTTTAAACAATAAGGAACCATCTTCTTTAACCGAGAAGTCTGACCTAATGCCTTCACTCACGTCTTGATGAATCTTTGTTAATGCCGGATCTTTCATCTGTAGATCGTGGATATGCTCAAATATCACTGGCTTTACTGATATGTTAGCCAAAAAGGATCCGGTGTCCTTTGACTCAATGTTCGCATCATAGAGTGCCAGGTCTTCCAATAATTTCCATCGGTGCATACCCAAAATCAACGAAGCTAACTGAGCTGAACCTTTCCGACTCAGAGCATCGGCTACTACATTCGCCTTACCTGGATGGTATTGTATGGAGCAATCGTAATCCTTGAGGAATTCCATCCACCTGCGCTGTCTCATGTTGAGCTCTTTCTGTGTAAACAGGTATCGGAGGCTCTTATGGTCTATGAAAATTTCAAAAGTCTCACCATACAAGTAATGTCTCCAAATCTTCAGCGCAAAAATGACTGCTGCCAGTTCCAAGTCATGAGTCGGGTAATTTTTCTCGTGTTCTTTCAGCTGTCTTGATCCGTAAGCTATCACCTTCTTGTGTTGGTTGAGCACACAACCAAGGCCATTGTATGACGTATCGCTGTACACGGCGTATCCTCCACTGCCTGAAGGAATCGCTAATACTGGAGCTGAAGTGAGTCTCGTTTTGAGTTCTTGAAAGCTCTTCTCGCATGCCTCACTCCACTCAAACCTTGAATCTTTTCGTGTTAGCTTTGTGAGAGGTCCCGATATCTTTGAAAACCCCTCGACGAAACGTCGATAATAGCTTGCTAAGCCCAGAAAACTTCGGACATCGGTCACTGTCTTTGGTTGCTCCCATTTAACTACTGCTTCTATCTTTGCTGGATCTACCGTGACACCATGCTTTGAGACGACATGTCCCAAAAAGCTAACTTCTTCCAACCAAAACTCACACTTGCTGAGTTTGGCGTACAATTGGTGTTCACGTAGCGTCTGTAGAGCAATCCTCAAATGTTCTTCGTGTTCCGTCTTGGATTTGGAGTATATCAGTATATCATCGACAAACACTACGACGCAAGAGTCCAAGTGTGGTTTAAACACTCGATTCATCAGATCCATAAACGATGCCGGAGCATTCGTCAATCCAAACGGCATCACAAGGAATTCATAGTGTCCATACCGTGTCCGGAAAGCCATTTTCTGAATGTCCTCTGCCTTGACTCGCAACTGATGATACCCAGATCTCAGGTCGATCTTGGAAAAATACCTTGCTCCTTGCAGTTGGTCGAATAGATCGTCAATTCTAGGCAAAGGGTAGCGGTTCTTCACAGTGAGTTTGTTCAATTGTCGATAGTCAATGCATAGCCGCATTGACCCATCCTTCTTCTTGACAAACAAGACCGGTGCTCCCCATGGAGATACACTCGGTCTAACAAACCCCTTATCCATAAGTTCTTGTAGTTGTTCCTTCAATTCCTTTAACTCAGCGGGAGCCATTCTATAAGATGCTTTTGAAATAGGCTCCGTTCCTGGTGCTAAGTCAATGGCGAATTCTACTTCTCTTTCTGGAGGTAATCCAGGCAATTCCTCTGGAAATACGTCAGCGAAGTCTCGCACAACTGCTATCTCAGAAATGACGTTCTTTTCTTCCTTGTCCTCCTTTAAGAAAGCCAAGTATCCACTGCAACCCTTTCTGATCATCTTTTCCCTTTCATCACGAGATCAAGGTACAGATATGACGACCTCACTCCTTGAAACCGAAATGATCTTCTTGTGTTGGGTCTGAAAATGACTACCTTATTCTTGCAATCGACGGTCGCACAATGCTGCGCCAACCAGTCCATGCCAAGGATCACATCAAACCCTTGCATGTCTAACAGTATCAACTTTGCTTCTAGTTCATGCACCTCTAAGTCTCGAACTGCTACAATGATGGATTTGCAAGCTAACTCCGTGTCTACTAACTCTCCAGTCGGAATAGACACAGATAGGACGAAATCCAACGTCTCTGAAACAATCTTCATCTTCTTAGCGAAACGTGGAGTGATGAATGAGTGGGTAGACCCGGGGTCTATCAACACTCGAGCGTCATATCCACCGAAGCATCCTTTTTCATATATATTTAGAGTACCTATAGTATACAGACATACATACAATAATTTACACATCAATTTACACTCTTAATTCACATACAACTTTTTGTATTGAGAAAGAATCTATATAATTTCTAATGCATGCTCCTTCTCTATCTAAAATTTTAATGAAATGAAAATTTTCTTTAATTTTAAAAGGGTCTCACCTTGGATGACGTCATGCACGTTCCCTGCTTCCTGAGCAGTGATTGCATAGGCTCTCCCCTGGACGATCGGTTTCCTTGCTTGAATTGGTCGTGGTGCTGCAACTGAAACCGTCTTTCTCTTATCCGTCTCGGGGCAATCCTTGATCAAGTGGCCCACCTTGCCACATCAGAAGCAACCCCTAGTTCCCGATCTACAGTCCACCGTCCTATGAGGCTTGCCACACTTTGCGCAAGTCTCCCGAAGTGCGGAAGAAACAGTACGAGAACCCTGTGTGACAGTGGCGCCAGTAGACATGGCAGGGCTCTCATAGCGAATCGGTCTCCCCGACGCAAGTAATGGAAACCTCTGTTGGTGTTGTTGTTGTTGCGCCGGTCTTCCGAAACCCCTTGAACTGGTCTCTGATTCTGGGCCATGAACCTCGGCTTTTTGTTCACCGGTTCGTAGTGCCCCGATCTTCCTTGTTCATTTCCTCCTCTCTGCTGCTCTCTCTGTCGGTATCTATTTGTATTTTCTTCTTCAACCACCAGTGCTTTACTCATGACCTCTTCATAGGTCCTCAGTTGAAATGGAGCTACGCCTCCCCTAACCTCAGGCTTCAAACCTTGTTGAAACCTCTTGGACTTCATCACTTCAGTAGCGACGTAATCCGGAGCAAAACGGGCAAGTCGTAGAAACTCCACCCCATATTCTCTCACTGTCATCCTCCCTTGCACTAATTGTAAGAATTGTATCTCAAGCTGGTTCCTCACCACTTCCGAAAAATATTGTTTGTTGAACTCCTCAACAAACTCCTCCCAAGTCCAAGGCAACTCTGGGGTCTCCTGAGCCCGAGTCCGTATCACGGACTTCCACCAAGGCCCAGCCTCCCCATCCAACATGTAAGCTGCCCATCTCACACTCTCATCTTTCGTGCAAGTTAGCACGCTAAAGACTTTCTCCATCTCCATCAACGCCATTGTGTCTCGCCGCCTGAAAATGAAGGAGGTCTCATCCTCCTAAACTCGTAAAGATGAGGGCACAGCAACGCAGTCCTGGTGGTGTAGGTGGTCTTTTCTTGACGCATGAGCCGCAAAGGATGCGGCTGTTGTGCCATGCCATGGCATGCCATAGTCTCCATAGTGTGCATCATCCTTGTCGCTTTCTCTGCCTCTTCTTGTCTTTCTCTCACCTTTCTTGCTCTCTTAGATCTTGATCCCGACGATCTCGATCCTCTTCGTCATGTTGTTCTACTACCATCGCTCGGGCCTCAAGATTCCTAAAGGCACTCTATTAGTAGGAGAGATGTAATCATCTCCACTACGTAGACTCCTCTGCTGGCCTCCCCTTGGTCGGCCTCTTCCTCTAGATGACATTTGCGGCTGCATTTGAAACTAAAGTTTCGTTAGCAGAAGCCCCTATATTCTGACGAAAGAACCCTTGTCAGAATTGCTAAAAGAAAATAGCTTTGATACCAACTGTGACAGCTCGAATTTCGATACCCCGAAACTCGTGCCATCAGTACGATCATCTTGACCGTGCCCTTTAGCTAAGCACGGAACACTGGTATATCAAGCATAAAAAAGTATAATAAACGAAATTGCAGAATTTAAATCTATATTAATTAACTCTCCAAAAGACAGTTCTACCCTCATGCCTCTACATGAATGGAGAACCGATCCGAACCATCGATGATAGCAATCATCATGGATGGTTCGTCCCAAAAGAGAAATCCCAACTCCTTATATACATGATTTTAAAAAAAATAAAGGCTTGACATACCAAGCCATACAAAACCTCTCCAATAATCTCTCAAAGTGGCACAACGGAGTCCTCTAGAAGAAGTCCTCTGGAGGTGGCTCCAACTCTTCGCCGGCCGCAAGGTCCGACTCACCGGGGTCAGCGTCTCCTGAAGCCTCGGCAGCTGCTAGTAGTGGACCTGCGACGTATAGTCTATAGGGTGAGCTACATCCTAGCTCAATAGGGAACAAACACGGTTGAACATATAAATTATGACTCACATATATTCCATGATATGCCATGCATGATGTGTCTATGCAGTTGTTGATGAAAATAGTTAAAAAGCATTTCATTTTACTGTTCATTACATATGTTTTCATTTAATCATGAATGATGCTGAAAAGGCCTAAAGCAAAACTTAAACTTTCAACTTAAGTAATCCCCGAGCAATATAGCATCGAGCCCCGATGAGATACCCATCATCGTCATCTATATAGACAGTTTTAACCGTATTCCACAGAATACAAATAGTACCCAAGCCCCTTTCCCCTGGGGATTGGTGGCGGGGTTTCACTTGTCTCAATCAACCCCCCTGGGGTGTGCTTACTATGTACGGATAAGCCCCCGCACTGGCCTACGGTTTCGCCGCCGTATCGGTCACGGATATCCTGCCGTGTCAGTCGTGGATATCCCGCCACGTCGGTGGGGTACCCTATCAAACCTCAAATAACAAAAATATCGGTGCCTTACATATAGTTATTCACCGTGTAAGTGTGCTATCTTATATCAGTTAGGCCCTATCAAACATGATTCAATCTTGGATACATCCCTGGGATGTATCCATTTACTTGCATCACACCTGATGCTCTTATCTCTTTACTTCTTCATCCCATGGGGATGGCTCATTATGATTACTCTTATGGATGTCACACACACACACTTTTCATAAATTCTTAAGAAATAAACATTTGAATTGAATTCTATATCACTACATACATGCTCTTGTAAAATAAAGTACATGCTCAAGGTGTTCCCTACCTCAAGTCTTTATTTGATCAATGCATCAAGGTCCCACGTGGCTCCTTGTGCACTAGTCCACACGTACCTCCTATGGTACCACATAACAGGTGAAACACATCACAAAGGATGCAATAAAGAAGGTATAAGACCCTCGAAGAATCTTAAAGTCCAACCCAAAAGTCAACACAATTTATCTCAGTCGATTAATCGAATTCCAAAATTGATTAATCGAATCTGATTCGATTAATCGATTTCCAAAATCGATTAATCGAAGGTCAATATCGATTAATCGAAGTAAATTTGATTAATCGAAATTCTCTGTTTCACAAAGTCGATTCTCAATTCGAGTAGTCGAGTTTTCATTCGATTAATCGAATCCTAATTCGATTAATCGAAATTCTCAGTTTCGCAAAGTCGATTCTCGATTCGAGTAGTCGAGTTCCTAAAATCGATTAATCGAAATCCCATTTTGATTAGTCGATTTTCCTCAAGTCCTTTCCTCCAGTCCCCTGGGGTCCACTGGAGGTTCCCAGTCGATTAATCGATACTCAAATCGATTAATCGAAATCCAAGGTCGATTAATCGAACTCCAATTCGATTAATCGAAATCGGGTCTTCTGACTTTTCAACTTCCTGGCCAATTTCGATTAATCGAAACCCAATTTCGATTAATCGAAATTGTCAGATTCAGCCCCTTTCGAGCTGTTCTTCCCAATCTTCTTCCATACTTTTTCCTCTATTTTTTCTAAGCCATTATCCTATGATTTAACCCACATTCAACCACAACTTAACCCCTATAATCTATGCATTTTATTTACAAAAATTTTACCTTGAATAGATCTCAAGTTGATTTCAATCCAGTGGTTGGAAGGTTAGGGTTTCCAGCTTTGGCTCTAACAGATCCAAACCGTGTTGAATTTGGCTTTTATCGCTTGAATCCCCCCTCCAATCAGTTGCAATAACTCCTCTCTTTACTTCCTCTCTCTCTCTCTCTCTCTCTTCTTTACTTCTCTCTCAACCACCAAAAACACACATTTAGGGTTATTAAACCCTTTTATCCCTTTCCTCACTTGTGTGTTGAGCACCTACACCGCGATAGGTGTATGCGACTTCACATTTACGACACACACCACATGGGCATTCAATTTATCATATCTCATCCGTTCATTACACCACATACTAACTGTTGGACTTCCATTGGGTCAAACCTATGATCGATCGGGCATGGATCCCGAGGTCATAGTTTAGCATGATTTTTCAGGCTATTACAAGAATAGATACTTGTATATTCTAAGCATGTCATATCAAGTGTCATAAGTATCACATATTTACTCTTCACAAGACAGTTACCAGTGCAAGATTAGATCATAAAGGTTTTTTGTAGGGTTGTAATGGGGCTCAGGAAAGGGTAAGAAAGAATTGGAAGTTGGGATTCAAAATTTCTGAGAAATTGGAGAAGAAACAAACTTCTGATTTTTCTATTTCTCTTCTTTTTTTCTTTTCTAATCTCTGACTATTTTTCTCAATATTTTTCTATTTTTCTCAACTGTCTTTTTCTTTTGAATTTCCTTTTCTTGAAGCACCTCATATTTTTTATTATTTTCGTTTTCTTTTTCTCCTTTTTGTTCTTTTATATTTTTGCCATACACTCTCAGTGAACACCACAACTCAGTATCTCTCCACTTACTCTCTTTTCGTTCATTTTCATCCCTCGTTCCTAATTTCTCAAAAATAAGAAGGGTAAAGCTGAATTTTCAGAAATGGTGAAGGGTTAAAGGTTAACGTGGCTTATCAAAGAATGTATAAAGGTAATTTTTTCAATAGGCTCAAAGGAGTACTAGAAGGATAAATTTATATAAGGTGGGGTATTCTAAGCACAAACGAGCCAAAGATGGCCTTCAATCGTTTCCTTAAAAGATGGTAACCCTGCCTATATGTCTTAAGTAGATATACAGTACGTTCTAACACAATAATATGAATTTGATATCATGCAAAGTCACAAGCCAAGGTGAAGTGTAGGAGATCATGCAAAATAATTCGTATTCAAAGAAACTCCGAGTTTATGTAAACTCTCATCAACAACGGATATTTGGCTCTAAAGCTTCCTGGGTTTAGTCTCCACTAAGAACTTAAGATTCACCGTTCAAAACAGTTCATCGATTTCTAGGTCTTAGCTTGGTATAAGTGTAAAAATTCTAAGCAGGAATTTCAGAGTCATCCACAAATGATCACATTAAGCTTCATCATCCTAAATACAAATAATCAAAATATGACATCGATATTCTCAAAATTAAATTCACATGCATCATTAACTAAAGTTTGAAAACAATCATAAAGTAATTCATGTATGATGGTTCCAAATAATTTTTTTTTTTTTTTTTGATTAAAATAAGTGATGAAATATAGATAATCGTACATACGGCCAAACCTAAAAATGACAATGTCCTCATTGATTGAAATAGGTAGTGCACCCCCAAACCTGTTGAAAAGTACCTCAACACAAAGATCAGGTGCAGATAATATGGGCATCAAATTAGAACATGACCAAAAATTTATTGAAGGTAATGTGGCTACACTAATTTGGAGATGAAAAATAACCTAAACTACACTAAAACTAATATTCTAGAACTAAACATACGAAAAGAGAAATCCTAAATCCTAACTAAACCAGAGTCCAACTCCTTTAATCATTGGTAGGCGGGCCCATCCACCTTGGTTCACTTAAAGTGATGTTCTTCGGCACAAGAAAAATTTCTCCCCGAGTTCAAGCGAAAATTGATGTCAAGAGCCATTGCATAAGCGAGGGAGACGGCGCAGACTGGCATTGTTTGAAATAATTTTTTTTATTTTTTTATTTTTTTATTTTATTATTATTATTTTTTTTACAAAAATGAAATATAAAGAGAAATCAAACAAAATTGGGTTGCCTCCCAATGAGCGCTAGTTTAACGTCGATAGCACGACCATATGAATTGCTCAGTCAGGGTGATCCATTGGATCACCCAAGGGAAGAGTGCCAGAGAATGCAATTGCATCCTCGAGGAACGGTTTTAATCTTTGACCGTTAACTCGAAAAACATTCCCGTGTCTCGGGTTGATGACATCAACTGCCCCATTTGGGAGTATTCAAGAGATTTTGAACTGACCACTCCAAAGGGTTTTTAGTTTCCCCGGAAATAGATGAAGTCGGGAATTATATAGGAGAACCTATTGACAAACAACGAAGGATTTACGTTAAATGGATTGATCATGGGCCCGTTTCATACGATCCTTGTAAGATTTAGCACAGTCATATGCGTCAGCACGGATATCTTCCAATTCATTTATTTGCAAACCCCTCTGGTTACCAGATTTTAGGAGATCAAAATTCAATGACTTAATGGTCCAAAATGCTCGATGTTCCAGTTCTATCGGGAGGTGACAACCTTTACCAAAAACCAACCGATACGGCGACATACCAATCGGATTTTTAAACGCAGTTTGATACGCCCATAGAGCGTCATTCAGTTTTAGCGACCAGTCTTTACGGTTTGGATGGATTGTCTTCTCTAAAATCCGCTTAAGTTCTCGATTAGAGACTTCAACTTGGCTACTTGTCTGAGGATGGTATGGTGTAGCAACTTTGTGTGTGACACCATATTTCTTCATTAATTGGGTGAACACTTTATTGTAAAAGTGCTTTCCACCATCTCTGATTATCGCCTTTGGAATACCAAAACGTGAAAACACTTGATCCTTCAGGAATTTGATCACTACTTTGTGATCATTCGTTTTACACGCCACAGCTTCAACCCATTTTGATACATAATCCACCCTGACAAGGATGAACGCATTTCCAAACGAATTTGGGAAATGACCCATGAAATCGATCCCCCAAACATCAAACAATTCAACTTCTAAAATTGGATTGAGCGGCATCATGTTGCGCTTTGAGATCCGGCCCAGCATTTGACAGTTGCGACAAAATTTGTAATGTTGATGACAATCTTTAAAGATCGTCGGCCAGTGAAAACCACTTTGGAGGATCTTTGCTGCAATCTTTTTGGAACTAAAGTGACCTCCACAAGCTAACTCATGACAGAACGAGATAATCCGTGGTTGCTCAGATTAAGGAATACATCTTCGTATGATTTGATCGGGACACTAATTGAATAAATACGGATCTTCAAAAAAATAGTGTTTCACCCGAGCTAAGAAAATGAATTTCTCATTCTTAGACCAATGGTGAGGTAATTTCTCTGTGACTAGGTAATTGACAAGATCCGCATACCAAGGTGGGCAATCAATCTTGAGTAACTGTTCATCTGGGAAGTGCTCCAAGATCGGAACATGATCATCAGATTTCTCAATAATTATTCGTGACAAGTGATCTGCCACCACATTTTCTGAGTCTTTCTTGTCTTTGATCTCCAAATTGAACTCTTACAACAACAAGATCCATCTAATTAAATGTGCTTTAGCATCTTTCTTAGCGAACAAATAACGCAAAGCAGCATGATCTGCAAATACCACGACTTTAGACCATAATAAATAGGATCGAAGTTTATCCAACGCGAAAACTACTGCCAAAAGTTTCTTTTCTATGGTCGAGTAGTTCAACTGGGCATCATTGAGAGTGTGACTCGCATAGTAGATTACATGCGGTAATTTTTCTTTTCATTGTCCCAGAACAGCTCCGATTACATAATCAGAGGCGTCGCACATGATTTCGAACGGGAAGTCCCAGTTCGAAGATTGAATTATCGGGGCTTTTATCAATTCAGCCTTAATGGTTTCAAAGGCTCGCAAACATTTATCGTCGAAGAGGAATGGGACATCCTTTGAAAGTAAGTTGCATAGCGGTCGCGTTATCTTGCTGAAATCTTTAATAAAATGCCGATAAAAATTGGCGTGTCCCAGAAAAGATCTTATTTCCTTAACTGTCCTCAGTGGTGGTAGATTGGCAATTAAATCAACTTTAGCCTTATCGACCTCGATACCCTGGGACGATATGATGTGTCCCAAAACAATGCCATCTTTAACCATGAAATGATATTTTTCCCAGTTAAGAATAAGGTTTTTCTCCTGGCATCGTGCAAGCACTAGCGACAAATGATTCAAACAGTCAGCAAACTGTTTCCATGGATCGAGAAGTCGTCCATGAAGACTTCGAGGAATCGTTCGACCATATCTGAAAAAATACCCAGCATACATCTTTGGAATGTAGCTGGTGCATTACAAAGCCCAAACGACATTTGTCGGTAGGAGAAAGTACCAAGAGGGCATGTGAACATGATTTTCTCTTGATCCTCAGGTACAATGACTATTTGGTTATAACTAGAATAGCCATCGAGGAAGCAATAGTAATCATGTCCGGCCAGTCTTTCTAACATATGATCGATAAACGGAAGTGGAAAGAGATCTTTCCTCATCATCAAATTTAACTTTCGATAATCAATGCACACTCTCCAACCTGTTTAAATTTTTGTAGGAATTAGTTCATTTTCCTCATTCTTCACCACTGTGACCCCCGACTTCTTAGGGACCACTTGTGTGGGGCTAACCCATTTACTGTCAGAGATGGGGTATATGATTCCAGCATCTAAAAGTTTTATTATCTCATTTCGGACCATGTCTTGCATTATAGGGTTTAGTCTCCTCTGTGGTTCCCTAGAAGGCTTAGCATTGTCTTCAAAATGGATTCGGTGCATACACACCATTGGACTAATGCCTTTGATATCTTTTATCGACTAGTCGAGGGCACTTTTGTGCTCTTTGAGTACATTCATGAGTTGGCCTTCCTGATTCGCATCCAATTTTGATGATATTATGACGGATTGAGTTTCATTCTCCCCCAGGTAGGCATACTTAAGATTTTCCAGAAGAGATTTAAGTTCTAAGTACGCTTTCTCCTCCTCTTTCGGCTTTTCCATGATTAATTCAATTGGAGCTCCAAAATCTATTTTCTTTTCTTCTCCCAGAAGCGGTGTGGAGTCCAACATGTGATTCACTTCTTGGATCAGTTGATCCACATCAAAATTTTCTCCAAAATGCGCAAGACAAGCTGCTAAAGGATCTTTAATTTCGGATGCATGAAATATTTCTTCTACGATTTCATCGAGTATGCATGCTTGTGCATGTTCATCATCCTCCATGGGTTGCTTGGTGATATTAAAGATGTTGAATTCTACTGTCATATTTCCGAATGACAGATTCATGATCCCGTTTCGACAATTGATTAGCACATTATAGGTTGCTAGGAATGGTCTTCCTAGAATCACCGAAATGTTATTCTTCAAATTTGGTGCTGGTCCAGTGTCTAAAATAACAAAATCCATAAGAAAGTAGAAAGAGTCCACCTTGATGAGGACATTTTCCACAATTCCACGAGGGATCTTTACAGACCGATCAGCTAACTGAAGGGTCATCGCAGTGGTCTTCAGCTTTCCCAATTCGAGCTCCTTGTAAACAGAGTAAGGCAACAAGTTGACACTTGCTCCTAAATCCAAGAGGGCCTGATCAATATGGTTATCGTCGATGATGATTGAGATTGTAGGACAACTTGGGTCCTTGTATTTAATTGGGAGCTTTGCTTGCAACACTCAACTAACCTGCTCGGCTAAGAAAGCCTTTTTCGGAATATTTGTCTTTCTTTTGATTGTGACCAATTCTTTCAAAAATTTAACATAAGCAGGTACTTGGCGGATGGCATCCAGGAAGGAAATATTAATTTTTAATTGCTTGAAAATCTCATTTATTTCTTCCACATTGCGATTTTTTCGTGGTGCCATCAATCTTTGCGGGTACGGTGCTTTAGGAATAAAACTTTTCTTCTGTTCACTCTTTTCTTTTGATGTTTCTTTTGCTTGTACTTTATCTTCAATTTCTTCTCTCTCTTCAACTTTCTTCTCTCCATCAGACTTTTTCTCCTCTGGCAACACTACTTTGTTATCGACTTGCTTTCTAGATCTCAACGTTGTGATTGCCCAAATTTGTTATTGATTTTCATCTTGTGATGAAGTTGATGTTTGTTCAACAACCATCTGACCCTTTGGGTTAGGAACTGGTTGGCTAGGAAACGATCCTTTTTCTCTTTCACAGAGAAAAGTTGCCAATTGCCCAATTTGGGTCTCTATTTTAGTGATTGAGGATGTGTGAGAATGGATAAGTTTCATCAGGTCCTCAGTAGAAGGAGTTTGTGTATGAGGACGTTGGGCAGTATTTCCCAGTGGATTGTTAAATCCAGGTGGTGAAAATATTGGCACAAAATTCTGTTGTGGTTGGTTTTGATAACTTTCCATTAGTTGTGCAAACTGATAATTCTGATTTAATTGCCGTGGCTACCCCACCTGATTTTGATTGTATTGAAATTGATTTGGATTATTGAACCCTTGATGTTGAAATTGCCCTTGACTGTAGTTTTGCTGCAGTCCTTGGTTGAAATTTTGTTGGGGATAAAAGTTTGTCCCCTGTTTCTTGGGCTGTATTATTTGATTATCTTATTTCCATGAGAAATTTGGGTGGCTTCACCAACTATTTGGGTTATTCTCATTGAAAATGTTTCCTTGATTCCGCCCATAGTTATTCACAACATTTAGCTATTCAGATGTGTCTTCATGGTAGTTCTGTATTGAAGGACAATCATCTGCTATATACATTAGACTTGCACAAATTGAACATGGCTCAGGTTGTGTATTTACCATATGCACATTCTTCTTTAACTTCAATTCCTCCACTTGTTGAGTGAGGAAATCAATTTTAGCCATCAGATCTGGGGAATACTTTACTACGTATAGTCCTCCCTTCTTGCTTGAACTTCCAGCTTGATCACTGGCTTTGACTGGTTGTTCCGAGTCTTTGTGAAATCCCAGTGCTGAGAATCCTCAGCCAGCTTTTCTAAGAAACCATAAGATTCAGTTTCCTTGAGGCTCAGGAATCCTCCTCCATTCATTGACTCCACCAGATGTCTATTTGGTTGACTCAGTCCATTGTAGAAACACTGGATCAATCTCCACTTTGAGTATCCATGGTGTGGACATCCCAAGTTTCATATAATCTCTCATCTTTCTCTTGTGTGAAATCCGTGATTTCACGTCTGAGGACATTCGTCTTCTCCATAGAGAAGAACTTTGACAGAAACTTTTTGACCATCTGATCCCAGGTGTTTATGGATCCCGATGGTAGAGAATTTAACCAGGCTTTTGCTTTATCCTTTATAGAGAAAGGAAACAAGTGTAGCCTAACAGATTCTTCGCTGAAGTTTTGGTAAACAGATGAGCAGATTTCGACGAAGTCTTTAACGTGTTGGTATGGATCTTCTCTCTCCATGCCATGAAAGATTAGAAGGATTTGGATGACATTTGTACGAACTTCAAACTGGCCACCAGGTGTGGCGGGATATACAATGCATGATGGGGTATTTATAGTTATTGGAGAAAACAATTCTCTTAATGTTGGTTCTTCCTCTTGTTCGAGTTGTCCATTCATGTTGTTAGTCATATTGACTTCAGTAGATGATTCACTTGAAATTTTTTACCTTGATCTAGCGTCCTTACGATTTGACCGGCAAGCACGTTCGATCTCAGAATTTAAAGGCTCTAAAGTTCTTTCTTTAGAAGACCTAGTGTGCATGTAAATGACGTACAGAGTGGAGGTTTCCGGCAGAAAAACCTCAAGAGAAATTTTTTTTATTTTTATTTTTTTTCAAATTTTAAATTTTAAAATTGAAATTTTTGAATAGTTATTTATTTATTTATTAATTTTTTTTTTTGAATCTCGATTGATCGAGTGCGAATCTCGATCGATCGAGACAGAGTCGATTAATCGACAAAGGACAAATTTTTTTTTTAATAATTATTTTTTTTTTGTGCAGAGAAACTGTTTTAATTCACGAAAATTCTCAAAATTAACTGTCTATTTTCCAAAAATTTAGGTTTTCTTAATTTAGTCTTCAGTAACGGTGCCAAAAATTTGATATGAATTTTAATTGTGATGTTTTACTTGCAAACACACGAATCAGATTGTATATAGTGGGTGCGGAGTACGAGATCGTTCCCACGAGGACTATTTTGGAAGATCTAAAAAGACGAGACAGTAACTCCAAAAATCTACTGAAATTCAACAGTACCCTACCAATATTACTATTTAAGCAGTTTTATGAGGTGATAATTACTGACTACAAACTAAAATTTAATTGATAATTCAAAAATAAAGGTAAAGATGAAGATACTAAATCCTTCCATCTTTGGTTTGTTCTTCCCGTAATATAAATCTAAGGATTAAACTATGAGATATATCATTGAAGAAAAACATCTTTTATGCAAGATAAATGGCCAAAGCCCGGATAGGTTCCACGTTGTATTCCTGCAATCAGGACTTAATTTCAGAGATGATTTCCATATATAGATTTGGGATCAAGGGCATGGCTCAGCCCACTTGATCTCAGATTTTAAATAAAAATCATTCCCAACGTGGGTAAAAATTCCAACAAGAAAAGCACCATAGATCTGAGAGCAAGGGCATGGCTCGGCACACTTGATTTCAGATTAGTGAGTAATTAAGATAAAATTACCATTACAGATCCAAGATCCAAGGCATGGCTCGGCACACTCGATCCCGAATCATAATTGTAAGTAGATCCACACGATGAAAGCAAAAAGATCATATAACAATGATTGGGGTAAAATTACCGTCACAGATCTGAGATCCAGGGCATGGCTCGGCACACTCGATCCCAGTTAGTGGCGGGGATTTCATCCGTTCGTGATAACAAAATAACTATAAAATAAAATCTCATATTTTAATCCTAGATTCATATTATTAGAAGTACATCCCTTGGATGGGAATCATTAGATCCCCATCTTTAAGAAATTAGCCACACAAATTGTAATTAAATGATATAAACAATTAATAACTGAGAAATAACATTAATCTAATTAATTAAAAATACCTCAACCTTCAATAGAAATTCTTTGATCCAAGCGTAATCCATAAGTACGATGATCTTTAGAAACGAAATTAGAAATGCTCTCTACTAATCTCTAAATTTAAACTAGGAATTGATTGAAAAAAAATAAATCTTGAAGAAAAGAATGCTAAAAAGGTTAAAGGAACAAAGCTCTCCAAAAAAGAATAAAACTCTCTATCTCTACGTCTCTCTCTAAAAACCTCTTCTAATAATAGAAAATATATCCCTTCAAAACTCGTAGCTTCCTTTTTATATGGTCAAACAAACCCTAACCCTAATAATCTCAATCGATTGAAAATTAAATCTCAATCAATTGACTTTTAAGTAGGGACAAAGTTATCTTCTCCTGTCAATCGATTGACACTTAGTCCTCAATCGATTGACATCTAAAAGCAATTTCCATGAACTCCCGCCCAACTTTGTATCAGACACTGCTTCGATATTTTGGTCATAACTTTCTATCCCAAACTCGGATTGAGGCGATTCTTATAACGTTGAAAAGAAGACGACGAGCTCTACAACTTTTGGGTTTTAGAAATTTCATGAATCTGACATCTTGAAGGTCCAAATTGAGCTGCAAGTCACACTAAGTTCTCGATGACCCAAAATTGCAGTGTTTTGACATTATTTTCAGAAATCTTGGGCTGTTTTATGCACTTGGATTGTATTTACCTGAAACACTTCAAATCTAGTAATTCTCATTAGTTAACCTTCATCGGACAGCTAAATATAGGTATTTAGGAGTGAAATATCATCATATTTCACTACTCATCAGTCTCCTCACACCTTTGCAGCACAAGGCTGAAATGGTGCAGGCATTGGCTAAAATCATATCAAAATATAGATAAATCATCCATGAAAATTTTTAAAAACTGATCAATCATGTCAGAAAAAATTACATACATATGTCTTTGAAGGTGGCAGGTGCATTACATAAACTAAAAGGCATCCTTTTATATGCAATGGTTCCAAATGGGCATGTAAAGGTGATTTTTTCTTGGTCTTGTGGGTATACAGGGATCTGGTTGTATCCTAAATAACCATCAAGAAAATAATAAAAAGTCTTACCTGCCAACTTATCTAAGATCTGATCTATGAAGGGAAATGGGAAATGATCCTTGCTGGTTTTCTCATTGAGCTTTCTATAATCAATACATACCCTCCAACCAGTGGTCTGCCTGGTTGGAATCAGCTCACTTGAGTCTGCTTGAACTACTATGATTCCTGATTTCTTAGGCACCACCAGGGTAAGTGCCACCCATTGAGAATCCAAGATAGGATAAATGACCCCAGCATCAAGAAGTTTGACTACTTCCTTCATGACCAATTCCTGCATGTGTGGGTTAAATTTCTTCTATATCTCTCTAGAGGGTTTAGAGCCCTCTTCATGATGAATTTTGTGCATGCACACAGTAGGATTTATCCCTCCCAAATCAGCAATATTCCATCCTATTGCTCTTTTATGCCTTCTCAGTACACAAAGCAGCTTTTCTTCCTGTTCAGGAGTGAGGGAAGAATAAATTATAACTGATAATTTTTTATTGGCTCCTAAGAAGGCATACTTCAAAGACTTTGGGAGCTATTTCAGCTCCACATCTGGAGGACTGATGAGTGAAGGCAAAAGAGGTGCCTTAGGTTTCCATGGGTGTTGCTGTGTTGGCCCCACCTCTGAATTTAATGTTTTAGCTTGCTCAAGCCCCAGGGTGTAGGGGCTATTTCTTCCACTGTTTCCTTCCACACTTCTTCAAAAACATCAAACAAATCATCACCTGCTAGCAGCTGGGGAAAAGTTTCTTCCACAAACTCATCTAGCACATCAATGGACAGACAATCCTCATTATCCAAATGAGGTTGATGGGATGCATCATACACATTTAACCTGACCTTCATATTTACCTCCATCACCCCTGATCAATACTGTATACATGCATTTGTAGTGGCCAAAATGGCCTGCCCAAGATTACGGGGATGGAGGTAGCACACTTTCTTGGTTCCATATCCAGCACCAGAAAATCAGCTGGGTAAAAGAATTTGTCAACTCCAACTAACACATTCTCTATAATCCCCACTGCCTTCCTCTCAGACCTGTCAGCTAATTGCAAGACCACATGTGTGGGCTTCAACTCTCCTAGGCCCAACTTCTCATAAACTGAGTATGGAAACAGATTCACACTAGCTCCCAAGTCTAGTAAAGACTTTTCAATGGTGTGATCTCCAATGATGCAGGGGATTGTAGGGACTCCAGGGTCTTGTAGCTTAGTTGGGGTTGCAATGGTCAACCCTTGGTTCACTTTTTCAGCTGAAAAGACCTTCTTGGATAAATGTATCCTTGACTGTCTTTTATGGGTGTAAAGATCCTTCAAACATTTAGCATAGGTTGGCACTTGCTTGATTGCATCAAGTAAAGGCAAGTTAATCTTTACTTGCTTAAAACTATCCATAATTTCCTCTACTTTAGCATTTCTCTTATCAAAAGGAGAAGGTGCTTGAAGTTCCCTTAAAAATGGCAAGTGAAGGACTGCTCCTTAATTTGCTGCCTTAGCCAATTCATCACTTTTCTTTTTGTTTTCATTTTTTTGTTGGGGAGCATCAGCATTCCCCTTATTCAGGCTATGTTGTTCCTGTTGCATATCTTTTGGGGTTGTTTCTTTTTCTTTTTCTTTTCCTGTATTTTTCTCAGGCTCAATACCAACTTGATTGTCAAATATCCTCCCACTTCTCAAGGTAGTGACAAATTTAGCTTCTTCATGTGAGGAAGAAACTTCACCCACCACATAATTCCTCTTTGGATTATCCATGGGTTGACTAGGCAGCCTCCCCTCTTCTCTCTTTGTCAAGGCATTAGATAGCTGACCAAAGTGGTCTTCCTTCTTTTTAATGCTTTGGTTGTGAGAGTGCACTATTTGGGATAAAGAGTCCAAGTTCTGCAATGAGGCCAAAACTTATTCTTCAAAAGAGGGTGATCTGGTAGCTGGAGCTTGTGCAGCTTGTTGCACAGGCTGAGCCACAGGCTGAACCATGGTCTACTGGTATTGGGGCCTTGGGATAAAATTCTGCTGATAAGTCGGGGGAGCAAATTTATAAGGCATTAACTGTTGTGGATAGAACTATTGTTGGAACTATTGCTGCTGGTTTTGAACATTGTCTTGCCTCCACCTCAGATTAGGGTGGTTTCTCCAAGAGTAACCAGCATTTGGCTGCTAGCCAAAGGTCTAAGCAGCCTGCAGATGTTCCATCACTAGTTTTGAAAATTGAGCAGCAGAGGGACAATGTTGAATGGGATGAGTGGGAGATTAGCAGATGAGGCATGCCTCTTCCACATTAGCAGCCATTGGAGACTGCATTGCTCCCATCATTTTCTCCAACTATTGGGAACTATTGGGCCAAGCTGGCTACCTTTCTTTCTAAGTTATTATACCCACCAATCTCATATATTTTTCCTCTTATTATGTTTTCCCTCAACACTCCTGCTGGAATTTCCATGTCCCTAGTGAGAGACTCCTGCTGTAAGGAGTTTTCACTGATAACATCAAACAATTCCCAAGCTTCCTCACCTGTTTTATGAAGGTATGCGCCTCCACAAGAAGCATCTACCATATTTCTACTCTTGGAGTTAATTTCTTGATAGAAACTTTGTACAAGTTGCCATTCAAGAATTTGGTAGTGGGGGCATTGCCTTAACAACTCTTTGAATCGCTCTCATGCTTCATGGAACCCTTCAGTTGGGAGTTCAGAAAATGAGATGATATTTTTCCTCAACTGACTGGTTCTAGACATGGGGAAGAATTTAGTTAGGAATTGACATTGCAGGTCATTCCAAGAGTTGATACTATTAGGGGGAATGAGGATAACCAGTCCCTAGCTTTGTCCTTTAATGAAAAAGGAAAGAGCCTAAACTTGGTTGCTTCTGGCTCCAGTCCTGCAATGTTGAAGGTAGTACACAAGGCAAGGAATTCATCAACATGTTTGTATGGGTCCTCTTTACTCAAACCATGGAAGGAAGGTAACATCTGGATGATTGAAGATTTAATTTCATAATTTCCCTCTACAGCAGGGAATTGAATGCAAAGGGAGAGTTATATGCACCAGGTGCATAGTAATCCCTCAACAGTCTTGGTTGCTCACCCATTTCAACAAATTCAGGTGTAGTAGATGCAGGTGGGGTTTGTTTAGACCTAAGAATCCTCTCAACCTCTAGATTTAACGGCACAAGTTGAGGGTTGAGGGTTCTTCTTCCAAATATACACCACTCACAATCCCAATGCACAATTACACAAAGTATAACTCAAATTTAAAACAAGCAATCAGGAATTGCAACACAAGTAAAATACTATTAGATTTAAAACTTCACAGATCTAGAAATGGAAAAGAGTAAGAAAATGTAAACTCAAACACAACTTGCTCCTCCTTCTAGCAAAATTGCTTCTCTAAGCACAACTCTCAAATCTGCCAAAATTTAGAAAACTACACAAACAACTACAGAAGCAATTAATCAAATACTAAGCAGATAATTTAAAACAAGAAAAACTTAGATCTACCAATTTTAGGC
Source organism: Chloranthus sessilifolius (assembly GCA_021018995.1). Lineage (NCBI taxonomy): Eukaryota > Viridiplantae > Streptophyta > Magnoliopsida > Chloranthales > Chloranthaceae > Chloranthus > Chloranthus sessilifolius. The sequence goes on from CM037586.1 coordinate 10,881,500, forward strand.
ACACAGATCCCTGGCAGTGGCGCTAAAAACTTATTGTCCCGCTACCTTGTGCTTCAAAAAGGGGTTAAAATCAGAAAATTAAAGGTCTATAGACTGCACATCAAAGTAAGCCTACACAAAGCCTGCAAGTAAACAGAGCTACTGTAGCAAGTTTTAAAGAGTAAGTAAGGGTATGTCCACAGGGAAATGTGTGCTAAAATTCAGTAAATCTCCAGATCTGAGACAGATCTGGCACTCTACCTATACTACTCTAAACAAAAATAGTAAAAAGGAAGAGGAGAGGTTTTAAGGGGTTGTCACTTTAAGCTAAACTACAAAATAAAATAGAACTAATTGCAGAAATAAATTGGGATTAACTAGGGAGTTCAGATCTAGCAAATGAAGGAAAATGTGGTGCAAATAAAATAGAAAAATGGAGAAGAGCAGCTCGGGATCTGGTCTCATTGCTACTTGGGTGATTTGATAGTATTAGAAGGGTTCAATGTGCAGCAATCCCCCATTTGTCTACAAGCATAGCTGCAGGGTAGAAGAATTTGATCTCAGCAAGAGAATTAGATTGCTCTTAAGGCTGTGATCTGTCCACTTTAATGGCCACAGACCATCCAATAGAGTCCCTCCTTTCTAAGACCTCCATCAGAACATGATAACCACTACAAATGTTGTGAATGCCAGGCCATAGGCATAAGCACCCACAGGAGTATCAGATCTAGGAAGATCAAATGGCATTCAAGAAATCTATAAGTTAAGTGGGTGGGCTGGTCCCATCTATACAAATCCCATCAAGAATCAAGTGAAACAAGATGATCTATAGATCTAACTAAGCAATAAAATCAACAATTCATTGAATAAAATAAGAAGTACAATGAAGTGCTCCCAGATTTATAGTCTGTGCAACAATTGACCCACAATAATGCTCTCAAGTTTCCTAAGTTACAGATCAACCTCACCTTTACTGCTCAAAAGAGTTTAGCCACTCATGATTGGCTAAAGAGAGAATGGAAGAAGGAAGAATGAATCTGAGCTATGCTTTTCTCCCTTATTTTTGTCTGTGGAATCCCTCTGGAAAGAACTCCCTAGTTCTGGATTGTTCTTCTCTTTTTATACCTTCCTTCTCTGTCCCTGATCCGTTTCAGCCAATCAGAGCCAAAGGGAATAATTATGTTATTCTGAGCTGTTGATGTGGCCGATTTTTCTTCTAGAAGCTCTTCTCCCATTGGTCCACAATTAACAAATGCATGCGAGGCCATCAGGGTTTCCAATCGTGTGCAGTTGAATACCAAAAATATCCCTAGGGGTCACTGAGATGCTTTGGGATGTGTGCACAAGCTTTTAAAATTGGCAGTTGCTGAAGGATCTACTGAGAAGTTTCCAAATCGAGTGTCGAGAGGTTCAGGGAACCACTCGACAGGTTCTGGGTGTAATTGCTCTTCATTTCGACAGGATCTTCGTGGCTTTCGACAGGACCGGGAAACATCTCGAGGGGTTGAGCTGCACTAGTCGATAGGATTGGATGACTCGTCAACAAGATCTAAACAACATTTCGACAGGATTGCAACTTCTCGACAGGATTGAAATCTCGTTTCATCATTCTATCCATTTCTCCATTCATCCTCTCGACAGGTTATGCTAATCCTATTGACTGGTTATACAAATTAGCACTGAGCTCTCGACAAGTTGGCTCAATCCTCGAGAGAATAAGTATAGCTTCAAGCAAGCTGTCGATAGGTTGAATTTGATTGCTCGATAGGTTTTGCTGAACCTCGCGACAAGTATCTGGAACCTCTCGACACCTTCCTGTTTCCAACTCCAGTCCTCTCACTAGGTTTGCTTACGAAACCCGTCGACAAGTGTTCTAGAACCTCGCGACATCTACTGACATCCTCTCGAACACTTTAGTATTTCTCCTCAGAACCTCTTGACATGTTATAATCAACCTTCAAAACTTCTCGACAGGTGCTGGGAAGCTCTCGATAGCTTCACGGAACCTCTCGACAGCTTGATTTTTAATGCTTCCATAGCAGGCACACCTCTTACTTGTGTTGTTCTTCATTTGTTCAACATCTAGCAACCTCTTAATGAATTCAATCTTCACTCTCTGCAACTGTACTTAGCCTCAAGCCTTCCCGGTTAAGCTTAAACACTCTCAGGAACTTCTGGGGTACTTGTGGATCACTTAATTGGCTAGCCTTTGGTCTGTAAGGTCACTTGTCGAGCAGCAAATTGCTTCTTGGGCCATTTTAAGTGGATATCTGCATTAAGCTTGGAATTTGTTGGTTATCCACAAAATGCACTTAAAATACATTATTAGTCAGCTCAAAGGTCTATCAAAGGTCAGGTTCGGAGGTGAAAAATGGTTTTTTCCACTACTTAACAGACCCGATCCATTCAATATTATTTGAATTTGAGCACTCTAGGTCATAATGATCCAGAGCACGTTATCAAAAGTTGTACACACTAAAGAAGTATTACAACATCAATATTCACTCCGCTCGAGTAGTTGTTGTAAAATAAATTTGGGGTTGATGAGTTCGCTCAAATACCTCAAACCCTACCTCGCAGAGGGGCACCCGTGCCAGATCAAATGGGGCACTCAATGCCTCATGAGATTGGACACAAACTATTGGATCTTCGCGTCATTATTTTGCCTCATGAGATTGGACACAAACTGTTGGATCTTCACGTCATTATTTTATGCCAATCTTTAAGTATGAGTCTGTGACAGCCCGGATTTCTATGCTCAAAAATCTGTGCCATCAGGATCATGCTCTGGATGATCCCCGGGACAAATCATAGAGTGTCTGATCGTCTAGCGGAAATCAGAGTAGACACTATCCAGCAGTGGAAGATTGAGTCATCATATATGTCTTTAAAAGAGAGAAGAAATAAATAATGCATGTATATATATATATATATATATATATATATATATATATATCAAAAGAATATGCATCCTCAAAAAGGAACCAAGAAAAACCACTGGTGATGGACATCCATCACCCAAACAATGGTTCCTGATAGTGGTTCCTATAGAATGTATAATAATACAAGTTAAAACATCTATAGAAAGTAAATACAGAAAGTGGCCACCAGGCACACAATAATTCATGGTATCATACAAAAATACCCAAATAAATGACAAACTAGTACCCAGACAGCTAATAGAACTCGTCAGCTGGGGTATCAGTATCCTCCTCCTCGGCCTCAGCCTCTGGATCAAGCTGATAGTCGGGATCGCTCTCAATGTCGGGAGCTTTAGCCTCAGAACCTATAATTATTGTAGAAAATGGGGTGAGCTAACTATCTAAGCTTAGTAGAAGAATTTCAGTTAAAATTGCATCTTAATTGTAAAACATGGTTGTAGAAGATATTGACAGAATTAAACAGATGCAAGTAGATGTTTCAGATATGCAAAATTTATCAAAGCAGGCAGAACTTATTAGAGTTTATAGAATGTTATGTATACAGTGTTTAATGACTTACAATAGTAAATTAAAGTAACTCCCGTGAGTATAGCACGTGGTAGTCAGATTTGGTCCGATGGGTAATCCCGACCATCGTCATTCACATGAACAATTTTAGGAATGCAACAAGCAGATGCACGATTGTGCCAGACACGGATATACCGTCGAGTTGGTGGGATTCGTCAGATTATTCAAAGCAAAGATCACCACTGCTAACTCTAGATCATGAGTTGGATAATTCTTCTCATGTTTCTTAAGCTATCTAGAGCTGTACGCGATAACATTCTTGTGCTGGTTGAGGACACAACCCAAATCACTATAAGATGCGTCACTGTATATAGGAAAACCTCCTCTACCAGAAGGTATAGTTAGCACTGGTGCTGTAGTCAGACGCGTCTTGAGTTCTTGGAAACTCTTCTCACACTGATCAGTCCTATCAAACTTAGCATTTTTCTATGTGAGCTGAGTAAGAGGACTTGATAGCTTGGAGAACCCCTCTATAAATCGTCGGTAGTATCCTGCCAAACCAAGGAACTACGGATCTCGATTACTATTTTAGGATTTTCCTAATTTACGACCGCTTCAATCTTCTTTGGGTCGACCGTTATACCCTTAGCAGATACGATATGACCCAAGAAACTGACTTGATCAAGCCAAAACTCACACTTACTGAGCTTTGGGTATAATTTATGATCTCTGAGGGTCTGTAAAGCCACGTGCAGATGTCCTTCATGTTCTTCCTTTGTCTTGGAATAGATCAGAATGTCATCCACAAAGATGGCGACGGACTTATCCAAATGCGGTTTAAATACTCGGCTCATTAGGTACATAAAAGACGCAGGAGCACTCGTCAATCCAAATGACATAACCAAAAACTCGTAGTGCCCATATTTGGTTCTGAACGCCGTCTTCTCTACATCCTCTGCTTTGACTCTTAGCTGATGATAACCCGACCGCAAGTCAATCTTCTTAAAGAACCTCGCTCCTTGTAACTGATCAAACAGATCATCGATTCTAGGGAGTGGGTAACAATTCTTAATCGTCAACTTGTTCAACTGTTGATAGTTGATGCACAAACGCATTGAACCATCCTTCTTCCTGACAAATAGTACTGGTGCTCCCCAAGGAGACACACAAGGTTGAATGAACCCTTTGTCAAGCAGTTCTTACAGTTACTCTTTTAATTCTTCTAATTCTGCTGGAGCCATCCGATAAGGAGCCTTAGATACTGGTTCAGTACCCAGAACTAGATTTATTGCAAATTCAATCTCTCGAGCTGGTGGTAATCCTAGTAAATCCTCAGGAAATACATCAGGGTACTCACATGCAACATGAATATCGAATATCATATTAGTCTCTTCTCGTTGCTCTTGTAGGGAAGCCATATAGCCACTGCATCCATTCTTCATCATCTTTTCGGCTCGAATGGCTAATATCAACGGAGCTACCTTAGACTTCACCTCGAAGAATCTGACCTTTCCTTTGGAGGGCGAAAAATTATAACCTTTCGAAGGCAATCGACGCTCGCATGGTAAGCGGATAGCCAGTCCATTCCAAGAATGATGTCAAACCCTTTCATATCAAGCAAAATTAAATCTGCCAGCGTCTTGTGATCTTCTACCAACACAATCAATGATTTACACATTGTGACTGCATTCACTGAACTTCCTGTAGGAATAGACACCGTCAATATGAACTCTAAGTTCTAAGGAGTGACGCTCAATTCTTTCGTAAATTGAGGCCTAACAAATGAGTGTGTAGAACTTGGGTCTACCAAAACTCGTGGTCGATGAAAACAAATATCACAACGCTAATATACCTTCAGCTCACCTATAATTCAGCCATACAATTAGATCAAGTGCTTACGATATGTATGTGTAATGTGCATTATCATCATAAATATTTAATCAAAATAATTCTACTTTACTAATTTTCAGTCCATCCTACTACAGAATTAATCTTACTTTGAAATTTAATCATACCATGTATGACATCATTCGATGTTAGAGCATCAGTCGCGGTAATAGCGTACGCTCGACCTTGAACCACAGGTCGGGATGATCTCTGTATAGACACTGATCCGGATGGCTCCTTGCTCTCTTTACTCTCCTCTGGGCAATTCCTGACTAGGTGACCCATCTTCCCACATCTGAAACATGCTCTCGTATCCCTCCTACAATCCTCTGTCTTGTGTGGTTTCCCACACTTAGCACATGACAGGGCCGGAGTAAATGAAGAGACCCTTGAATATCCCTACGCTACAGAAGCCCCGCTGCCAGAAGAACCAGACGGTTGGAATGGTCTGGAAGATGCAGGTATGGCTGGCCTCTAATATGAACTAGGCCCTGTAGATATCGCCGGTCGGGAGTGTGTAGGGTATCTCGGAGGTCTGGAGAATCTAGCCCTCTTGTTTTGCTCAGGGTCCTGAGATTGCCCCTGAAAAGACCTCTCCTAGCTTTGCTTGTCTTTCCAAGCAAACTGCTTTTGATTTTCCTCCTCTGCTATGAGAGCCTTGGCCATAACTCTCTCATATGTCTCTATTTCCCATATGGCGACATCTTTCTGTAGGTTCTGCCTTAGGCCGAGCTGAAATTTTCGTGCTCTCATCAGCTCAGTGGCTACATGCTGGGGTGCGAACCTAGCCAGTCGATCAAACTCGGTACCGTACTCTCTCACTGACATCGCACCCTGCTTTAGCTCTATGAATTTCACCTCCCACTAGTGCCTCACTATTTTCGAAAAGTACTTATTGTAAAATACTTCCATGAACTCCTCTTAGGTCTATGGAGTGTGAGGAAACTCTCTCGCTCGATTTGTGACATCGACTTCCACCAGGGTCCGGCATCGCCATCCAATTTGAAAGTGGCCCAGTGCACTTTCTCTACGTCATTGCACTGGAGTACTTTGAAAAGTTTCTCCATCTCCTCTATCCAACCCTTGGCCTCTATGGGATCAGTCTAACTCGAGAAGTTAGGAGGTCTCATTCTCCGAGTGAGGCATTTGTCTGTTGGCGGACGTTGGTAGCCAAAGCTTCCAACACCTGCTCCATTCTATCCTCATTGCCTCTTCTTCCTCCTCTCGGTCCTACCGAAATAATATTTTCACCCGATAGGAACCCCAATCCCCTAGATGTCCCAGCAACATCAGGAATGTCTTGCAAAGGGACCTCTCTCTGTCCTTCTCTGCCTCCGCTGCGTCCGCCTCTGAACTTAGGGCCCATACTGGTCTGTCATTGTAAAAACAATAACATCGATTAGTACATAGATTGTGAAAACAATCCGACCTGAACCCGCAATTCAACCTAAAGCCTAGGCTCTGATACCAACTGTGACAGCCCAAATTTTCGTGCCCGAAAAATTTGTGCCATCAGGATCATGCTCTGGATGATCCTCGGGACAAATCACAGTGTCTGCTCGTCTAGCAGAAATCAGAGCAGACACTATTCAGCAGTGGCAGATCGAGTCATCATATATGTCTTTAAAAGAGAGAAGAAATAAATAATGCACATATATATATATATATATATATATATATATATATATCAAAAGAATATACATCCTCAAAAAGGAACCAAGAAGAACCACTGGTGATGGACATCCATCACCCAAACAATGGTTCCTGATAGTGGTTTCTATAGAATGTATAATAATACAAGTTAAAACATCTATAGAAAGTAAATATAAAAAGTGGCCACTAGGCACACAATAATCCAGGGTATTATACAAAAACCCCCAAATAAATAACAAACTAGTACCCATACAACTAATAGAACTTGTCAGCTAGGGTATCAGTATCCTCCTCCTCGGCCTCAACCTCTGGATCAGGCTGGTAGTCGGGATCGCTCTCAGTGCCGGGAGCTCTAGCCTCAGAACCTATAATTGTTGTAGAAAATAGGGTGAGCTAACCATCTAAGCTCAGTAGAAGAATTTCAGTTAAAATTGCATCTTAATTGTAAAACATGGTTGCAGAAGATATTGATAGAATTGAACAGATGCAAGCAGATGTTTCAGATATGCAGAATTTATCAAAGCAGACAGAACTTATTAGAGTTTACAGAATATTATGTATACAATGTTTAATGACTTAGAATAGTAAACTAATGTTACTCCTGTGAGTATAGCACGTGGTAGCCAGATTTGGTTCGATGGGTAATCCCGACCATCGTCGTTCACGTGAACAATTTCAGGAATGCAACAATGCCTCTACTATGAAGTGTAATTATGCAGATGATTTCCAAGCAAATGCATGATTGTGCCAGACACGGATATACCGTCAAGTCGGTGAGATTCGTTAGATTATTAAACCTCAAATCACATGCAGACATATTATACATAACGAAAATCAGGTGACGGGTGACAGGTGTCAGATAGCAGGAGTCAGATATAATAGAGTTTTCACACATATACTAAACATGATTGGAAAGTAAAATCAGACTATGCAGTCGAATGCAGAAAATTTGGAGCCTATGAGATCAAGAATAAATGCAATTTTAGTTGAATTCTCCTACCTCAGGTCAGACCTTTCTAAGCAAATCCAAAGCTCTTCAAGGAGTCATGGTCTGATCCTTGACTAAAAACATAGCACACTAGGTGTCAGGTATGTCAGACCATTAACTGGCACTGTGCCTAGCAACGTTAAATTTATAAAACCCAGACAGGTCAAAAACAGGAGTGATTGATCGATCAACAGCCTTGATTGATTGATCAATCGACCTCATTGATCAATCAATCATCTCCTTGATCGATCAACCACTTACAAAGCTCACAGGTGACAAAGACTAATTGATCGATCAACAACCTCTATTGATCGATCACCTCTTCTACTCATCACACTTTGACAGAGGAAAATTGATCGATCACTAGCCTTGATTGATCTATCAATCCGTCTTATTGATCGATCAATGACCTCATTGGTCTATCACTAGCCTAAATTTTTTAAATTTCCCTCTTCCTGTTCTCATACTAACTTTATATAGATTGATTGATCAATGCCCTTATTGATCGATCAATCTATGCCATTGATCGATCAATCTTTTCCATTGATCGATCACTCCTTCTGTGATCGATCAACCTTCAGAATTGATCAATCAATTAACAAATTGATCGATCAATGCCCTCGGGCTCTGAACCTCCAGAAAGATGCCTCTACTGTTCTCACTTAACATTTATACGAATTGATCAATCAATGCCTCTCATTGATCGATCAATCCAGTATTGATCGATCAATAATGACAGTTCTTTGTCATTAATGGCGGCCACTTGTTCTTCTTATGTTAACCTTTTTTTTTTTTGGTTCTCAACAACCATTAACGCACCTCTATACATATACTCGTGAAGCTTTAATCTTGTCCTTATTAAGCGTAAAAGCTCACCTTTAAATGGGCCCTTTCGGGGTCTCGGCAAACGAACTCCAAAGAGGGTTTCAGATTCGAAACTTGGGATTTGTCACCCCCTTCACTCGGAAATGGCAATTTGCAGCTCCGCTTCAACACGTAGCGACAACACACCTTCTTGCCGATCAGATACGACGTATTAACGTCGATTTCACACTCCAAGGTCACGCAACTACTAACCTAGGTTCTCTCAGCTCGTGGTTCTTCAAAGCAACCACCAAAAAGACATAACCTAGCTGAATCTCTCAGGAAAATAAGGAAGAGAAAGATGCAAAGTGGTTATACAACCCTTCTTCCTTCTCTTATAACCTAAGAAACATAAATATCTTTGATATTTCTGTTTCCTTAACTTAAACTCCGGTGTGGAGCACCTACAAAGTTTCTACGGCGTATCACGCTCCATCAACGTCGTACAAGACTCGGACTTAAGCGAGAAGTCACACATGACCTCACTTACATGTGGATTAATATTATTTCTTATAATATTAATTTCAAACTTTTAAATATGTCTCAATTTCCATGCCGGGCACACATATTGAAATTGTCAGGTTCTAGTTCAAAATTTTCAGGCTATTACAGAGTCGATCACTCTCCTGCTCGTGGGGCTGTTGTATTCAGAATGAGACTTGAATATCATCCATCATCAATTATTTCACTAAGTCGGTTATGCCCAGTAATGTCGCTAAACGCTTAGGGACTAATAGTCTCATGGAACATATGTTTTCCCAAGTGTTGGGGCTTCCGCTACTCTCCATCTCGAGTGACAGACATTTTCCCAAGTGTTGGGCTTGCGTCACTCTCTATATTTTTTACTTTTTAATGTTTGAGGTTCTTTTTGAATACAACAAACCTAATATTGGTGCCTTGGGCCTCTTCAGATGTCTTTTTCTTTGGCATACGATCATTAGTGATCGGATACCAAAGACGGACATCTGTAGACACCCAAATTTGGCTCAAGGCTCGATCGACTTATAATTCGAGAAAGTGATCGGTTTTAAATTATACCCTTACAAGTGCAGAAGATCTATCGTAATACGGTGAAATCAAGAGTGTCAAACCCACAGGGAAGCGTGAAATTTAATTAATTTTTAGAAGCGTCAAAGGAACCTAAGGAAGTACTAAAAGCAAGATCTTTTTCATGATAAAAATTAACAACTACACAAACATAAAAATAAAAAAATCTAAACAAAGCTTAAGCAAGGAAAATAATGAAAGAAATTAAACAACGATGAAAAGATGATCAAGGAGTCTGCTAATCCTAGATTTGTAATTTTTATACCAACAATCAATCACACATTTCCATGTCAAATCATTTGTCATCATTTAACTATAAGAAAAATGAATCGAAAAGAATGTGATTATTGATCCGACATACTCTATCTAAAAACTATGACTCAACCTACTGCGGTATGAATCATGTAAAAAGCATAGCGTATCTGAAAATTTGAAATCACAGCATTAAGATCCAATCGTGAAAGCCATACGATTCAATAATTATGATAATGAATACAAATATTAACCCTTATTTTACTACAAGAAAAATGATTAAAAAAGAATGTGATTATTGATTCGGCATATCCTATCTAAAAACTATGACTCAGCCTACTGCGGTATGAATCATGTAAAAAGCATAGCGTATCTTAAAATTCGAAATCACAGCAGTAGGAATCAATCGCACGGCCTGAAAGTTGTACCATTCAATATTTGTAAAAAGAAATGATTAAATAAAAATAAATTAACTACTTATTTAGGGGTTGCTTCTTCCTTGAATGAACGGTTTTAGCCGTTCATCTCCGATCCACACGCAAGGCACATATCCAAAACTATTATAAAAATGCTCTTTGATTTATCAAATGCTCGGATCTTTTAGGAAAAGATCTGAAACCTTACAAAGCTTTGGTTCCTAATTAAAAACTAAATTATCTAAAGCCAAAATAAAAACTAAAAAACTAAGGAGAAAAACCCTAAAGAAAAACTACTAAAAATTGGCCAAAAAGGGAAAAAAAAAGCTCAAACCCTAAACATTGCTCTGTTTATATAGGGCTCGAATGGAAGAGTTTTCATATATAGGTCAATCGATTGAATTCCAAGATTCAATCGATTGAATTCAAAATTTGAATTGTGGCGAACTCATTTGAATTTAAATCTCAATTGATTAAAATCTAAATCTCAATCGATTGAGTTCAAATTCGAATTTATGAGTGAAACAGTTGTCATCCAACTCAATCGATTGATTTCTAAATTTCAATCGATTGAGCCTGACATGTGAAATATCCATTCTCTTGCTTGTGGCTGGACCAATCAATTCTTTTAACAGATTTTGGTGTTTTTCTTAGCCCTTTGGTCTAATGCTCCCATATTGTCCTTAATTATGCTCTTTTATGCCTTTGCAAGATCCAACGATCATGAACACCCGAAACCACTAAAACTATATAATAGCCATTAGAATGCCTTCATCGGATGGTGAAATATTGGTATTAGGGTGCAAAATATGATCATATTTTGGCACAGTTCACACCCCCAAACCTACACTTTGCTAGTCCTCGAGCAAAGAGAATGATAAATATGTCAAAGCAAATAAAACTAACATTCTAAAAAAAATTAAATGCCACTTTTGTAGGGAGCACGATTGCATTTAGCATATACAATAGGCCTTTAAACCCCTAGGTGATCCCTAGTGGAGGAGTTGTGTCTCCTGAGGGTTTACAATGAAGATACCCACAAACTTTCAAAAATAGTTTTCAAAATCATTGATAAAAGAGTTTTCAAAAATTGGTTTATATAATATATATATACGTTTAAAATCAAAAGCCAGAAATCATTTCAACATGTAAATGTTCATTCTCAAATACCGATGTTATGATAATTTCACTGCTGCTTATTCCAATTAACCCAATGCTCCAATCTTTAGACCAATTTTTCATTCATGCCTAGAGTGTTGTGTGTGCATGTGCCAATGCTTAAATGGTTCCATTGTTGGATTAATCCAAATTAGAAATCATCGGATCCAAAGTATCCACTCAATCCTCGCCTTAGGTATCCACTCAAAACAAAATCGCTCCAATGAATGGTTCAGCTTTGCACACATGTGAGAGAGAGTTACAACACAAACAAAAAGGTCTCACATGATATAAGAAATATGGTGCATCGAAGAATTAAAAGAAATCTCATGGTGAAAGATATTTGTATCCTAAGCATGTTATACCAAACACCATAGATATTATGCTATCACTCTCCACAAGGCATTTACTACTCATGATTAGATCAAGAAAGTCTTTTTCAAGGTTGTAATGGGCTCGGGTGAAGGTTAAGAAAGAAAGAGAAATCGGGGATCAAATTTATCTGAAAAACCAAAAAAAGAAATACAATTTGATTTTCTAACTTTGCACTCTTTCTTTCTCAGATTTTTTAGAATTTTTTTTTCTTTTAATCAACTTTTCTCCTTCTTTTCATTCCTTTTTTTTTTTGCTATTTAACACCACCTTATATTTTAATTTCACATATTTCTCATTTATCTACCTCTTGTACAAAGATATATTTTTTTCCTTCTTCTCTCCCCTTTTATTCACATATTTTTCTGTCATATGCTCATTGCAAGTATTATTGCCATGACTCTACTTTCTCTGTTGTTCTCATCCCTCTTTCCCAATTTCTCAGAGATTGAAGGGTAAAGTTTTGCATTTTTCAAACTCGTGTAGGATATGATTAATATAGCTTAACAAAAAATATTTAAGGCAAAAAAATAAAAATAAATTCAACAAGGCTCAAAGGGTGTGCAAAAAGATAAATCAATATAAGGTGAGGTATTTTGGGCACAAATGAGCCAAGGATGGCCTTTGATCATTTCCTTTCACGATGGTAATGATGCCTATTTGTCTTGAGTTTAAACACAATGTATTCTAGCACAATGACATAAAGCATGCAAAATAAACAAACTGAGATAAAATGTCTGAGATTTCAACAACACAAATTTCAAAGATACTTCGAATTAATTTTAACACTCATCAAGAACAAGGAAAAAATTCTAAAGCTCACGGGGTTTAGTCTTTTTTAGAATCCCAGAATTTCATATTTGAACTAATTTTTTGATTTTCGGATCTAAGCATGACAAAGGTGCAAAAATTTTCCAAGCATAAACTTCAAACCGATCTTTAAATGTTCACAAAAGGAGTTAATTATCCTAAACAACAACAGTTTTACCATGACATGAATATTTAAAAATTAAAAATTTTACATACATCAGTGACTAAAGTTTGAAAACTACGCCAAAATTAAATAATGATGGCATTTTTTTTTTCTAAAATATGGTATTGAAGGTGCATATAAAATGTGGTTAAATGTATACTGAAAAATCATGAACCACACATTTGAGCACACCACCCCCAAACCTAAGTTGTGCTATATCCTCATTGCACGAAACCATACGCATTAAAACCGCAACAGGACAGTCCTCATTTCTTTTCGAAGGAGGGGCGGAGGAGCTAAGGTCACTCGTCCGTTTTTTTTTTTGAAACTAAAATCCAGACAATTTACCTCTTCAATCGATCAATTGAGGTTGGTGAATCGATCGATTGAACTGACTTGGTTAGTCAGGAACACTTTCTTTGAAACATGAGTACGTGCCTTTCTCTTACGAGTGCACAAATCTTTGAAAAACTTGGCATACTCAGGAACTTGTTTGATTGTTTCAAGTAATGGAAGATTTATCTTTACTTGCTTGAATGTTTCAAAAATTTCTTCCATTTTTGCTGGTCCCTTTTCCATTCTAGATGGAGGAGTTAGGCATTGAGGGAATGGTGCCTTTGGGACATAAGGTGCAGATTCAAGTTTCGATTCTTTTTCACGTCCTTGTTGGACAGTTGGAAGTGACACTTCCTCTATTTCTTTTTCTTTTCCCTTCTCTCTTCCTTGCTCTTTTTCTTTCTCCTTTTCGTTCTCTTTTCCTTTTCCTTTATCTTTTCTTATCTCTGATTCTTTCTCTTACGCTGCTTCTCTTTCTGCATCAACTTCCACAGGCATTTTCACTTGATTATTAACTTCTCGCCCACTTCTCAGCACCGTAACAGCTTTCAACTGTTGACTATTCGATGGTCCTTCATCAGGTGGTGCTTGACCTCGAGGATTGTTGATGGGTTGGCTAGAAAGCCTACCTTCCTCTCGTTGACTCAATTGATTGGCCAATTTACTGACTTGGTCCATTATCATCTGCTAAAAAGATTGCATGCTTCGCATCCCCTTTTCTTCCAGATCAGAATCTTTCGAAGTGCTGGTATGAGATTGATTAAGATTCTGATTGAAATTCTGATTTTTTCGATATTAAGTATTTGGATGATAATACGGAGCATTCTATTGGAAATTGGAATTCTGTTGGAAATTAGGATTCTGTTGTGGACGAAAATTCTGCTGAAAATTTTGTTGAAAATTTTGTTGTCCACTCATTGGATTAGATCTGAACTGCTGATTCACCTGTCCAGTTTGGCTTGATCCTCCCCACCCTAAGTTAGGGTGATTTTTCCATTCCGGATTGTATGTGTTTGAGTACATGTTCCTACCTTGTCACTGATATGATTGAGTCAGATTCACCTGCTCTTGAAGAGTAGGTTCATCAGGAAGAAATGACAAGGTAGTAGGGCACTCGTTAGCCATGTGACCTCGGTGGTCACAAATTGAACAAGCAGCGGGATTGATGGGACTCTTAGCTTGCTTAGTTGCAGCTAACAGCATGTTCATTTGCTTGGACAACATATCAACCTTTGTTGACAGATCTGACGTGTTGTTATTGACATCAAGTAATCCATTTCTGGTCAACACATGTGATTTTGTTGCCACATCCAAATTAGTTCGCTCCATTGTCACATTTTGGATTGAAGTTTGATATAACTTCTCAAACAATGCCCACAGCTCATCAGCCTCTTTCGTGGCACACGATCCTCCACAAGATGCATCAACCATGCGTCTCTCTTCAGGAATCAGTCCATTGTAAAAACTTTGGACTTGTTGCCACCTTGGAACTTGATGATTTAGACAACTCTTAATCAATTCCTTAAAGTTTTCCCAACATTCATGAAATGTTTCTGTAGGTTGTTGGGAAAAGAACTGGATCTTCTTACGCAACTCAATGGTTTTAGTCATGGGAAAATATTTTTTAAGAAACTGACGGTGTAGCTCTACCCAACTCTAAGTAGATTGCGGTTCTAAGGAATAGAATCACGTTTTTGCTTTATCTCTTAAAGAGAAAGGAAAGAGTCGAAGCTTAGCTATCTCATCAGTGACATTGTGGACTCTGAACATTTTGCATACCCCAGTGAATTTATTTAGATGAATGTGCGGATTTTCATTTGCCAAACCATGGAAAATTGGTAGCATTTGAATCATTGCTGATTTGAATTCATAGTGGTTCCCTGGAATGGGATCATGCATGATACTATCCTGATCCTCGTAAAAACCAGGATCATTATAATATTCGAATGTTCTAGGACCCTCATTGTAATTGTTATTCCCATTATTTCTATTATTTCCATTATTGCCATTATTGACATTCTGGTTGTTCCCATTCATTTCTTGCCTTTGATTAGCCATGGTATTAGTATGATGATACAGATTCCTTTGGATTCTGCGATTCTCTCTATAAGATCGTTCGATCTCAAGATTAAATGGTAGCAGATGTGGGTGATGAGAACGAGTAAAGCTCATGCACCACGCTCACAAATAGGGATCGAAGAATCTACAACAAACCCACAAAATTCAGCTTCAATCGATTGAAATAAGGATTTTCAATCGATTGACAGAAGCGCACACAAATTTCAAACAAATGACTTTATCAGTCAATCGATTGAAGAACTGTTCTCAATCGATTGAGATTCAAAGGTCAAAGCAAGTCAACACAGGAATTTCAGCCAAAATGGCAAGCTTAGAATTTTTGTCAATCGATTGACAGAGGAATGTCAATCGATTGAGAGAAACCAAAAAAATCACAACGAATGATATCCCAATCTCAATCGATTGACAGAGAATGTTCAGTCGATTGAGGCTATGATAAACAGTAGCCAAAATCAGAAGAAAAGAATTTTTTTTTTTTAATTAAAATTAAAATTAAAATTAAAATTAAATTTATTATTATTATTTTTTTTAATTCGAATTTCAAAAATATAAATAAAAATTAAATTTCAAAATTAAAAATTAAAATTAAAATTTTAAAATCTAAAGTTAATCCTACAAAATCCTATAAAATCTCACCTAAAAGAGAAAAAGAAGGAAAAGAATAAAAGATTCCTAAATTTCTTAAGGTAGGTATCCTAAAAATCTAAACTTCCTAAAAGAGTCCTACAAAATCTAAAATAAAGAAGGTATCCTAAAAATCTAAACTTCCTAAAAGACTCCTGCAAAAACTTACCTAAGAGAGAAAAATATGGGAAAGAAGATTTTGCAAATCAAAAATCCAAATATTAATTTTTAAAATTCAAAAATCAAAATTCACACAAGAAAATTAAATTTTAATTTAGAAATTAAATTTCAAAAATTCTAATTGCAAAAATTTAAGTTCGAAAATCAAAAATCAACCTTTGAGTACCAAACTTCAGATTTCACAATCTACAAACTTCTAAGTTTTCAGAATTAAAGATTTTATTTATTTATTTATTATTATTTTTTTCACAAAACACAAAAATCCCTATCCGAATTAATCAAAATTTCGCCAATTTCCCCGGCAACGGCGCCAAAAACTTGATCGCTTTTAAATGTAACTATAATATCTCGAAAAATCACGTTAAACAGTGACCTCGGGATCCGGGTCGATTGGTCACAGGTTTGACCAATTAGGAGTTCAATGGTTAGCATAGAGTATGATGAACGGATGAGATGGGATAGTTTGACTAACTGTGTGGTTTACTATGTAAATGCGAAGTCACATACTGATGAGTAGTGAAATATGATAATATTTCACCCCTAGATACCTATATTTAGCTATCCGATGAAGGCTATCTGATAAGAATTATTAGATTTGAAGTGTTTCAGGTAAATACAAGCCAAGTGTAGAAAACAGCCTAAGAATTCTGAAAATAATGTCAAAACACTGCAACTTTGGGTCATCGAGAACTTAGTGCAACTTACAGATCCATTTGGACCTTCAAAATGCCCGAATTATAACATTATCAAAACATAAAAATTGTAGAGCTTTCTGTCAGCTTTCCAACAGCGTAAGAATCGCCTCAATCCGAGTTCAGGACAGAAAGTTATGGCCAACATACTGAAGCAGTGTCTGATGTAAAGTTCGGCGGGAATTCACGAAAATCTGGGAGGTCGATGCATCGACCCTATTGGGTCAATTAATCGACCCTAAATTTTCGAGTTGGAACACCTTTGTGGCTGGGAAACTTCGGCTCTATTTAAAGCGGATCAAACACTTCGAAAAAGAGGAGCAAGGAATTAGGCAAGAATTAGGGATAGGAATTAGAGGGAGGAATTAGAGGAAATAATTAGAGATTTTTTTAGAGAGAGTTTTTTTTGGAGAGGATTATTTATTCATTATTATTTTTGGTTTTAGATCCTCTAAGCATCTTTTTAAAAGTTCTTCTTTTCTCCTTCTTCTAGGGATTGATTTGGGTAGATTGTACTTAGGATTTGCACTGTCTTTCTTTTACATTCATAGATTGTATTTAGGAAAAGGCATTGTAACAAAAGATTTTTGGAAAAAATAAAAAGAGAAATGACTTTGAATGAACAAGGAGATCATACACCAAAGATGAGCGGCTAAATCAGTAGATCGGGAAATATGTGATCCCCAGATAAGTACCCATATTTATGATTAATACCATAGTCTAATGTTTTTATTGTTTTGATCTACACATCACGAGATACGCTATGCTTCTTACATGACTCATACTGCAATGATAGGCTGAGTCATTGTTTTTAGATAGGGTATGTCGGATTGATGATCATACTTTATTTCAAATCATTTTTATGAATGAATGATGGTGATGGTGTGAATGATTCTTTAATGAAAGGGGGGTACAAATCTAGGGTAGCATATTTCTTGATCTTATTTAAATATTATTCTTAGATTCATCAGTAATTAGTTGTTTAGATTAATTTATTTTTCTTGCATTTAGAAAAAGTGATAAATTTTTGGTTAAATTGAATCTGCCCCTTGGTACTTCCTTGGGGATATTTTTAAATCTCTGAAAGAATTAATTAAAATAATAGATCTTGTCTTGCTTAGAGGTTACATTTAAAATACACCAAGTTTTTGGCGCCGTTGCCGGGGAGATCGGCAAAATTTTGATTAATTCGGTTAGGGATTTTTTGTGTTTTAATTTAGAAAAAAAAAAAAAAAAAAATTCGAAATTTAATTTAAAAAAAAAAAAAAAAAACTAATATTTAGATTTTTTATTTGCAAAATCTTCTTTCCCTTATTTTTCTCTTTTAGGTAAGTTTGTGTAGGACTCTTTTAGGAACTTTAGGTTTTTTAGGACTTCTTATTTTAGTAGGATTCTTTTTCCTTATTTTCCGCTTTTAGATATTCTAGGATTTTCTAAAATTAGTTATTAATTTTTTAAGAAGTTTATAAATTTAGGATACCTTCCTTAGGAAATTTAGGAATCTTTTATTTTTTTTCCTTATTTTTCTCTTTTAGATAAGATTTTGTAGGATTGCCATTAGGTTTAAAATTTATTTATTTTTTTTAATTTTAATTTTTGAAATTCGGATTTAAAAAAAAAAAAAAAAATTGTAAATTTTGAATTCTAATTTTTTGAAATTCGGATTTAAAAAAAATAAAAATAAATAAAATTTCAATATTTGGATTTCTGCTTTACAAAATCTTCTTTCCCTTATTTTTCTCTTTTAGGTAAGTTTGTATAGGACTCTTTTAGGAAGTTTAGGTTTTTAGGACTTCTTATTTTAGTAGGATTCTTTTTCCTTATTTTCCTCTTTTAGATATTCTAGGATTTTCTAAAATTAGTTATTAATTTTTTAGGAAGTTTATAAATTTAGGATACTTTCCTTAGGAAATTTAGGAATCTTTTATTTTTTTCCCTTATTTTTCTCTTTTAGATAAGATTTTGTAGGATTGCCATTAGGTTTAATTTTTAATTTTTGAAATTCGGATTTAAAAAAAAAAAAAAATAATAATAAATAAATAAATTTAATTTAATTTAAATTCGAATTTAAAATTTTTTTTTTTTTTTAATTTGAATTTTTAATTTTAATTTTTGAAATTCGAATTTAAAAAAAAAAAAAAAAAAATCAATTTTTTAATTTTTGCTTTGCAAAATCTTCTTTCGCTTATTTTCCTCTCTTAGGTAAGTATTTTTTTTTATGGAGTTCTTTTAGGAAGTTTAGATTTTTAGGATTTCTTATTTTAAATTTTTTAGGAGTTTATTTTCTTTATTTTCCTCTTTTAGATATTTTGTAGGATTTTCTAAAATCTAGTTATTAATTTTTGTGGGACTACTTGCTTTATGCTTTGTAGGAATCTTTCTATTCTCTCCCTTCTTTTTCTCTTTTAGGTAAGATTTTATAGGATTTTGAAGGATTGTCTTTAGGTTTGAAATTTAAATTTTATATTTTAATTTTTGAATTTAAATTTTATTTTTGAAATTCGAATTAAAAAAAAAATATTTAAAAAAAAAAATTTATTTTAAATTCGAATTTTAAATTTAAAAAAAAAAAAAAAAAAAATTCTTTATTTTAAACTCAAATTTTAATTTCTTTATTTTATATTCACCCTTAGGCTTACTTTTCATTAACTCTTACACACCTTTCTCATACCCGCCGATTCTATCTTACCAGAGCTCGGTTATCAAGGATGGAGGAGACTGCTAAAAAGCGCGAGCGCCGCTCTCATCGGACGGTCCCTTTTGCGCCTAGCAATGTTGAAATCATCGACCTCGATCCGATGATCCTTCCTTCCTGGGGAGAACCATCTAGAAAGAAGGTAAGACGTTCCAAATCTCCTACACTGTGCATCGATACTGATATCGAGATAATTGATGTGGTTCCGCCACCGTCCCCCCCATCTCCATCTCCTACTTTAGCCTCGCCGCCTCCATCCATACAATCGGCGGTGTCTCATCAATTTCCCCTTGATCTTTGGGAGAAATTGTTCCCTGTGCCTAAGAACATAAATTTAAGTGAACCTAGGTGGATGGGTCCGCCTAACAACGATTAACAGAGTTGGATTCATGTTTAGTTTAGGATTTAGGTTTTATTTTATTTTATTTATTTATTTATTTTTTTTATGTTTATTTCTAGCATATTAGTTTTTTTTAGTTTAGGTTGTTTTTAATTCACTAAAATAGTGTAACCATATTCCCTTCAATAAATTTTTGGTCATGTTCCAATTTGATGCACATATTCTCTGCACCTGATCTTTGTGTTGAGGTACTTTTCAACAGGTTTGGGGGTGAGCTACTTATTTCAATCAATGAGGACATTGTAATCTTTAGGTTTGGGGGTATGGTTATCTATTTTGCGTCACTTATATTTTCAAAAAAAAAAAAAAAAAAAAAAAGAAATTTTTTTATTTTGAAGTCATCATGCACATTATTTTACGATTGTTTTCAAACTTTAGTTGATGATGCATGTGAATTTAATTTTTAGAATATCGATGTCAGATTTTGAATGCTTGTATCTAGGATAATGAAGCTTAATGTGATATTTTGTGGGTAATTTTGATATTCATGCTTAGAATTTTTACACTTATACCAAGCTAAGATTTAGAAATCGATGAACTGTTTTGAACGGTGAATCTTAGGTTCTTAGTGGAGACTAAACCCAGGAAGCTTTAGAGCCAAATATCCGTTGTTGATGAGTGAATACATAAACTCGGAGTTTTCTTTGAATACGAATTATCTTGCAAAATCTCATATATTTTATTTTGACTTGTGACTTTGCATGATATTAAATTTATATTATTGTGTTAGAACGTACTGTATATCTACTCAAGACAAATAGGCAAGGTTACCATCTTTTAAGGACATGATTGAAGGCCATCTTTGGCTCGTTTGTGCTTAAATGCCCCACCTCATATAAATTTATCCTTCTAGTACCCTTTTGAGCCTATTGGAAAATTTACCTTTATACATTCTTTGATAAGCCACGTTAACCTTTAACCCTTCACCATTTCTGAAAATTCAGGTTTACCCTTCTTATTTCTGAGAAATTAGGAACGAGAGATGAAAATGAACGAAAAGAGAGTAAGTGGAGAGATCTTTGAGTTGTGGTGTTTATCGAGAGTGTATGGCAAAAATAAAAAAAAGGGGAAAAAAAAAATTGTGAAAAATAATGAAAAATATGAGGTGCTTCAAAAGAAAAGAAAGTTGAGAAAATAGAAAATATTGAGAAAAATAGTGAGAGATTAGAAAAGAAGAGAAATAGAAAATCAAGTTTGTTTCTTTTTCGATTTCTAAATTTTGAATCTCAATTCCTTTCTTTTCTTACCCTTTCACGAGCCCCATTACAACCCTACAAAAGACCTTCATGATCCGATCTTGCACCGTAATAGCGCCTTGTGGAGAGTAAATATATGATACTTATGACACTTGATATAACATACTTATGATATACAAGTACATTCTTATGAGATTTGATTTTGTTAATTGATTACATCGTGTTTGATTATCATGTGAGACCTTTTGCTTGTTTTGTATTGATCTCACATATGTGCGAAAGCTTACCCATCATCGGAGTGATTTTATTTGAGTATACCTAAAGTGAGGATTGAGTCTGAACAATGAGACGACGGTTTTCCATTTGGACTAGTTCTGAGATGGATGAATCTTGGTTTGGGTATGCACACACTTCACGTTTAGGCATGAATGGATGAGTTGTCTAATAATTTGAGCATTAGATTAATTTGAATGGATACTAGCATGATTGACATGACGTTAATATTTAAGATTGATGATTCACATATTGAAACAATTAATATTTTTATTTTTGAATAATATATATGTTAAAAAAAATCATGTTTTGAAAACTCAATTTTGCCGATGGTTTAAAATTTTTGGAAGTTTGTGGGTAACTTCATTGTAAACCCTCAGGAGACACAACTCCTCCACTAGGGATCACCTAGGGGTTTAAAGGCTTGTTGCACATGCTAAGTGCAATCGTGTTCCCTACGAAAGTGGCATTTATTTTCTTTAGTTTGCTTTGCTCGAGGACTAGCAAAGTGTAGGTTTGGGGGTGTGATGAGTAGTAAAATATGATGATATTTCACCCCTAGATACCTATATTTAGCTATTCGATGAAGGCTATCTGATAAGAATTATTAGATTTGAAGTGTTTCAGGTAAATACAAGCCAAGTGCAGAAAACAGCCCAAGAATTCTGAAAATAATGTCAAAACACTGCAACTTTGGGTCATCGAGAACTTAATGCAACTTACAGATCAATTTGGACCTTCAGAATTCCTGAATTATGAAATTGTCAAAACATAAAAGTTGTATATCTTTCTGTCAGCTTTCCAACGGCACAAGAATCGCCTCAATCCGAGTTCGGGACAGAAAGTTATGGCCAAAATACTGAAGCAGTGTCTGATGTAAAGTTTGGCGAGAATTCACGAAAATCTGGGAGGTCGATGCATCGACCCTATTGGGTCAATTAATCGACCCTAAATTTTTGAGTTGGAACACCTTTGTGGCTGGGAAACTTCGGCTCTATTTAAAGCAGATCAAACACTTCGAAAAAGAGGAGCAAGGAATTAGGCAAGAATTAGAGATAGGAATTAGAGGGAGGAATTAGAGGAAATAATTAGAGATTTTTTTAGAGAGAGTTTTTTTTGGAGAGGATTATTTATTCATTATTATTTTTGGTTTTAGATCCTCTGAGCATCTTTTTAAAAGTTCTTCTTTTCTCCTTCTAGGGATTGATTTGGGTAGATTGTACTTAGGATTTGCACTATCTTTCTTTTACATTCATAGATTGTATTTAGGAAAAGGCATTGTAACCAAAGATTTTTGGAAGAAATAAAAAGAGGAATGACTTTGAATGAACAAGGAGATCATACACCAAAGATGAGCGGCTAAATCAGTAGATCGGGAAAGATGCGATCCCCAGATAAGTACCCATATTTATGATTAATACCATAGTCTAATGTTTTTATTGTTTTGATCTACACATCACGAGATACGCTATGCTTCTTACATGACTCATACCGCAATGATAGGCTGAGTCATTGTTTTTAGATAGGGTATGCCGGATTGATGATCATACTTTATTTCAAATCATTTTTATGAATGAATGATGGTGATGGTGTGAATGATTCTTTAATGAAAGGGGGGTACAAATCTGGGGTAGCATATTTCTTGATCTTATTTAAATATTATTCTTAGATTCATCAGTAATTAGTTGTTTAGATTAATTTATTTTTCTTGCATTTAGAAAAAGTGATAAATTTTTGGTTAAATTGAATCTGCCGCTTGGTACTTCATTGGGGATGTTTTTAAATCTCTGAAAGAATTAATTAAAATTCAAGATTTCCCTGTGGGTTCGACACCCTTGTTCTTGTCATACTGCAATAGATCTTGTGCACTTGCAAGGGTTACATTTAAAATACACCACATACACCTATCGCGGTGCATGTGCTCAACACACAAGTGTGAAGAGAGATAAAGGGGTTTAATAACCCTAGATCTCTATCTTAGGTTATTGAGAGAGAAGTAAAGAAGAGAGAGAGAGGAGTAAAGAAGGTGGTTGAGCAAGGAGTTATTGTGGGTGATTGGAAGGGGGATTCAAAAACTAAAGAGGCCGATTCAACGCGAAGAATCCGTTCAAGCCAAAGCTGGAACCCTATCCTTTCCAACCACTTTATTTCAAATCAATTTGAGATTGATTAAAGGTAAGATTTTTGTAGTTAAAATGCATGGATTAAAGGGTTAAATTGTAGTTAGAAATAGTTTAAAATGTGGGATAAGAGCTTAGAAAAATGGAGGAGAAAGTAAGGGAAGAGAAAAAAAGGGTCAATCTGGCAATTTTGATTAATCAAAATTGGGTTTCGATTAATCGAAATTGGCTAAGAAGTTGAAAAGTCAGAGGACCCCGATCTCGATTAATCGAATTGAGTTTCGATTAATCGACTTTGGATTTCGATTAATCGAATTGGGAATCGATTGATCGACTGGGAACCTACAGTAAACTCCAGTGGAGGAAAGAAAATAGCTTGGAGAAATTGACTAATCGAAATGAGAGTTCGATTAATCGATTTAGAAATTCTATTAATCAATTTGGGATCGATTAATCGATTTTGGAAACTCGATTACTCGAATTGAGAATTGACTGGATAGAGTAGAGAATTTTGATTAATCGAATTGGGATTCGATTAATCGAATTGAGAATCGATTAATCGATATTGAATTTCGATTAATCGATTTTGAAAATCGATTAATCGAATCAGATTCGATTAATCGATTTTGGAGTTCGATTAATCGACTGTGCCAGTTTATGTTGACTTTTGAGTTCGACTTTAAGATTCTTTGAGGGTCTTGGACCTTCTTTATTACATCTTTAGTGATGTGTTTCACACGTTATGTGGTCCCATAGGTGGTACGTGTGAGTTTGGGCACAAGGAGCCACGTGGGACCTTGATGCATTGATCAAACGAAGACTTGAGGTAGGGAACTCCTTGAACATATACTTTATTTTGCAAGAGCATGTATGTAGTGATATAGATTTAAATTTAAAATATTTTATTGCTTAAAGAGTGTGGGAAAAGTGTGTGTGTGTATGACATCAATAAAAGTAATCATAATGAGTCATCCCCAGGGGATGAAGAAGTAAGGAGACAAGAGCATCAGGTGTGATGCAAGTGAGTGGATACATCCCAGGGATGTATCCAAGATTGAATCATGTTTGATAGGGCCTAACTGATATAAGATAGCACATTTACACGGTGAATAACTATATGTAAGGTACCAATATTTTTGTTATTTGAGGTATGGGCGGGATATCCGTGACCGATACGTGGCGAATCCAGAGGCTGCCAAGTGAGGCTTATCCGTACATAGTAAGCACACCCCAGGGATGTTGATTGAGACTAGTGAAACCCCGCCACCAATCCCCAGGGGAAAGGGGCTTGGGTACTATTTGTATTCCCAGGGAATACGTTAAAACTGTCTATATAGATGACGATGATGTGTATCTCATCGGGGCTCGATGCTATATTGCTCGGGGATTACTTAAGTTGAAAGTTTAAGTTTTGCTTTAGGCCTTTTCAGCATCATTCATGAATAAGTAAAAGACATGAGTAAACTACCAGTAAAACATGAGGTTTTTTTTAACTATTTTTCATCAGTATCTGCATAGACACATCATGCGTGGCATATCATGGAATATATGTGAGTGATAATTTATATGTTCAACTGTGTTCTGTTCCCTATTGAGCTAGGATGTAGCTCACCCTATAGACTATACGTCACAGGTCCACTACTAGTAGCTGCCGAGGCTTCAGGAGACGCTGACCCCGGTGACTCGGACCTAAGACCTGGTGATGAGTTGGAGCCACCTCCTGAGGATTTCTTCTAGATGACTCCGTTGTGCAGCTTTGAGGGGTTTTGAGAGACTTTGTACGGCTTGGTATGTCAAGCCTTGTTTTGATTAAACAATATATATAAATAGATTTGGGATAGTTCTTTTGGGTGAACCATCTGGGATGATTAGCGATCATCGATGGTTCGGATTGGTTCTCCGTTCAAGTAGAATCATGAGGGTAGAACTGTATTTTGAGAAATGCTTATATCGTAACTTAATTCCACAGCTTCATTTACTATTTCAATTCAATTCGTTGCTTGATATACCAATGTCCCAAGTATAGCGAAGGGGCACGGTCAAGATGATTGTGCTGATGGCATGGGTTTCGGGGTGCCAAAATCCGTGCTGTCACAGTAACCCTTGCAAGTGCACAAGATCTATTGCAGTATGGCAAGAACAAGGGTGTCGAACCCACAGGGAAAAGTGAATTTTAATTAATTCTTTCAGAGATTTAAAAATATCCCCAAGGAAGTACCAAAGGGCAGATTCAATTTACCAAAAATTTATTACACTTTTCCTAAATGTAAGAAAAATAAATTAATTAATCTAAACAACTAATTACCGATGAATCTAAGAACAATAATTAAATGAGATCAAGGAATATGCTACCCCAGATTTGTTCCCCTTTTCTACCATTAAAAACCCACAGTTTCATTAATGCATCATTCACACCATCATTCATCTATAAAAATGATTCGAAATAAAATATGATCATCAATCCGGCATACCCTATCTAAAAATAATGACTCAGCCTATCATCGCGGTATGAGTCATGTAAGAAGCATAACGTATCTCATGATGTTTAGATCACAATAATAAAAATATAATCGCTCTACAGCCTAGATCAATCTGTAGGTCCAGATCTAGCGATTACGGCCGTTGATACTCGCAATCAACGGTCATAACAAGCATTCAATATATTTTCAATAACCCAAACTTTTAGCAAAACGATTCCATGATATCAATAAATAGACTATGGTATTATTCATAAATATGGGTACTTATCTGGGGATCGCATCTTCCCCGATCTATTGATTTAGCCGCTCATATTTGGTGTATGATCTCCTTGTTCATTCAAAGCCATTCCACTTTTCATTTCTTCCAAAGATCTTTGTTTATAATGCCTTTTCCTAAATACAATCTATACTTTCATGAATGTAAAGGAAAAATAATACAAATCTTCGGTACAATCTACCCAGATGAAACCCTAGAAGAAGGAGAAAAGAAGAACCTTTGAAAAGGTGAAAAGAAGTTCTCTAAATTCCCAAAGTGAAGAGCCTAAAATTGCAAAAAAATATAACAATCCTAATTCCTCCCCTTTTTCTAAAGCCGTAGCCTCCTTTTTATAATGGCCAAACACACCTAAACCTAATTGCCTCAATCGATTGAGACAGAAGTCTCAATCGATTGATTTTGAGTTCGAATTTCTTTAGGGCACTTCTGCCTGTATGTGTCAATCGATTGATTTTCTAGGATTGAATTTTATTCCATCTGTCAATCGATTGACAATGATGCCACAATCGATTGACTCTTCAATGTAAAGTCTCCTTTCTTGATGAAGGTTGATTCTCTTCTCGGATCTTAATGCTTCTTTGGACCGTTTTGTCCATAGCTCTTTTGTAGCCTTTAATTTCCTTTTTTTATGCTCTTGAATGGTCTAATGGTCAGAAACACCTGTAAACATCAAAACCTCACAACAACCATCAGATGCTTTCATCGAACAGCTAAATGTAGGATTTAAGGTGTGAAATATAGTCATATTTCAGCACCGATCACCGCCCCAAAAGGTCATGATCTCATCTTCAGGCTCATGGGCGGGGGTAGTTTCTTCTTCCCAAATCAGGTCTTGCTAGGTGTTTATTGGTTGGCTAGGCAAGATATCTTCTTTTCTAGCCATGATAGCGGTCAACAACCTTATTTGATGATCAAGTTCCTCAAGCGACTGGTCATATAATCCAAAATAGTTGACCGATTGAGAGATGAATTGTTTTATCATAGTTAAAATTCGGTCTTTTAAATCAAAACTCCATTGTTCTTGCGGAATATAATTTAAACAGTTATCTGTAATATCTACCCACTGCATCTTTAGATGATTAACTTTCACCCGAGACTGGTTATATAATTTATAATAATTGGTCGATTGAGCGCAGAGTTTTATCACCTCAATTATCAAATTCTGTACTAAATTAGAAATCCATGGGGATTGTGAATATTGTGAGTCAAACTGAGGTTGGCCAAAAAAATTTAACATATAAAGCTCATTTAATTCACAACCTTAATTTGGTTCCCACCAATTAGGATTATTCTCCCCATATTCATCCTATGGGGATTGTGAATATTATGGGTCAAATTGAGGTTGGTCTATAAAATTTTGCATATATGGTTGATTTAGTTCACAACCATTATTTGGTTCCCACCAATTTGGTATATAATCCCCATATTCTTTCCAATTTTGGTATAGAGTTTCATAATTAAACCCATCAAAAAATGAGGGCATTGGTTTTGTGGGAAACTCCATATCACCTGATCATAAACTAAGAAAATAAAAATACAAACAATAAAACCTAACTAAATTTAGAAACAAGGGTTGCATACCTTGGTCTCTCGCGGGTGTCCCCTTCGAAGCTTTGGTAGACTCGGACCTCGATCTCCAAATCTGGCAACAAGTAAACTATAATTAAAAAATTACTAATAAAAAATAACAAAAAGGCAATAAACCAAACCCTACAAATCCTACAAAAATATAAAATCCTAAACTAGAAATCCTACAAAAGGTATTAAACTAGAACTAAAAAATTACTAATACAACTAAACTAAAAGAAAATAATCTTTAAGAAACCTACAAATATTAAAAATCCTAAAAATTAAAAATTTCAAAATTTACTATTTCAAATTTCAAATTCAAATTCAAAATTCAAATTTCAAAATTGAAATCAAAATTCAAAATCAAAAGTTGAAAATCAAAATCAAGATTTGAAATTCAAAATTCAAATTCAATTTAAAAAAAAAAAAAAATTCAAATTCAAATTTCCAATTTTCAAATTCAAATTTAAAATTTAAAATTCAAATTCAAATTTCAAAATTTAAATTTCAAATTCAAAATTTAAATTTAAAAATCAAATTTAAAATTCAAAATTTGAATTTCAAAATCAAATTCAAATATCAAAATTTCAAATTCAAAATTTAAAATTTAAAATTCAAAATTCAAATTTAAAATTTAAAATATAAATTTCAAAATCTAAAAGAAAACCTACAAATCCTCTAAATCCTAACAAAAATCCTACAAAAGAACAGAAAGGAAAGAAATAAAATCCTACCAATCCTATAACTCATAAAAGGCAATAAACTAAAAGAAAATCCTACAGATCCTATAAATTTTAAAAATCCTAAAAGATCTTACAAATCTTAAAAATAGTAAAAAATCTTACAAAAAAAAAGTAAGGAAGAAAAGAAAATCCTACACAAGAAAAGAAGGAAAGAAAATAAAATCCTACCAATTCAAAACCAAAATCAAAATTTAAATTTCAAAATTCTCAAATTTTGAAGTTCAAATTCAAATTTCAAATTTCGAATTTCAAAATCAAAATTCAAAATTCAAAATTTTAAAATTCAAAATTCAAAAATTTAAAATTAAAAATTTAAAATTCAAAATTTAAAATTCGAATTTTGAATTTCAAAATTCAAAATTTCAAATTTCAAAATTCAAATTAAAAAATTTAAAATTTTCTAAAAAATTCAAAATTCAAAATTTTAAAAATTTAAAAATTTAAAAATTCAAAATTTAAATTTCAAAATCTAAAGAAAAAAAACTCCTACAAATCTAAAAAAAAATTCCTAAAAGTTAAAAAAAATAAAAATAATAAAAAATAAAAAATAAAAATAAAACTACACACTCATAAAAATTAATAAAATTTCGATGTTTCCCCAGCAACGACGCTAAAAACTTGATCGATTTTAAATTATACCCTTGCAAGTACACAAGATCTATCGTAGCATGGTGAAATTAAGGGTGTCGAGCCCACAGGGAAGCGTAAAATTTAATTAATTTCTAGAAGCGTCAAACGAACCTAAGGAAGTACTAAAGGTGAGACCTTTATCACGATAAAAATTAACTACACAAATATAGAAATAAAAAGATCTAAACAAAGCTTAAGCAAGAAAAACAATGAAAAAAATCAAACAACGATGAAAAGATGATCAAGGAGTCTGCTAACCCTAGATTTATAATTTTTCTACCAACAATCAATCACACATTTTCATGTCAAATTATTTGCCATATTTAACTATAAGAAAATAAATCGAAAAGAATGTGATTATTGATCCGGCATACCCTATCTAAAAACTATGACTCAGCCTACTGCGGTATGAATCATGTAAAAAGCATAGTGTATCTAAAAATTTGAAATCATAGCATTAAGATTTAATCGTGAAAGCTGTACGATTCAATAATTATGACAATAAATATAAATATTAACTCTCATTTTACTACAAGCAAAATGATTCGAAAAGAATGTGATTATTGATCCGACATGCCCTATCTAAAAACTATGACTCAGCCTACTGCGGTATGAATCATGTAAAAAGCATAGCGTATCTCAAAATTTGAAATTACAGCAGTATGAATCAATTACACGGCCTGAAAGCCGTACGATTCAATATTTGTAAAAAGAAATGATTAAATAAAAATAAATTAACTACTTATCTAGGGGTTGCTTCCTCCTTGAATGAACGATTTTAGCCGTTCATCTCCGATCCACACACAAGGCACAGATCTAAAACCATTATAAAAATGCTCTTTGATTTATCAAATGCTCAGATTTTTTAAGAAAAGATCCGGAACCTTACAAAGCTTTAGTTCCTAATTACAAACTAAATTATCTAAAGCCAAAACAAAAACTGAAAAACTAAGGAGAAAAATCTTAAAGAAAAACTACTAAAAATTGGTCAAAAAGGTCAAAAAAACATGCTCAAACCTTAAATATTGCTTTGTTTATATAGGGTTCGGATGAAAGAGTTTCCATATATAGGTCAATCGATTGAATTCAAAATTTAAATTTTGGCAGACTCATTTGAATTTAAATTTCAATCGATTGAAATCTAAATCTCAATCTTTTGGGTTCAAATTCAAATTTATGAGGAAAACAGTTGTCATCCAACTCAATCGATTGATTTCTAAATTTCAATCGATTGAGCCTGACATGTGACATATCCATTCTCTTGCTTGTGACTAGATCAATCAATTCTTTTCATGGATTTCGATATTTTTGTTGGCCCTTTGGTCCAATGCTTCCATATTATGTTTAATTATGCTCTTTTATGCCTTTGTAAGATCCAATGGTCACGAACACCTGAAATCACTAAAATTACACAACAACCATCAGAATGCTTTCATCGGATGGCCAAATATTGATATTAGGGTGAGAAATATGATCATATTTTGGCATAGATCAGAAAGGCGTACCCCTGAGCTTTCGAAAGCATTTTTCATACCCTTAGGAATCATCTCCAAACTCATAGGAATCATCCCAAACCCTTAGGAATCAACCCGAACCCTTAAAACCCTTCTCGGACCCTTAGAAAGCCCAACCGGAGCAGTGGTTGAAAAGATGAGTGCCAAAGTTTACATAGACCTTTGCTGGAGGTGAAACCTATGCCATCGGAGAGAAAATATTTCCAGCTTTCCAACAAGCCAAGAATCGCCTGATTCTGATCTGTAGATCAAACGTTATGGAGTTTTGAAAAATACAGCAAAATGTAGGATTTTACACTTGCACATATATTATATACGCAAAGGCAATTTTTTCCAAATTTTTGCCTTGCGTATATAATATATATGCAAGGCCAAATTAGCTTTTTTTGGGCTCCAGGATGGGTTTTAAACCTCCGGCTTCTGAACTTGGTTACTTTTCCTAAGCCTAGCGTATACTTTTTATACGCAAGGCTTAGGAATAGTATTTTTTGGGAAAATGTCTAGATTTTGAACCCGGGGTTTGACTTTTTGACCACTCTAAAGTTTGGGGTGCGTTTCTTTAGGACTGTTGCACCCCACTAGCTCTCTTTTTAACCCTTTTGCTATTTAGAAAGCTACCCTATCATCTACCATTAAACCCATGTTCCTACCTATCCAAACCCTTAAAAAACCCAAAAAATCGTAGAATAGAGATTACCTAATTGCTAAACCCATTAGCCTTTAAGTACCCCTCTAGTCTTCTTCAACTAGATAAATAGAGAGCCACCCCCCCTTGTTTAGAGCTTGAAAATTTTCCAAAAGATAGAAAAGTTTCGAGAGTTCCCTCTTCCTTCTTCAAGCTTTAACCCATAGAAATTTCAGAATTATTTTTGCCTTTTTGATCCCATATTCTATCATCAACTCCTTACTTCAGTAAGAGAGAGCCCCTAGCTCACTTCTCTTATCATCTGTAACATCCTAAAAATTTTGACTTTAAAGAGCGTACCTCGGGATGTGTGCTCAATTTTAAATAGTATACCTCGGGATGCGTGCATATCTGGTCATTTGTTTGATCAAGTGAAAATTAACTTGATGAGTTAGGTAAGATTAGGTTTGAGGTGAAAGTACATGTGTGTGTGGTGTTGGATCTGTTAGTAAGGTCATAAATACCTATCAATGTGTATGTGTGTTCTATACCCAAGTTTGGGTTATAACAAAAGCTTAAGAGAAGCTATCCTCTTATGTTTAATGTGGATTGTTAGGAGCTTAAGAAGGGAGAGAGAGAGGTTAGAGAGAAAGAAGAGGAGATGCTTGAGAGTAAATGTAAAAGATTTGTGCGTGAGATTTACAGATTTAAGACCGTACACGAGCTTTAAATTCCGACGGAATCGCATGTGAGATCTCGTGGAGTTGAGGTTAGGAACCCTAACTCTAGATTGAAGCCCTTGAATCACTCATACGTTGGAATTGAGGTAAGGTTTTGTTAATTGATGATATGTATGATGTTGAGCTTTAAATTAATGTATGGATGTTGGATTAAAAGGGGGAAAAGAAGAAAAAATGGAGAAAAGGTTGAAAGAGAGATGTATAGCTAGAAAGGGCTGTTTTTCTGTCAAAATCGATTAATCGATTTTTATCAGAAGGAAAAATCAGGAAACTGCAGCTCGAAACCGATTAATCGAATTTAATTTGATTAATCAAATTTTGAATTTCAATTAATCGATTTGGAATCAATTAATCGACTGGGTACTTCCAGTGGCTGGAAAAAAGTGGACTTTGGGAAAACCGATTAATCAATTTTGAAATTTCGATTAATTGATATTGGGATCGATTAATCGATTTTGACTATGCTTGTCGACACTGCTTCGGTATTTCGGTCGTAACTTTTTACTCAAATCTCCGATTGACGCAATTCTTATGGCATTGTAACAGTCCCACATCGGATAGGGAAAAGTCCTGACCCTGGGCTATATGTGATTGCGAACGTTACATGTCATGACACGTTTTGGGTGGGGACTTAAGCTCATGCCAAAAATAAAATCGGGGCGGGGACCTAAGCCCAGAACCGGACAATATTATGGCATGTGGCTATGGGTCGTCACAGAATGGTATCAGAGCCGACGACGGTTCTTCTATAAGGTGGGGGGATTGTAAGAGTCCCACATCGGATTGGGAAAAGTCCTTACCCTGGGCTATATGTGATTGCGGACGTTACATGTCATGACACGTTTTGGGTGGGGACTTAAGCCCATGCCAAAAATAAAATCGGGGTTGGGACCTAAGCCCAGAGCTGGAAAATATTGTGGCCTGTGGGTCTGGGTCGTCACATCATCCCTCTTGCAAGCTTTAACAAATAGAACCATCTCTAACCCTTTGTGCTATCGGAAGTCCATCGGAATCGACACTCACGCCAAGGTCCATGGTGGTATTATAAGTGCTCGAGAGCTCCGGCTCTCCCCTCTATTCCTCTACCTTCTTTGTTTTTTCTCTATCTTAGAATTTGCGTTGTTACGCCACCAAAATTTTGGTGCTTGCGGGGGGGTTCAATTAAAATCGGAGTGCCTTCGGGCAAGGGGGAGTGCCGCTCAAAATTTTATTTTTTCTTTTACTTTGGCCATAGTAGTGACCGCTTATGAGCGGATCAATCGGGTGCCTAACGCCTTTCCGATTGATAACCGAAACCCCTACCCAAGAGCCCTTGGCATAGATCGGTGAATCAAAGTCATATTTTCGCACTTCGGTGCTTATAATATCGATTTAGGTATCCCGGGACACCAAAAGCTCCTCGTGGCGACTCTTGTTTTCTTACGAGCACATTGTCGGGACAGACTCACGAGAGCCCACGATCACACAGTGGTATAGTCGAAGCATCGGTAAATTTGAACATCCAACTTTGTTTTTTTATGAATATGAAACTTTGGAGGGAGCGTTTTGGGCATGAAATGGTACTAAGTGGTACATTCGAAGCACTGGTAAATTTGAACATCCAACTTTATGGCCTGTTCTAATACCATGATAAATTTAGACATCCAACTCAAAATCCATTGGCATAGAGTTGAGAGGCCCAGGATCTTATAAGAGGAGAGATGAGGCTACGATTATCCAATGTGGGACTGAACTCAATAGCTGAAGCACTGATAATGGTATTTAACAACTCTAAGTTGCAAAGACCCTGTATTAGCTGTGGTTCGAAGGTCATCTATTTCTATAAACTAGGCACACCTAATTCATCAACTAAGATGTAGGGGGTAACAACCAACATGTACATGAGACTCATTAATATTTATGCTTTTCATAGGTTTCCTATAGGGAACCAAACACCGACCCTGCTGAACAGCCCCGAAAATCGACACAAACCGAACCGAACCGGAGTGAAATCTGTTCGATTTTCGATTTTGGTAGCTAGAAACCGAAAATTGAATTGGAACGTTGAGTAAACCAACCCCTTAATTGATCAATACTAGCCCGAACCGGACCCGAAGCGGCGATGTAAACCGTACCTGAACCGAACCAAACCACTATACTCCGATAAATCTAGCAAAATCTTAAAGAAATAGCTATACAACTGTGTACAACTGTTCACTGCACGTGCCATGAGACTTCTTTATTTAAAAACAAAAAAATAGTATAGCTGCACATGCCATGAGACTTCTTTTTTTCCTCTCTATGGTACAACTGTGTACAGTTGTTCACTGCACATGCCATGAGACTTCTTTATTTAAAAACGAAAAAATCGTAATAAAGAAGAGAAAACCCAATGAAGAGAAGAAGAGCTTTCACCATGGGAACCAACAAAGAGAAGAGAAAACCCAAGTTCCTTTGCCTCCACAGATTCCGTACAAGTGCCGATGTCTTAAAGAAACAAATCGGAAAGTGGCCGGATTCCGTCCACAGAAAACTCGATCTCGTCTTCTTCGATGCTCCTTTTCCCTTTATCCCCCATTGTTTTTTTTTTCAAGCACAAGCATGGTGTTAACTGTTCACCATGAATTGAACCGAACCAAACTGATACATTGACTGAGTGATGAGTGATCGGGCTAAACCCTAACCAACCGATTTGAACCAAATAGAATACCGAAAAAATCGGTTTCGGTTTGGGTATTTCTGCACATCGGTACACCGAACCCAACCGATTCATATTTCAATTTGTGGTGTACTGAACCAAACACCAAAAAAATGGGGTCGGTTTGATACACCGAACCTACATCCCTAGTTTCCTACCATTCTTAACAATTATACAACAATTATACGAGTGCAACGGCTCTTGATCAAACATAAGGAACCATTAAATAACATATAAAAGGACTACCACATGAAAAAGTGTATCTATCGTAAAGAGGATCAACTCTCCTTACCGTCATTTAAACACCAAATGTTGTTTAAATGATCTTTCACCATTTATTAGCTAATAAATTTGGAAATCCATTATGTCAAAGTGATAAAGTATCCATTGAAGGGCTATAGATAAAAAAATCACATTTTTTAGGAGATTCGAATCATCCGATCTGCGCACTCTAATACCACTACAAAAAATAAGACTATTAGCGGCACAAAAAACTGCTGCTATTAACAAAAAAATGCTGCTACTACTCTTATTGCTATTGAAACAACAAGCTTTTTTATTAATAGTGGCAATTTTTGGTGCCCCTAATAGTCTTATATTTTGTAGTGTACTAATAGTTGTTCTTAATATTGATGGCTGATATTAAAGTTCATCAATCAAATGATTTACATTCACTTAGAACTTAGAAGCATAATCCTTTGGCTCAGACATGTTCCAACGATGGATTTGCACTTTAACAATTTATATTGATCATAGATGATCTTTCTGTCTCTCTCTATTTTCTTCTACTCCTCATATCTAACTATACTCTCTACACCCTCTACCCAATCTAGATCATGTCCATTATGTTAAAATAGTCCGACATTGCTTGTGGGCTTGAAGGTCTTGGGCTATATATAATTTGGGCACTCCTCACCTGACAAGCCGATTTTATGAGGTTGAGTTAGGCCCATAGAGTTCTTACATGTCATAAAGTAGGCATTTCTCTACTCTATATCACCCAATTCACTTGTCCATGTGATTTGGCTTGGCTTAATCCAGTCAATGTGTGCGGGGGCGTATTAAAATAGTCCCACATTGCTTGTGAATTGAAGGTCTTGAACTATATATAATTTGAGCACTTCTTACTATACAAGTCAATTTTGTGAGATTGAATTACGCCCATAGGGTTCTTTCACATTATGCATTTGATTTTGTTTCATAAAAAAATAATAGTGTCCGGTATAGATGACCTATTAGTAATTGAATGGAAACGGTCCATATTTTACACGAAAAAGTGCATCATATAAAATTTTGGCTTGCCTTCTATCTATAGATGGCTTGATAATGTGAATTATTTGGATTGGTTAAAATTGATGCGATGCCTGTGTGGTTTAAATTACCCAAACTCTCATCTTCATGAACGTGTGTAGTAATTTATATTTGCCGTCATTTAAACACGAAATCTTACACTATCAAAGATTAAAGATTTAAGATGTGAGTGATGGATACCGTCAGAGTCATACATTAAAGACTGAAATACAGCAAGCCCAAAAGCAGTGTTTAAGGGGATTTAAACCATTCAAAAACGGATGGATCACCATCTACTTGAACCATTTAATGACAAATGGTTCACCATCTACGTGAACCACGTGTAAAAGTGAAGGTACCTCTATTAGCGCTCACGCAATCTCTGAAAGCGCTCACATCAGAAACCCCTTCAAAGTCATTGATTGCTTCAGATCAGGTGATGAAGATCACATTTCACCCTTATCATTGACACAATATTTCTTGAGATCATGTCACACCTCTCATACGACCAATTTTTTATTCCACATGTCACATATCCCCAAAAAATGACCCTAAAATAGAGTTTGAGTGTGATGTGTGCCATAGATTCAAGGGGAATTTTTGGAGATATGTAACATGTGGAATAAAAAATTGACCGTCTAATAGATGGGACGTGATTTCAAGATCCATTGTATGGAAGATCGGGGTGAAACACGATCTCCATCATGTAACTCAAAGCAATCAATGATTTTGAAGAGGTTGCAAACATAGGCGCTTTCAGAGATTGTGTGGGCGTTAATAGAGGAACCCAAAAGTAAATCTATCATAAAATTATACACTCCCCCAGTCTAAATGGTGTTCACTATGTTTATAATTTGGATTGATTCTTTCTTGTTTTTTTGTCACTTGCAACTTTCTCTTAGATTCTTTGTCGTAATTCCTTTGAATGACTCTATTTCAGATTGTATTTCTACAAGTTGAACCGACAATAAGAATATAAAAAAAATTCAATAGGTGAAGGGAATTAAGGGATAACTGAATAAAATCCCTAATTGCACAAAAATGATGTTTAAATGATCTTAGATCATTATTAGTCTAATATGTGGGTGATCTATATCATCAAAGTGATAGATCATAGACTCAAGTGCTACAGGCCCAAAAATAGTGTCACAAGGAGATTTACACCATGGATATGTCAGCTTTGGGCAGAGACATGTTCACTTAGAGGCATGTATCTTTAAGCAGAGACATGTTATAATTATAGATTTCCACTTGGACAATTTAGATTGATCACAGACATTCACCACATGGCATGATGACAATCACACTTCAGTGATGCGAGATTAAAAGTCCAACTCTAATGGTATAAGATCGTTTAAGCACCACTCTGGTTAACCATTCATGTGGACCATTTGAAAAAGTACATTTTTCATAAAACTATGGCCCACCCTTGACAAAATCGGATGCGCCTTGTCCAATGTTCTAGGGTCGTTATCTCTGGTCCTTTTTTCCTATTTTGCCTAGTGGCAATCACTAGTGTGCATCATTTGGCCAAAGTCGGTGCCACTATAAAAAATAAGACTATTAATGATAGTTTTTTGCTGTAAAAAATTGTCGTTATTAACAAAGAAACTATTAAAGATTATTAAAACTGTTAGTGACAAGGATATTATCAGCAGTTTTGTTGTTAATTAGCGGCAGCCTAATAGTTTTATTTTTTTAGCATGCTGACCATCTGGCATAGGCTAGCTAATGGTCCCCTTCGATTCTTTTTTTTGGTAGGTGGGGCAGGTGGTGACCCTCTTGTTCATCCTTCTCGTTTTCTTTTAAATGATAATGCTAAAAAAAAAAAAAAACGATAAAATAAAATTAATTTGCCTACGTCCACGAGACATTGGTAAACAGTTTTATTGACGACCTAACGAAGAAATAATATAATTGAACAATTTTTTAGGAAAAGAGAAATATTTAACTCTTAAGATTTTCAACGTATTTTTTAAGTATCGAAAATGTTCCCACATTTAATCATGTATAAGATTTTAATATTTGGGCAACTGTCAATGCGAACCACATGAAAAAGTGTATCTATCATACCCATCCAAAACAAACAGTGTGTAGCTGTTATAAAACAATCCTCTCTGCCCAATACATATATATCATATCCATTATGCATGAGATTTGGATTCATCTAAATTAGTAGAAAGTGTGGTATATATGGCCGTGAGCAGGGAGCATACCCCAGATTTCCTTACCATGGGGCTAATGATGGTCTCCAACCAGCTAAGGGACATTATATTTGGGGGTTTGTACACAATGCAAAGCTGTATAAAGAAGCTAATGATGGTCAACAATCAGCTTAAAAAGAAGAAAACCACGTGATACATACATCCCCAACCTCTCATACATATATATATATATATATATATATATATAAAAGGGGTGGGGATATACGCCTGGGCCAAGAGATATTCCTATGCTAATTCATATGGGCGTGGCCCGTAGTGCTATTTTTGTAAAGTAAAGGGTAGCATGGGAACCACCTCACTTACTAGGGTTACACATTTAAAATATTTTAAAGCTTAAGTATCCTCCTAGCCATCATTTTTGGCTTTTTTAAAGTCTCTTTTTATCTTTCTTCTCTCTACTTTTTCAAGAAATTGTCAGAGTTACTTTTTCAGGTATATTTTATAAAAAAAAATGTAAGCGCCCGCTAGAGAAGCTCTAGCACCTCGGCAGCGAAGCGCCGGCTCTTCGATAGCAAGGTGTTGGGACCCCGACGCCGAGGTGCCAATGTCGGAGTGATGGCGCCTCTATATCGAGGTGTCGGCGCTTCGCTAAAAAAAAAATAGGGCATTGCCGTTTCGTTTCAGGGGCGACAGTGCCTCTATATCGAGGTACTGGCGCTTCGATAAAAACTAATAAAAATAAAAATCAATCAATAAATAAAAATTTAGCGAAGCGCCAACTCCTCCATATATAGGTGCCAGTGCTTCGGTGCCCCTAATTTTTTTTAAAATTTTGTATTTTGTTTTATTTTTATTAAAGCGCTAGCCCCTCGGTATAGAGGCACCGACGCCCCTGAAACAAGGCGTCGATGCCCCATTTTTATTTTTTTAATGAAACGCCGGCACCTTGGTGCCAGATTGCTATCGCTTCGCCACCGGGGTGCCAACACCTCACTATCAGGGTGTCGCCGCTTCGCTACCGAGGAGCTAGCGCTTTGCTATCGGATGCTCACAATTTTTGGGTAAAATATATCTGAAAAAGTAAGTCTGATGCTTTCTTAGAAAAAGAGAGAAGAGAGAAAAATGAGACTTTAAAAAAACTTCTAGAAAAGTCATGAATGACGGTTGAAAGGGAATATAAATTTTAAATATTTTAAAGTTTAACCCTAATTAGTAAAGTGGGCCCCATTCCACCCATCACTTAATAAAAAAGGTGTTACGTATTGCGCCCATATCAGTTCGCATAAAGATATCTCAAACGCCTAAGCACATTTTCCCCTTTCCTTTTATATATATATATATATATATATATATATATATAGAGAGAGAGAGAGAGAGAGAGAGAGAGAGAGTCACGTGATTTCGGTTCTGTTGAGAAAGATTAGTTCAACCCTACAACACTAACCTAGGGACTCCTTAATCTATATGTAGCTATATATGAAGAGGGATAGTAACAAGGGAGAAAATAGACAAAGATGGGGGCTATCCAAAGAGAAGGAACAAATGAGTTAGTAGAAGCTCAAGCTCATGTATGGAACTACACATTTAACTTCATAAACTCCATGTCACTCAAGTGTGCTCTTCAACTAGGCATTCCAGACGCAATCCATAACCATGGCCGACCTATAATCCTCTCTGATTTGGTCACCACCCTTTCAATTCCTTCCTCCAAAACTGGTGCTGTGCACCGACTTATGCGTATTTTGGTGCATGCCGGCTTCTTCGCCATGCAAAAACCCGTTCACAAAGACAGAGAAGAAGAAGAAGAAGAAGCATACGTTCTTACACCCTCTTCAAAGCTCCTTGTGAAGGAGCACGCCAAGACCCTTTCACCATTTGTGTTAATGGAGCTAGACCCAAAGCTCATAACTCCTTGGCACTCCTTGAGTGCTTGGTTCCGACGAACCGAGAGGACAGCCTTCGAGATTGCACACGGTCGGAGCTTTTGGGAATTGGCCGGCCAATCTTCGGAACTGAATAAGTCTTTTAATGAGGCCATGGCTAGTGATACTCAGTTGGTGATGAGCTTCCTTGTTAAGGAGTGTCGGGGTGTTTTCGAGGGGTTAAGCTCATTGGTGGATGTTGGAGGTGGCATTGGGGTTGCAGCTCGGACCATTGCGGAGGCGTTCCCACAGGTGGAGTGCACTGTGTTAGACCTTCCACAAGTTGTTGCCACTGTGGCCGCGGGGGGCACAGCAGTTGACTTCGTCGGAGGGAATATGTTCGACTCCATCCCTCCTGCAGATGCAGTTCTTCTCAAGGTATTTTAGAGAATATTATTGCAGGTTAAGGTCTAATCCGTCCTGGTTAAACCTTTTTATTTATTTATATATATTTAGTTTTTTTAAAATTTTTTTGATCTTGCATGTTTATCAGTTTTACAAGTATTTAGTCTTATAGATATTTAAGGTAGTAAAAAAGAAATGTCCAAATCATGTTCTAAAAACTTGGATGACAGAACCGGACCTGTGACAGCCCGAATTTCCGTGCCTAAAAATCCGTGCCATCAGGATCATGCTCTGGATGATCCTCAAGAGAAATCACGGAGTGTCTGTTCGTCTAGCGGAAATCAGAGCAGACACTGTCCAGTAGTGGCAGATCGAGTCATCATATAAGGCTTTATAAGAAAGAAACAATAACAAAGCATCTATATAAAGACAAAAGAATATACATTCTCAAAAAGTAACCAAGAAAAATCACTGGTGATGGATATCCATCACAAAAAATAATGGTTCTTACAGAATGTATAATAGTACAAATAAACAAACATTTATAATAATAATTACAGACGATGGCCACCAGGTACAATAATTCCGAATTCAGTACAAAATCTCAAAAGTGCAAACTAATACCCAGACGACTAATAGAACTCGTCTACTGGGGTATCGGTGTCCTCCTCCTGTTCTCACACTGTTCTTATATAGATTGATCGATCAATGTCCAAATTAATCCATCAATCTTCTCCATTGATCGATCAATTAGTCCTTGATCGTTCACCTCACTGTGATCGATCAACACCCCATATTGATCGATCAATACTCAATTTGATCGATCAATCTTCAGAATTGATCGATCAAATACCCATTTGATCGATCAATGGGCATTGAACTTCTAGAAATGTGCTCCACTGTTACCATTTACTCTTTATACAAATTGATCGATCAATTCCAAGATTGATCGATC
This sequence comes from Chloranthus sessilifolius, assembly GCA_021018995.1. Classification (NCBI taxonomy): domain Eukaryota; kingdom Viridiplantae; phylum Streptophyta; class Magnoliopsida; order Chloranthales; family Chloranthaceae; genus Chloranthus; species Chloranthus sessilifolius. The sequence goes on from CM037586.1 coordinate 10,923,065, forward strand.
AATCCCAAGATTGATCGATCAATGCACTATCTTGATCGATCAAAGATGACAGTTCTCTGTCATTAATGGCAGTCACTGGTTTTCACTTATTTTGACCCTTTAGCTTTAATGGTTTCTAACAACTATTAACACACACCTATTCACATATTTATGATATCCTTACTTCAGTCCTTTTAAATCTAAAATCTCATCTCTTTTTGGGCCCTTTCGGGGTCTCGGCAAATGCAATCCGAAGAGGATTTCAGATCCGGAAATTAGGGATTTGTCGCCCCCTTGACTCGGAATGGCAATTTGTGGCTTCGCTTCGACACGTAGTGATAGCACACCCTCTTGCCGATCAGATACGATGTACCAACGTCGATTTCACACTCCAGGATCACGTAATTACTAACCTAGGTTCTCTCGGCTTGTGGTTCTTCAAGGGAGTGGTTTCAAGGTTCTAACAATGGCTCTAGATTTTTCAGAAATAAGAAGTGGGGATGAAGATAGGTTTTCCCAATCCATCTTCCTTTTCTTATAAGCTAAGAAACTGAAATATCTTTGATATTTTAGTTTCTTCTCTAAGCTCGACTCCGGTGTGAAGCGCCTATATCGTTTCTATGACGTAACACGCTCCACCAAGGTTTTACTAGCCTCGGATTCACGGGAGAAGTCACACATGACCTCATCTAGGTACGGGCTAATATTATTAATTTTTAGATTTTAAATTTATCTCGATTTCCATGTCTGACACGCATATCGAGCAGTCGAATTCTTGTTCAAGATTTTAGGGCTATTAAATTATCCCCCCCTCAGAAATTTTCGTCCTCGAAAATGTCAGGGAGGTTGTGTTAGATACGAGGTGGTATGTCTGAAAATTAACAGGCAGGACAAAATAGTAAAACTAGCAAGCTATCACATCAAACAGGAATCGATATAGAGGCAAGACAGAATTTAGATGAAATGCAGACTAATAAAATATACAAATATAATTATTAAAAGAACAACACGTAATAGCATAGTAAATACCTGCTGGGGCATCGGAAGGTCCGGCCTCGTCAGGAGCAGGTCTACTGGGGCGAGGTGGCGAAGTACTGTAGTCGCGAGGATCCATGGTATGCTGACGCGCATGAGAAATCATCGGCGTCGACGTGGTGGCGTACAAGTGCTGCATCACGAGTTCGTGCATGCCCTCATGGTAATCCAGCCGGCGATGAATCTGACGCTGGAACTCCTCCATCCCGTCCAGCCGCTCGTTACCTTCCATAAGCTCACAGAGCATCGCTTCCATGTCCACGGTGGAAGGAGCAGGGCTACGCGACGTAGAGGCACGGACAGGTCGATGCACAGGGGTAGGTCTAGGAGGTAGCGTCGGTCGAGGTGGCTGACCAGGCGGGGCCTTCCCCTTAGCAGGAACTCTCGCTGGCTGTTTGGTGCCCTCCCCAACAGCAGGCTGCGCCGGTGCTGCACCCTATAGAACGGAAGGAACCTCCTCCTCACCCTCAGGTAATCGTTTGACCAAAAGGTTATAAATCTTGGTCCAATCCTTGAGCCAAAAGACCTTTGTGTTTTTGGTCAGTCTTGGCTCGCCGGGAGCCAAACTATACTCCTCACGGAGCGCCACATATTGCTCAACCATCTTTGTGATTAGGCAAGCATAGGGCATCTATTTCTCGGGTGCGGCCTTGATTTTCTCGGACATCAGGTCTCTGACGTTAATATGCCATCGATGACCAAATCTGCAACAGAGAACCAACGGTTCTCAAAGGCTGAAAAGAGCGCCTGTTAAACGATGCCATTCCGCGCGAATTTGTGTAGAAAGGGGTTGAAGGCACACTTGATATACGTATCAAGCATCCACAATCGGTCAGGGAGTTGGGCTCGCGTGATGGATTTCCCTAATCCATGCTGACCTTGGGTCATTTTTGTGACCACGTCGGGAAACGGGACGTCTTTGATATAGGGTGACTCTAAGCCACAAGTTTCAATGTATACCGACGTGCACTGTAGGGCACCCGCAACATGAAACTGGTTGAATTTATATTTCAACCCATCAATCGAAGTGACGAGTCGGTGTCGGCTATCACCCCAACGAAGGTTTTGGAAAAATAGCCTCACGATACGAGGACAATAGTGATTGTGAAACGGCTCGAGCAATGGTTTCAACCCAAGCTTTACGATATATTCTATGGCCCAAGTCATCTCGGGCCGATCCTCGAAAAGCTTAGAGTCGAAGACATACTCGGGTAGGAATGATTTGGAAGCCCACCACTGGGTTGGGACTTCATGTTGGACTTGTGGCGGTAGGGGGTTTTGAACGGGTGGAGCCACATTCGAAATAGGTGCCACAGGTGGCACGATGGTTTGGGCGATGGTTTGCACGGAAGTACGAACCCGGGAAGTGGGAGTCTTACGGGACGTGTTCTTCGTTCGTGGTCCCGTAGCGCAAAATACCCAAAAAAAATTGAAAACAAAACCCAAAGAAGCGAAGGAAAGGGTTTACCGATCTACTTGAGTGGAATTAGAGGGAAATGCGAGCGGAATCGAAGCCCAGGTAGCCGGGAAACGCGTTGGAAGGAAGCTTGAACGCAAGGTGTCAAAACCCCCTTGAATGATCAAACCTTTCATACCGTGCAAATGAGTTGTGTAAAACCCAATCGTCACTTAAAACCCCCAAATTGATCGATCAATGCTCTATTTGATCGATCAATGGTGAAGTTAAAAAGCCCTAACCCGATGGCCTTGATCGATCAATATCCATGTTGATCGATCAATGGGTGAGTTCAACTACTTGCTCGATAGACTTGAACGATCAATGGTCCTTCATTGATCGATCAATTTCTCAATTTGATCGATCAATTTCCACTAATTGATCGATCAACACTGCAGTTCAAGGCCCTTGTCCAATAGCCTTGATCGATCAATGCACTTCCATTGATCGATCAATCCATAAAATTGATCGATCAATGCTTTAAATTGATTGATCAATCACCAAAATTGAATGCCAATGTCTAAATACAATTGATCGATCAATATTCTCATTGATCGATCAAAACCTCACTTGATCGATCAATTCACAATATTGATCGATCAAGCATGACAGAAAAGTGATTTCTTACTTCTCAAATGAAAACCAACCTAATCTCAAAAATGAGGACCTATCGTGCCTCGCATACTGCACCCATATGTACTATTACACTAGTCGAAACATGCCTACATACCTGTCACGTCAGGAAAACAAGTGTGGATACTGCTCACAGATCTCGGATTCACGCTCCTAAGTAGCTTCCGATGCTGAATGATTTCGCCCCTTGACTAGCATAAGTGGAATCAACTTGGTCTGGAAAACCTGGTCCCTACGATCCAAAATCTCAACTGGTTCCTCAATCACAGTCAGATCCTCCTGTAACTCAATCGGTTGGAAGTTCAACACATGAGTCGTGTCTCGCACGTACCATCGTAGCATGGAAACATGGAAGACGTTATGTATGCTCGCCAATTGTGGTGGCAAGGCAATCCTATATGCGACTTCGCCAACTCGTCCGAGTATCTCAAAGGGTCCAATATATCGAGGACTCGGCTTTCTCCGCTTTCCAAAACACATCACACGCCTTTGTTGGCGAGATTTTCACAAAGACTTTGTCTCCGACCTGAAAACAATTGTTAATTTCATAGCTAATTAAGTTAACTAGGAAATCACAAATTTCTTGAACGCATCTTAGTATACCTGAAACTCAACATGCGTCCGATGAAGATCTGCATAGCTCTTTTGGTGACTTTGAGCAACCCTCAATCTTTCGCAGATCAACCGAACTGTCTCGGTTGCACGGTCCACGATGTCAGGTCCCAAAATGAGCTTTTCACCGACTTCTTCCCAGTTCAAAGGAGATCTATATTATCATCCATACAAAGCTTCATACGGTGCCATCCCAATACTAGACTGATAGCTGTTATTATAAGCGAACTCAATCAGAGGTAAATGCTGATCCCATGAACCACGAAAGTCCAACATGCATGCACGCAATATATCCTCTATGATCTGGTTCACTCTCTCAGTTTGTCCATCTGTCTGAGGATGAAATGCAGAGCTGAACTCCAGTCTAGAACCCATGGCTTCTTGAAATCGTCGCTAAAATTTCAATGTATAAAGCGGATCTCGATCACATACGATGCTAACTGGTATGCCATGTAACTAAACTATCTCTCACATGTACAGTTTTGCAAGTTTGTTGGCTGTATACGTAGTCCGATACGACAGAAAATGTGCAGACTTTGTCAATCTATCTACAATGACCCAGATGGCGTTGTTCTTCCTCAATGTACTCGGCAACCCTAATATAAAATCCATAGAAATGGCCTCCCATTTCTACTCTGGCATTGGTAATGGTTGCAACAACCCTGCTGGGTTCTGATGGTCTACTTTCACCTGCTAACAGACCAAACATCGAGAAACGTAATCTGCAACATCCTTCTTTAGTCCTCTCCACCAAAAACTTCGCTTGAGATCTTGGTACATCTTGGTACTCTCAGGATATATAACATACGTCGACTTGTGCGCTTCTTCCAAAATAGTATCTTTAAGATCTTTATTATCAGGTATGCACATCTGATCTCTGAATAGCAAAGTACCATCATCCTTGATAGAGAAATCAGGTTTGATCTCGTTGATCACATCCTTTCTAATGGTCATCAGCTCATCATCAATCATCTGGAGCTTACGCACGTTATCAAACAATGTGGGTCGTATCACAATGGTAGCCATCAATACCCTTGAACCTCTGACGTCTATCAGTGTATCACATAAGGCTAGGTCCTCCAGTAGATGCCACCGCTGTACTTGGGTGAGAAGATGTGACAACTGAATCGAAGACTTTCTGCTCAAAGCATCTGCCACAACATTGGCCTTCCCAGTATGATACTAGATGGAAAAATTGTAATCCTTTAAAAACTCCATCCATCTGCACTGTCGCATGTTCAAGTCCTTCTGGGTAAACAGATACTTAAGACTTTTGTGGTCGGTAAATATGTCAAATGTCTCACTGTATAAGTAGTGCCTCCAGGTCTTCAGAGCAAAGATCACCGCTGCTAACTCCAGATCATGCGTAGGATAATTCTTCTCATATTTCTTGAGCTGTCTAGAGCCATACGCGATCACCTTCTTGTGCTGGTTGAGGACACAACCTAAACCACTATAAGATGCGTCACTGTAGATAGCAAAACCCCCTCTGCCAGAAGGTATAGCTAGCACCGGTGTTGTAGTCAAACGCGTCTTCAGTTCTTGGAAACTCTTCTCACACTGATCAGTCCAATCAAACTTAGCATTTTTCTTAGTGAGCTGAGTAAGCGGACTTGATAGTTTGGAGAACCCTTCTACAAATCGTTTGTAGTATCTTGCTAAGCCAAGAAAACTACGGACCTCGGTTACCGTTCTCGATTGTTCCCAATTTACGACCGCTTCAATTTTCGTTGGGTTGACTGTTATACCCTTAGCAGAGATAATATGACCCAAGAAACTGACTTGGTCAAGCAAAAACTTACACTTACTGAGCTTTGCATACAACTTGTGATCTCTGAGGGTCTGTAAAGCCACGTGCAGATGTCCTTCATGTTCCTCCTTTGTCTTGGAATAGACAAGAATGTCATCTACAAAGACAACCACAGACCTATCCAAGTGTGGTTTAAACACTTGGTTCATCAGGTCCATGAAAGATGCAGGTGCGTTCGTCAATCCAAATGGCATAACCAAAAACTCGTAGTGCCCATATCTGGTTCTGAACGCCGTCTTCTCTACATCCCCCGCTTTGACTCTCAGCTGGTGATAACCATATCTCAAGTCAATCTTTGAAAAGAACTGCGCTCCTTGTAACTGATCAAACAGATCATCAATCCGTGAAAGTGGGTAACGATTCTTAATTGTCAACTTGTTCAACTGTCGGTAGTCGATGCCAAACGCATCGAACCATCCTTCTTTCTGACAAATAGTTACTGGTGCTCTCCAAGGAGACACACTAGGTTGAATGAACCCTTTGTCAAGAAGTTCTGGCAATTGCTCCTTTAATTATTGCAATTCTGCAGGAGCCATCCGATACGGAGCTTTAGACACTAGCTCGGTATCCGGAATTAAATTTATCACAAACTCAACCTCCTGAGCTGGTGGTAGTCCTGGTAAATCCTCAGGAAATACATCGGGGTACTTGCATGCAATATGTATATCGGATATCACATTTTTCTCTTCCCGTTACTCTTGCAGAAAAGCCATATAGCCACTGCATCCATTCTTCATCATCTTTTCAGCTCGGATAGCTGATATCAACGGAGCCATCTTAGACTTCATCCCGCAGAATCTAAATGACTTCATCTTTGGAGGACGAAGAACTACAACTTTTCGAAGGCAATCGACGCTCGCATGATAAGCAGATAGCCAGTCCATTCAAAGAATAATGTCAAATCCTTACATGTCTAACAGTATCAAATATGCCAACATCTTGTGATCTTCTACTAATACAATCACTGATTTACACACTGTGCCTGCATTCACCGAATTTCCCGTAGGAACAGACACCGTCAATATGAAGTCTAAACATTCAGGAGTGACGCTCAATTCTTTCGTAAATTGAGGCCTGACAAACGAGTGTGTAGAACTTGGGTCTACCAAAACTCGTGCTTTATGAAAGAAAATATCACAACGTTGATACACCTTCAACACACCTATAATTCAGCGACACAATTAAATCAAGTGATTACAATGTGTATATATAATATGCATCATTGTCATAACATATATCAACAATAATTCGACATTACTAATTTTAAGTCCATTCTATAAAAATAATCTTACTTTAAAATTTAATCATACCGTGTATGACATCATTCAATGTCAGAGCATCAGTCGCGGTAATAGCATATGCTCGACCTTGAACCACAGGTCGAGAAGATCTCTGTGTAGACACTGATTCGGACCGCTCCTTGCTGTCTTTACTCTCCTCTGGGCAATTCCTGACTAGGTGGCCCATCTTTCTACACCTGAAGCACGCACCACTCTCTCTCTTGTAGTCCTCTATCTTGTGTGGTTTCCCACACTTAGCACATGACAAGGCCGGAGTGAATGATGATACCCTCGAAGATCCCTGTGCTACGAAGCCTCGCTGCCAGAAGAAACAAACGGTCGGAATGGTCTGGAAGATGCAGGTACGGCTGGCCTCTGATATGAACTAAGCCCTGTAGATGTCGTCGGTCTGGAGTGTGTAGGATATCTCGGAGGTCTGGAGAATCTAGCCCTCTTGTTCTGCTCAGGGTCCTGAGATTGCCCCTGAAAAGACCTCTCTCGATTTTGCTTATCCTTCCAAGCAAATTGCTTCTTACATTCTTTCTCTGAAATGAGAGCTTTAGACATGACTGCCGCATGTGTCACACGCTCCCATATGGCCACCTCCCTCTAAATATTTGGCCTCAACCCCAATTCAAACTTTCGAGCTCGCATCAACTCGGTGGCTACATGTTGCGGAGCAAACGTTGCTAATCGGTCAAACTCCGCTCTGTATTCTCGCACGGTCATAGCCCCCTATTCCAATTTGATGAACTTCACTTCCCACTAGTGCCTCACGATCTTGGAGAAATATTTGTCGTTGAAGGTCTCGGCAAACTCCGCCCATGTCCAAGGGACATTAGGAAGCTCTTGCTCTTTGTGCCTAGAGACCGACTTCCACCAAGGCCCTGCGTCACCATCAAGTTTGAAAGTTTCCCAACGCACTTTTTTGGCATCTGTGCATTGGTGCATCTCAAACAACTTCCCCATCTCCTCGATCAAACCCTCAGCCTCAATAGGATCAATTTGTCCCGAGAAGTTAGGAGGCCTCATTCTCCTAAACTCAGCAAAACCGCCGGGTTGGTGAGGTGGTCTTGCTGCTTGCTGATTCAAGGCAGTGGTTTGTTGAGCGATGTTGGCAGCCAATGCTTCCAACACCTGCTCCATTCTATCATCGTTGCCTCTTCTTCTTACTCTCGGTCCTATTGAAATGGCATTTTCACCCGATAGGAACCCCAATCCCCTAGATGTCCCAGCAATATCGAGAATGTCTCGCAAAGGGACCTCTCTCTGTCCTTCTCTGCTTCCACTGTGTCCACCCTCGAACTTTGGGCCCATAGTATCAGTCTGTCATTGTGAAAATAATAACATTGACCAGTACATAGATTGTAAAAACAATCCAATATGAACCCGTAGTTCAACTTAAAGCCTAGGCTCTGATACCAACAGTGACAGTCCGAATTTTCGTGCCTGAAAATCTGTGCCATCAGGATCATGCTCTGGATGATCCCCATGACAAATCACAGAGTGTCTGCTTGTCTAGCGGAAATCAGAGCAGACACTGTCCAGTAGTGGCAGATCGAGTCATCACATAAGGCTTTATAAGAAAGAAACAATAACAAAGCATCTATATAAAGACAAAAGAATATACATTCCCAAAAAGGAACTAAGAAGAATCACTGGTGATGGACATCCAACACCCAAAATAATGGTTCCTAATAGTGGTTCCTACAGAATGTATAATAGTACAAATAAATAAACATTTATAATAATAATTACAGACGGTGGCTGTGACAGCCCGGATTTCGGCACCCCGAAACCCGCGCCATCAGCACGATCATCTTGACCGTGCCCATCAACTATGCACGGAACACTGGTATATCAAGCATAAAATAAATAAGAACAACTTGCGGAATTTAAATCTACATAGAAATACTTCTCAAAAGACAGTTCTACCCTCATGCCCCTGCATGAAGGGAGAACCGATCCGAACCATCGATGATAACCATCATCATGGATGGTTCGCCCAAAAGAATACTCTGATATCCATATACACAAGGTTTAATCAAAAACCAGGCTTGACATACCAAGCCGTACAATCTCCAACTAAAACTCCTCAAAGTCGCACAGCAGAGTCCTCTAGAAGAAGTCCTCTGGAGGTGGCTCTAACTCCTCGCCGGCCGCAAGGTCCGACTCACCGGGGTCAGCGTCTCCTGAAGCCTCGGCAGCTGCTAGTAGTGGACCTGCGACGTATAGTCTATAGGGTGGGCTACATCCTAGCTCAATAGGGAACAGAACACAATTGAACATATAAAATATAACTCACATGTATTCTATGATATGCATGCATGATGTGTCTATGCATTTATTGATGAAAAACAGTTAAAAACGCTTCAATTCGTGGTAGATTACTCATGTCTTTTAGTTAATCAAGAATGATGCTGAGAAGGACTAAAGCAAAACTTAAACTTCAACTTAAATAATCCCCGAGCAATATAGCATCGAGCCCCGACGAGATACCCTTCATCGTCATCTATATAGACAGTTTTAAATGTATTCCCTGGGAATACTAATAGTACCCAAGCCCTTTCACGGGATTGGTGGCGGGTTTCACATCTCATCAACACCCTCGGGTGTGCTTACTCAGACGGATAAGCCTCCGTCTTGGCCTCACGGATTAGCCGCCAGATTTGGTCCACGGATATCTGCCGCGTCAGTCGTGGTTATCCCGCCACGTCGGTGGGGTAACCTATCAAACCTCAAATAACAAAAATATCGGTGCCTTACATATAGTTATTCACCGTGTAATTGTGCTATCTTATATCAGTTAGGCCTCATCAAGCATGATTCAATCATGGATACATCCTGGATGTATCCATTCACTACATCACACCGATGCCTTTACTTCTTCACTTCATCATCCCACAGGGATGGTTCATTTAAGTTCTCTCATGAATGTCATACACACACACTTTTCATAATCATTGAGTAGTAAAACATTTGAATTGAATTGATATCACTACATACATGCTCTTGTAAAATAAAGTACATGTTCAGGGTGTTTCCTACCTCAAGTCTTTAGCTGATCAATGCATCAAGGTCCCGCGTGGCTCCTTGTGCACTCGTTCTCACGTACCACCTATGGTACCATATAACATGTGAAACACATCACAAAGGATGCCATAGAGAAGGTATAAGATCCCCCAAGAATCTTAAAGTCAAACCAAAAGTCAACATAGTTTACTACAGACGATTAATCGAACTCCAAAATCGATTAATCGAATCTGATTCGATTAATCGATTTCGAAAATCGATTAATCGAAAGTCAATATCGATTAATCGAAGCAATTTCGATTAAGCGAAATTCTCCTTTTCAGAAGTCCATTCTCTCAATTGAACCGTCATTCGATTCGAATCAATCCAATTTCGATTAATCGAAATTCTTCTTTCGCAGTAAATTCACGTTCAATGAAGTTTTCATTCGATTAATCGAATCCAATTTCATTAATCAAATCCTTCTTTTCGCAAAGCGACTCTTAGTTCAATAGTCGAGTTTTCATAAGTTGATTAATCGATTCCAAATCGATTAATCGAAACCAAAATCGATTAATCGAAATCCCATTTCGATTAGTCGATTTTTCCTTAAGTTATTTCCTCCAACCCCTGGGGTCCACTGGAGGTTCTCAGTCGATTAATCGATTCCCAAATCGATTAATCGAAATCCAAAGTCGATTAATCGAAATCCAAATTCGATTAGTCGAAATCGGGGTCCTCTGACTCTTCAACTTCCTGGCCAATTTCGATTAATCGAAACCCAATTTCGATTAATCGAAATTGTCGATTCGATCCCTTCGTTTGTTTCTTCGCAATCTTTCTCCATACTTTTTCTTCTATCTTTCTAAGCCATTATCCCATGATTTAACCCACATTTTACTGCAACTTAACCCCTATAATCTATGCATCTTATTTACAAAAAATTTACCTTGGATAGATCTCAAGTTGATTTCTATCAATAGTTGGAAGGCTAGGGTTTCTAGCTTTGGTTCTAACGGATCCCTTGCGTCGAATCCGGCCTCTTTAATGCTTGACTCCCTCTTCCAAACAGTTGCAATAACTCCTCTCTTACTCCTCTCTCTTTCTCTCTCTTCTTTACTTCTCTCAACCACCAAAACATGAAAGTTAGGGTTTTCAACCCTTTTTATCTTATCTCTTTTCTCGGCGTGGAGCACATACACACTCATCAGTGTATGTAACTCTACAAACTCCTCTATCTCTCCACTCTTCTACACTGGTTCACACATCACATCTGCTCATCTCACCTTAAGTTCATCAATGAACTATCTCATGGTCAAACCTAAGACCAATCGGGCACGGATCCCGAGGTCATAGTTCAATGTGATTTTTCGGGCTATTACATCCTCCCCACCTTGGGAATTTTCGTCCTCGAAAATCACCCAAAGGTGTGGTGGTGTGCACCCTCTCCCCCCCCCCCCCCGCACACTCGGAGGTGAGGTGGTTCATTTGACTCATACGTATTTAAGTCTCCACACATTCACACAACACAAACATGGAAGTAAAATCTAACAAAATTGAACAATTTATATAAAAAAGTTTAATTTGTATTAAGGATTGAATATTTTGTTACAATGTCAATAAGTTGGCGTACAATAAAAAGTGCTGTGTATAAATCAAAATGCAAAAATCCGAGGTGGCAATGGCCGGGTGTGTCTCTGAGCCGGTCATGGGGCCGTGGGGTGGCGGCGCCGGGCGGCCGAGCGGATGTGGATGTGGAGGGAACCAAGGTCTGTGGTGGGATGGAAGACGGTCCTCTATGGAAGGCATGCGTCCGGCCGCCCATTCTTCTTCAAGGGCCAAGATATCCATGTAGGTGTGGGGTAGATGAACTGAGGGTGTGAAACATGAGGAAATCAATCCTCCTGCTCATCCTCTCGCTATTCGCTCCATTCTCGCCAACACGCCCTCTATGGTAGGACTGGATGGAGCTGCTGAGGGATGAGGGTGTCGCGGGCGCCGAGTGTGCGTGGTGTCGGCGTGGGCTGTGTGGTGTGGAGGGAACCCTCCACATGGCATGGCTCACAGGTGGTATGCCCCACCCTCAAGTGGGTCCCGCCGAGGTGGTGGGGTGGTGGCGGTGCTACTGCTGCTCGCCGCTGCGGGAGCGGGACCCGAGCTGGTAGGGTCCGCTTCAAAGGTTAGAAGCTGGGTCCATGAAGACTTTGTGAACGCCTCTTCACGCTGATCCGTCCCCTCACCTCGTGAGGTGAAATAGTGTAGGAGGGCTCCGAGTAGCACTCCAACATGCTCGAGATGAGCCGAGCATACGGCATCTTCTCCTTGGGCCGCATGTTGCCCTTCATCGCCTTGCTCTTGATGTACCGCATCCTCAAGGATGACCATGGTAGCATCAAACCATCCCCTGAAGGCGCGTAAAGTGCATGTTGCACTTTATCCACGCTCGTGTCGTGGCGCGCATCGGGTAAAGGTTGCATTTTATTATGGAGTGAGCATCCACATGTAGGGTGGAAGATCGACCCTCTTGAGGCCCCTTCTTCCCGTTGGTCATGCGAGTCATGACCTCTTCAAACGGGGTTCCTTTTCAAAGGGTGGGAATAGGGTAGTCTCGGAGTAAAGTCGAGGTAGCATTCAAGCACCTCATGTATGTGTCGACGGTGATCGATAGAGACGACCCTCGATCTTGGTTATGATACAATCGTCGCTAGGGCCATTGGTTAGCCCTTGGTAGAACAACCTCACCAATCTAGGGTAATAGGAACCCCGGATTGGTTTGAGAAGGTTGCCGAGTCCGGCACTAGTTAGGTAGTTCTGAGCCCATTGGGTCTCGCCCGGTAAATCGGGATTTGTGAATAGGGTAGGGTCGATGGTGTATTCGACCTCAAAGGTCTTGGCAGACCACCAACCGGTTGGTTGCTCCAATGCCAGGGTGGTGGTGGCATGGGGTGGATTCGGAAGACTGAGATGCGCTTCGTCGAACCGGAGGTGGTCTCGATTCGACGGGTGATGGAGTCCTCACCGCGATGGGGTAGGTGGTGGTGGTGCGGCGTTCTACGCCTAACCGGTAGCTTGGAGGTTGCCTTCTTCGAAGACAAACGGGTTTTGGGCGGCATTTTCACTAAACTAGGGTTTATCTACTTCAAATGAAAGAAAAAGTTTGATTCTAGGGTTTACCGTGGTTTTCAAAGGCGAATACGGTAGATTGTGGGCGCGAATCGACGAAGAAATCGAACCCTAGACCGGTCGGATAGTTGGAGAAGAAGAAGGAAGTCGAAACGCCCAAAGTCCGGAAGCTCAAATGATATCGAATGGGGAATGAAATCCCCAAACTTATATATATAGGCCTCGGCTCGATTAATCGAAATTTTATTTCGATTAATCAAATTTAAAACTAGGTTAAGCAGAAATCGATTAATCGATTTCCCAAATCGATTAATCGAAAGTCAAATTCGATTAATCGAAAATATTTCATTAATCAAATCGTCTGTTAAAATTTCAAATTTTAAGCTCATTTGGCGCTTGAATCGATTAATCAAATCCATTTCGATTAATCGAAATTCCAAAATCGATTAATCGAATTTAGTTTCGATTAATCAAATCGGCTATAACTTCAACTTTTCTAAACTTTCTTAAGTATTCGATTAATGAAATCCATTTCGATTAATCGAATTTCAAAATCGATTAATCGAACTCACTTGATTAATCGAAATTATCCATTTGACTTTAACATCTCTCAAGTCCTCTAAGTAACTCGATTAATCGAAATTCCAATTCGATTAATCGAATAAAATCGATTAATCGAAATTATAATTCGATCAATCGAAACTTCATTCTATGTATATTCTAACTCAAATTTTCATTTCCGATCCATCGGCACATGCGGTCGACTAATCGAACAAAATCGATTAATCGAAATTCCAAATCGATTAATCGATTTGAAATTCGATTAATCGGTTTTGCCCTATTTCTACAAAATTTCAATCTCTTTCTTTCTTTTACTATTTTTGACAATTTATGATGATTGGATCAAAATTTCCATTGAATTTCAAGTATAGTGGAAATTTCACAAACGTGGTTGGTTTACATCGAATTCTCACGTTGTTGGAAACAAGGCCGGATATTGTTCTTTCACATCGGCCTCTCGTTCCCAAGTAGCCTCTTCTTTTGGATGATTGTTCCACCGAACAAGCACTAAGGGAATCACTTTAGTGCGCGATTTGCTCTTTTCGATCCGTAATCTCCATTTGGTTCCTCTATCATGCTCATGTCCTCACACATCTCTATAGGTTGCTTTCCTAACACATGAGACGGATCATTCACGCTTTCCGAACGAGCATCGATATGTGGAAGACATTATGTACTCGATCAAATAGCGGTGGTAAACCAATGCGATATGCAACTTCACCTCCTCTTCCCAAAATTTCGAATGGTCCAACATATCGTGGACATAACTTCCCTCTCTTGCCAAATCTCATTACACCCTTCATAGGTGACACCTTCACAAACACATGCTCGCCCACCTTGTAGTCAACACTAGTCCGCTTCACATCGGCGTAACTTTTCTGTCTACTCAGGTCGCCTCTTCAACCTTTCTTCGATAATTCGAACAACGGTGGCGTTGTCTTCAAGCGATTCGGTCCTAATACAAATTTCTCACCGCTTCCTCCCAATTCGAGGTGACTTGCATCGTCGTTCATACAGAGCTTCATACGGTGCCATGCCAATGCTCGCTTGAAATTGTTATATGCTAACTCGAGCATCGGTAGATACTCATCCCAAAGATCCTTGCATATCAAGCATGCACGCCGAGCATGTCTTCTATCACTTGATTCACTTTCCGTCGCCCATCGCTTTGAGGATGGAAAGCTGAACTAAAGTCTAGTCGTGTTCCCATTCCTTCTTGAAATTTCTTCCAAAACTTGGGCGTATATAGTGGATCACGATCCAAACGATCTGCTTGGAATCCGTGTAATCTTACAATCTCCTTCATGTATAACCGCAGCCTTCCCGCAGATATGTGGTATTATACGGCAAAAGTGGCGATTTGGTCAATCCCGCACACGACCCAAATGGCATTGTGTCTCTTGGCGACGGGTAATCCAACAATGAAATCCATTGAGATCGACTCCCACTTCCATTCGGTATTGGTAAAGGTTGCAATAGTCCCGCAGGATGTCTATGATCAACCTTCACCGACAAGTCAAACATCGTGACACATACCGCCACGTCTTGTTTGATCCTCTCCACCAAAGAGTTCTTTTTCAAATCTTGGTACATTTTGGTGCTACCGGTGGATAGCATAATTTGACTTATGGGCCTCATCAAGAATCGTTCGTCTTAGATCGGCATTGTCCGGATGCATAGACGGCCTTTAAACAACAAAGAACCATCTTCTTTTACCGAGAAGTCCGACCGATGCCTTCATTCACGCCTTGATGAATCTTTGTTAATGTCGGATCCTTCATCGTAGATCGTGGATATGCTCAAATATCACGCTTTAGTGATATGTTAGCCAAAAAGGATCCAAAGGTCCTTGACTCAATGTTCGCGTCATAGATTGCGTGTCTTCCAATAATTTCCATCTGCATACCCAAAATCAAAGAAGCTAATCGAATGAACCTTTTCGACTCAATGCATCGGCTACTACATTCGCCTTTGCGGATGGTATTGTATAGAGCAATCGTAGTCCTTGAGGAATTCCATCCATCTGCTACTGCCTCATATTGAGTTCTTTCGTAACAGATATCGGAGGCTCTTATGATCGGTGAAAATTTCAAATGTCTCACCATACAAGTAATGTCTCCAAATTAAAAATGACCGCTAGTTCTAAGTCATGAGTCGGGTAATTTTTCTCGTGTTCTTTCAACTGCTTGATCCGTAAGCTATCACCTTCTTGTGTTGGTTGAGCACACAACCAAGGCCATTGTATGACGTCATTGACATACGGCGATCCTCCATCGCTCAAGGAATCGCTAACACCGGAGCCAAGTGAGTCTCGCTTTTGAGTTCTTGGAAACTCTTCTCACATGCCTCACTCCACTCAAACCTTGAATCTTTCGTGTCGACTTTGTGAGAGGTCCCGATATCTTTGAAAACCCTCAACGAAACGTCGATAATAGCCTCGCTAAGCCCGTAAAACTTGGACATACATCCTTTGTCTTTGGTTGCTCCCATTTAACTCTCGCTTCTATCTTTCCGGATCTACCGTGACGCGGCGCTTTGAGACGACATGTCCCAAAAGCTAACTTCTTCCAACCAAAACTCACACTTACCGAGTTTGGCGACAATTGGTGTTCACGTAGCGTTTGTAGAGCAATCCTCAAGTGTTCTTCGTGTTCGCTAAGGATTTGGAGTATATTAGTATATCATCAACGAACACTACCACGCAGGAGTCCAAGTGTGGTTTAAACACTCGGTTCATCAGATCCATAAATGACGCTGGAGCATTCGTTAATCCAAACGGCATCACAAGGAATTCATATTGTCCATACCGTGTCCGGAAAGCTGTCTTCTGTATGTCCTCTGCCTTGACTCGCAACTGATGATACCCAGATCTTAGGTCGATCTTAGAAAAATACCTTGCTCCTTGCAGTTGGTCGAATAGATCGTCAATTCTAGGCATAGGGTAGCGGTTCTTCACAGTGAGTTTGTTCAATTGTCGATAGTCAATGCATAGTCGCATTGACCCATCTTTCTTCTTGACAAATAAGACCGGTGCTCCCCATGGAGACACGCTCGGTCTAACAAACCCCTTGTCCATTAGTTCTTGTAGTTGTTCCTTCAACTCCTTTAACTCAGCGGGAGCCATTCTATAAGGTGCTTTTGAAATAGGCTCCGTTCCTGGTGCTAAGTCAATGGCGAATTCTACTTCTCTTCGGAGGTAATCTGTGCAATTCTTCCGAAACACGTCTAAGTCTCGCATAATTGCTATCTCGAAATGACGTTCTTTTCCTCCTTGTCCTCCTTTAAGAAAGCTAAGTATCCATCGCACCCCTTTCTCGATCATTTTCTCATCTTGAGATCAAGTACGATGACGACCTCACTCCTTGAAACCGAAATGATCTTCTTGTGTTGGGTCTGAAAATGACTACCTTGTTCTTGCAATCAATGGTCGCACAATGCTGCGCCAACCAGTCCATGCCAAGGATCACATCAAACCCTTGCATGTCTAACAGTACCAACTTTGCTTCCAATTCATGCACTTCTAAGTCTTGAACTGCTACGATGATGGATTTGCAAGCTAACTCCGTGTCTACTAACTCTCCAGTCGGAATAGACACAGATAGGACGAAATCCAACGTCTCTGGAACGATCTTCATCTTCTTAGCAAAACGTGGAGTGACGAATGAGTGGGTAGACCCGGGGTCTATCAACACTCGAGCGTCATATCCACCGAAGCATCCTTTTTCATATATATTTAGAGTACCTATAGTATACATACACACATACAATAATTTACACATTAATTTACACCCTCAATTTCTTATTAAAAGAATCTACACTATTCCTAATGCATGCACCTTTTCCATCTAAAATTCTTTATGAAACGGAATTTTCTTTAATAAAATAAAATTTCTCACCTTGATGACGCCGCACATTCCCTCGCTCGGCAAAGGATCGATAGGCTCTCCCCTAACAATCGGCTTCCTTGCTTGAAGCCGTCTTGCCTTGTCCGTGGGCAATCCTTGATCAAGTGGCCCACCTTGCCACATCGGAAACAACCTCTAGTTCCGATTCTCAGCTCTGATCCCATGCGGCTTGCCACATCCGCACACGTCTCTCGAGGTGCGGAAGATACTACGAGAACCTGTAGACAAGATGATGGCGCCCGATGAGACATGGCAGGCTCTCATAGCGAAAAGGTCTCCCGACGCAAGTAATGGAAACCTCTGGTATTGTTGTTGCGCGGCCTTCCAAAACCTCCAACGTGGTCTCGACTCGACCCACGAACTTGGCTTTTATTCACCGGTTCGTAGTTCCCCATCCTTCCTTGGTCAAGTCCTCTCTGTTGCTCTCTCTCCGCTCATATCTGCTTGTGTTCTCTTCTTCCACTACCAATGCCTTGCTCATGACCTCTTCATAGGTCCGCAACTGGAATGGAGCTACTCCTCCCCTAACTTCAGGCTTCAAACCTTGCTGAAACCTCTTGGACTTCATCACTTCAGTAGCGACATAGTCCGGTGCAAAACGGGCAAGTCGTAGAAACTCTTCCCCATACTCTCCGTCACATCCTCCTTGTACTAGTCAGAGAACTGAATCTCAAGTCGGTTCCTCACTACTCGGAAAATATTGTTTGTTGAATTCCTCAACGAATTCCTCCCAAGTCCAAGGCAACTTCTCGAGCCCGAGTCCTTATCACGGACTTCCACCAAGGCCCAGCCTCCCCATCCAACATGTAAGCCGCCCATCTTACACTCGTCTTCCGTGCAAGTTAGCACGCTAAAGACTTTCTCCATCTCGCCGCCATCGGTCTTCGCCGCCTAAAAATGAAGGGGTCTCATCCTTCTAAACTCAAAAGATGAGGGCACAGTGCAACGCAGTCCTGTGGTGTAGGTGGTCACGTTTCTCTTGACGCATGAGCGCAAAGGATGTCTTGTTGTGCCATGGCAGCCATAGTCTCCATAGTGTGCATCATCCTTTGTCGCTCCTCTCTATCTTCTTGTCTTTCTCTCAATCTTTCTTGCTCTCTTAGATCTTGATCCTGATGATCTCGATCCTCTTCCTCATGCTGTCTGCTACTACTACCCACTGGGGCCTCGTTACCTCCTAAAGGCACTCTATTGGTAGGAGAGATGAAATCATCTCCACTACGCAAACTCCTTTGATGGCCTCCCCTTGGTCGGCCTCTCCCTCTAGCTGACATTGCGGCTGCATTTGAAACTAAAGTTTCGTTAGCAGAAGCCCCTATGTTCTGACGAAAGAACCCTTGTCAGAATTGCTAAAAGAAAATCCTTTGATACCAACTGTGACAGCCCGGATTTCGGCACCCCGAAACCCGCGCCATCAGCACGATCATCTTGACCGTGCCCATCAACTATGCACTAACACCGGTATATCAAGCATAAAATAAATAAGAACAACATGAATTTAAATCTACATAGAAATACTTCTCAAAGACGTTTCTACCCTCATGCCCTCGCATGAAGGGAGAACCGATCCGAACCTACGATGATAACCATCATCATGGATGGTTCGACCAAAGGAATACTCTAATATACACATACACAAGGTATAATCAAAAACCAGACTTGACATACCAAGCCGTACAATCTGCAACTAAAACTCCTCAAAGTCGCACAGCAGAGTCCTCTAGAAGAAGTCCTCCGAGGTCGCCGCAAGGTCCGACTCACCGGGTCAAGGCCTCTCAAGCCTCGGTTGCTAGTAGTGGACCGCGACGATAGTCTATAGGGTGAGCTACATCCTAGCTCAATAGGAATGTAACACAATTGAACATATAAAATATAACTCACATGTATTCTATGATATGCATGCATGATGTGTCTATGCATTTATTGATGAAAAAAAACGCCAATTATCGGTAGATTACTCATGTCTTTAGTTAATCAAGAATGATGCTGAGAAGGCCTAAAGCAAAACTTAAACTTCAACTTAAATAATCCCCGAGCAATATAGCATCGAGCCCCGACGAGATACCCTTCATCGTCATCTATATAGACAGTTTTAAATGTATTCCCTGGGAATACTAATAGTACCCAAGCCCCTTTCCCGGGATTGGTGGCGGTTTCACATCTCATCAACACTTCGGGTGTGCTTACTCAGACGGATAAGCCTCCGTGATCGCTTCACGGATTAGCCGCCAGACGGTCCACGGATATCCCGCCGCTGGCCGTGGTTATCCCGCCACGTTGGGGTAACCTATCAAACCTCAAATAACAAAAATATCGGTGCCTTACATATAGTTATTCACCGTGTAATTGTGCTATCTTATATCAGTTAGGCCTCATCAAGCATGATTCAATCATGGATACATCCCTGGGATGTATCCATTCACTTGCATCACACCTGATGCCTTTACTTCTTCACTTCATCATCCCCTGGGGATGGTTCATTTAAGTTCTCTCATGAATGTCATACACACACACTTTTCATAATCATTGAGTAGTAAAACATTTGAATTGAATTGATATCACTACATACATGCTCTTGTAAAATAAAGTACATGTTTAGGGTGTTCCTACCTCAAGTCTTTAATGATCAATGCATCAAGGTCCGTGGGCTCCTTGTGCACTGCTCCTCACGTACCACCTATGGTACCATATAACATGTGAAACACATCACAAAGGATGCCATAGAGAAGGTATAAGATCCCCCAAGAATCTTAAAGTCAAACCAAAAGTCAACATAGTTTACTACAGTCGATTAATCGAACTCCAAAATCGATTAATCGAATCTGATTCGATTAATCGATTTCCAAAATCGATTAATCGAAGTCAATATCGATTAATCAAGCAATTTCGATTAATCGAAATTATCCTTTTCAAGAAGTCCATTCTCGGTTCGAAAATGAATGTCATTCGATGTCGAATCCAATTTCGATTAATCGAAATTCTTCTTTCGCAGTAAATTCACCGTTCGAAAATGAGTTTTCATTCGATTAATCGAATCCAATTTCGATTAATCGAAATCCTTCTTTTCGCAGCGTACTCTTAGTTCGAATAGTCGAGTTTCACAAGTTGATTAATCGATTCCAAATCGATTAATCGAAACTAAATCGATTAATCGAAATCCCATTTCGATTAGTCGATTTTTCCTGTTATTTCCTCCAACCCACAGGGTCCTTTGGAGGTTCTCGATCGATTAATCGATTCAAATCGATTAATCGAAATCAAAAGTCGATTAATCGAAATCCAAATTCGATTAGTCGAAATCGAATCCTCGACTCTTCAACTTCACGGCCAATTTCGATTAATGAAACCCAATTTCGATTAATCGAAATTGTCGGTCGATCCCCTTGTTTGTTCTTCCAATCTTTTCCATACTTTTCTTCTATCTTTCTAAGCCATTATCCTATGATTTAACCCACATTTCTTGCGCAACTTAACCCCTATAATCTATGCATCTTATTTACAAAAATTTACCTTGGATAGATCTCAAGTTGATTTCTATCAATAGTTGGAAGGCTAGGGTTTCTAGCTTTGGTTCTAACGGATCCTCGTCGAATCCGGCCTCTTTAATGCTTGACTCCTCTTCCAAACAGTTTGCAATAACTCCTCTCTTACTCCTCTCTCTTTCTCTCTCTTCTTTACTTCTCTCAACCACCAAAACATGAAAGTTAGGGTTTTCAACCCTTTTTATCTTATCTCTTTTCTCGGCGTGGAGCACATACACACTCATCAGTGTATGTAACTCTACAAACTCCTCTATCTCTCCACTCTTCTACACTGGTTCACACATCACATCTGCTCATCTCACCTTAAGTTCATCAATGAACTATCTCATGGTCAAACCTAAGACCAATCGGGCACGGATCCCGAGGTCATAGTTCAATGTGATTTTGGGCTATACATCCTCCCCACCTTGGGAATTTTCGTCCTCGAAAATCACCCAAACGTGTGGTGGTGTACACTCTCTCCCACACTCGGAGGTGAGGTGGTTCATTTGACTCATACGTATTTAAGTCTCCACACATTCACACAACACAAACATGGAAGTAAAATCTAACAAAATTGAACAATTTATATAAAAAAGTTTAATTTGTATTAAGGATTGAATATTTTGTTACAATGTCAATAAGTTGGCGTACAATAAAAAGTACAGGTATAAATCAAAATGCAAAATACATAGACGACTCAAACAGTCCCCTCGCCAGGCTGATCTGGTGCTGGAGCAGGCTGCTCCATCTGAGGTGGCGACGGGGTCAAGTGTGCTTGAGCTGGGCTGCATGGGGGTGGGTGGCCAATGAGCAGATGTGGATGTGGAGGGAACCGCGTCCGTGGTGGGATGGAAGACGGGTCCTCTATGGAAGGCTCGTGTCCATTCTTCTTCATGACAAGATATCCATGTAGGTGTGGGGGTAGATGAACTGGAGGGTGTGAAACATGAGGAAATCAATTCTCCTGTTCATCCTCTCGTTATTCGCTTCCATTCTGGCCAACACGTCCTCTATGGTAGGACCGGATGGAGCGGCGCGCCGGCGGTAGGATGAGGTGGGTGTCATGGTGAGTGTGTGGTGGTGGGCGTGGCTGTGGTGTGGGAGGGAACCCTCTCCACAGATGGCTCACGCAGGTATGCCCCACCCTCAAGTGGGTCCCGCCGAGGTGGTGGGGTGGTGGCGGTGCTACTCTGCTGCTGCTTCTTCGCTGGGCGAGCGGGACCCGAGCCGGTAGGGTCCGCTTCAAAGGTTGTAGCACGGGTCCATGAAGACTTTGTGAGCGTCTTCACGCGATCCGTAGCCCTCACCTCGTGAGGTGAAATAGTGTAGGAGGGCTCGTCGAGTAGCACTCCAACATGCTCGAGATGAGCCGAGCATCGGCATCTTCTCCTTGGGCCGCATGTTGCCCTTCATCGACTTGCTCTTGATGTACCGCATCCCTCAAGGATGACCATGGTAGCATCAAACCATCGCCCTGAAGGCCGCGTAAAGTGCATGTTGCACTTTATCCACGCGCTCCGTGTCGTGCGCATCGAAAAAGGTTGCATTTTATTATGGAGTCGAGCATCCACATGTAGGGTGGAAGATCGACCCTCTTGATGGACGTGCGGCCCTTCTTCCGTTGGTCATGCGAGTCATGACCTCTTCAAAACAGGGTTCCTTTTCAAAGGGTGGGAATAGGGTAGTCTCGGGAGTAAAGTCGAGTAGCATTCAAGCACCTCATGTATGTGTCGACAGTGATCGTATAGAGCGACCCTCGATCTTGGTTATGATACAATCGCGCTAGGGCCATTGGTTAGCCCTTGGTAGAACAACCTCACCAATCTAGGGTAATAGGAACCCCGGATTGGTTTGAGAAGGTTGCCGAGTCCGGCACTGGTTAGGTAGTTCTGAGCCCATTGGGTCTCGCCCGGTTAATCGGGATTTGTGAATAGGGTAGGGTCGATGGTCTATGCGACCACAAAGGTCTTGCCAGCCGACCAGGCGTTTGGTTCCGCCGCGTGGGTGGGTGGTGGTGGCATGGGGGGGGATTCGCGGGAAGACGCGCGCGTAGATGGGCTCGTCGAACCGGGGGTGGTCTCCGATTAGCGGTGATGGAGTCCTCACCGTGATGGGGTAGGTGGTGGTGGTGCGGCGTTCTTACGCCTAACCTAGGAGGTTGCCTTCTTGAAGACAAACGGGTTTTGGGCGGCATTTTCACTAAACTAGGGTTTATCTACTTCAAATGAAAGAAAAGTTTGATTCTAGGGTTTACCGTGGTTTTCAAAGCGACGGTAGATTGTGGGCGAATTCCATTTAAGAAATCGAACCCTAGACCGGTCGGATAGTTGGAGAAGAAGAAGGAAGTCGAAACGCCCAAAGTCCGGAAGCTCAAATGATATCGAATGGGGAATGAAATCCCCAAACTTATATATATAGGCCTCGGCTCGATTAATCGAAATTTTATTTCGATTAATCGAAATTTAAAACTAGGTTAAGCCGCGTAAAATCGATTAATCGATTTCCCAAATCGATTAATCGATTTCCCAAATCGATTAATCGAAAGTCAAATTCGATTAATCGAAAATATTTCGATTAATCGAAATCGTGTCTGTTTAAAATTTCAAATTTTTAAGCTCACTGGCGCTTGCCAGTCGATTAATCGAAATCCATTTCGATTAATCGAAATTCCAAAATCGATTAATCGAATTTAGTTTCGATTAATCGAAATCGGGCTATAACTTCAACTTTTTCTAAACTTTCTTAAGTATTCGATTAATCGAAATCCATTTCGATTAATCGAATTTCCAAAATCGATTAATCGAACTCACTTCGATTAATCGAAATTGTCCATTTGACTTTAACATCTCTCAAGTCCTCTAAGTAACTCGATTAATCGAAATTCCAATTCGATTAATCGAATTACAAAATCGATTAATCGAAATTATAATTCGATCAAACTTCATTCTATGTATATTCTAACTCAAAATTTTCATTTCCAGTCACTGGCACATGCCAGTCGACTAATCGAACAAAATCGATTAATCGAAATTCCAAATCGATTAATCGATTTGAAATTCGATTAATCGGTTTTGCCCTATTTCTACAAAATTTCAATCTCTTTCTTTCTTTTACTATTTTTGACAATTTATGACAGATTGGATCAAAATTTCCATTGAATTTCAAGTATAGTGGAAATTTCACAAACGTGTTGTGGTTTACATCGAATTCTCACGTTGTTGGAAACAAGGCGGATATTGTTCTTTCACATCGGCCTCTCGTTTCCCAAGTAGCCTCTTCTTTTGGATGATTGTTCCAGAACAAGCACTAAGGGAATCACTTTAGTGCGCAGTACTTGCTCTTTTCGATCCAGAATCTCCACTGGTTCCTCTATCATGCTCATGTCCTCACACATCTCTATAGGTTGCTTTCCTAACACATGAGACGGATCATTCACGTACTTTCTGAGCATCGATATGTGGAAGACATTATGTACTCGATCAAATAGCGGTAAACCAATGCGATATGCAACTTCACCTACTCTTCCCAAAATTTCAAATGGTCCAACATATCGTGGACATAACTTCCTCTCTTGCCAAATCTCATTACACCTTCATAGGTGACACCTTCACAAACACATGCTCGCCCACCTTGTAGTCAACACTAGTCCCGGCGTAACTTTTTCTCACTGCGTCTTCAACCTTTCTCTCGATAATTCGGACAACGGTGGCGTTGTCTTCAAGCGATTCGGTCCTAATACAAATTTCTCACTGTTTCCTCCCAATTGAGGTGACTTGCATCGTCGCCATCTGAGCTTCATACGGTGCCATGCCAATGCTCGTTGAAAACTGTTGTTATATGCGAACTCGAGCATCGGTAGATACTCATCCCAAAGATCCTTGCATATCAAGCATGCACGCCCGAGCATGTCTTCTATCACTTGATTCACCCGCTCTGTCGCCCATCGGTTTGAGGATGGAAAGAACTAAAGTCTAGTCGTGTTCCCATTCCTTCTTGAAATTTCTTCCAAAACTTGGACGATATAGTGGATCACGATCCGAAACGATGTCGCTTGGAATCCCGTGTAATCTTACAATCTCCTTCATGTATAAATCGCCGCCTTCCTGCAAAGATATGTGGTATTATACGGCAAAAAGTGCTACCGATTTGGTCAATCTTCACGACGACCCAAATGGCATTGTGTCTCTTAGCGACGGGTAATCCAACAATGAAATCCATTAAGATCGATTCCCACTTCCATTCTGGTATTGGTAAAGGTTGCAATAGTCCCGCAGGATGTCTATGATCAACCTTCACTTGCTGACAAGTCAAACATCGTGACACATACCCAGCCACATCTTGTTTTAGTCCTTTCCACCAGTAGTTCTTTTTCAAATCTTGGTACATTTTGGTGCTACCAGGGTGGATAGCATAATTTGACTTATGGGCCTCATCAAGAATCGTTCGTCTTAGATCGGCATTGTCCGGGATGCATAGACGGCCTTTAAACAACAAAGAACCATCTTCTTTTTCTGAGAAGTCCGACCTGATGCCTTCATTCACGTCTTGATGAATCTTTGTTAATGTCGGATCCTTCATCTGTAGATCGTGGATATGCTCAAATATCACTGGCTTTACTGATATGTTAGCCAAAAAGGATCCAGTGTCCTTTGACTCAATGTTCGCATCATAGATTGCCAGGTCTTCCAATAATTTCCATCGGTGCATACTCAAAATCAAAGAAGCTAACTGAGCTGAACCTTTTCGACTCAATGCATCGGCTACTACATTCGCCTTGCCTGGATGGTATTGTATAGAGCAATCGTAGTCCTTGAGGAATTCCATCCATCTGCGCTGTCTCATATTGAGCTCTTTCTGTGTAAACAGATATCGGAGGCTCTTATGATCGGTGAAAATTTCAAATGTCTCACCATACAAGTAATGTCTCCAAATCTTCGATATAAAATATCTGCTAGTTCTAAGTCATGAGTCGGGTAATTTTTCTCGTGTTCTTTCAACTGTCTTGATCCGTAGCTATCACCTTCTTCTGTTGGTTGAGCACAGAACCAAGGCCATTGTATGACGCGTCATTTGTACACGCGTATCCTCCATCGCTCAAGGAATCGCTAACATCGGAGCCAAGTGAGTCTCGTTTTGAGTTCTTGGAAACTCTTCTCACATGCCTCACTCCACTCAAACCTTGAATCTTTTCGTGTCGACTTTGTGAGAGGTCCGATATCTTTGAAAACCCTCAACGAACGTCGATAATAGCCTAAGCCCGAAAACTTGGACATCATCCGTCTTTGGGCTCCCATTTAACTCGCTTCTATCTTTCTTTGGATCTACCGTGACGCCGCTTGAGACGACATGTCCCAAAAAGCTAACTTCTTCCAACCAAAACTCACACTTGAGTTTGGCGTGCAATTGGTGTTCACGTAGCGTTTGTAGAGCAATCCTCAAGTGTTCTTCGTGTTACTCATCTTGGATTTGGAGTATATTAGTATATCATCAACACTACCACGAGAGTCCAAGTGTGGTTTAAACACTCGGTTCATCGATCCATAAATGACGCTGGAGCATTCGTTAATCAAGCGGCATCACAAGGAATTCATAGTGTCCATACCGTGTCCAGGAAAAGTCATCTTTCATGTCCTCTGCCTTGACTTAGTGATACCCAGATCTTAGGTCGATCTTGGAAAAATACCTTGCTCCTTGCAGTTGGTCGAATAGATCGTCAATTCTAGGCATAGGGTAGCGGTTCTTCACAGTGAGTTTGTTCAATTGTCGATAGTCAATGCATAGTCGCATTGACCCATCTTTCTTCTTGACAAATAAGACCGGTGCTCCCCATGGAGACACGCTCGGTCTAACAAACCCCTTGTCCATTAGTTCTTGTAGTTGTTCCTTCAACTCCTTTAACTCAGCGGGAGCCATTCTATAAGGTGCTTTTGAAATAGGCTCCGTTCCTGGTGCTAAGTCAATGGCGAATTCTACTTCTCTTTCTGGAGGTAATCCAGGCAATTCTTCTGGAAACACGTCAGCGAAGTCTCGCACAATTGCTATCTCAGAAATGACGTTCTTTTCCTCCTTGTCCTCCTTTAAGAAAGCTAAGTATCCACTGCACCCCTTTCTGATCATTTTCTCGGCCCTTCACTTTGAGATCGATTAGCCTGATGTGACCTCACTCCTTGAAACCGAAATGATCTTCTTGTGTTGGGTCTGAAAATGACTACCTTGTTCTTGCAATCAATGGTCGCAATCTTTAACCCAACCAGTCCATGCCAAGGATCACATCAAACCCTTGCATGTCTAACAGTACCAACTTTGCTTCCAATTCATGCACTTCTAAGTCTTGAACTGCTACGATGATGGATTTGCAAGCTAACTCCGTGTCTACTAACTCTCCAGTCGGAATAGACACAGATAGGACGAAATCCAACGTCTCTGGAACGATCTTCATCTTCTTAGCAAAACGTGGAGTGACGAATGAGTGGGTAGACCCGGGGTCTATCAACACTCGAGCGTCATATCCACCGAAGCATCCTTTTTCATATATATTTAGAGTACCTATAGTATACATACACACATACAATAATTTACACATTAATTTACACCCTCAATTTCTTATTAAAAGAATCTACACTATTCCTAATGCATGCACCTTTTCCATCTAAAATTCTTTATGAAACGGAATTTTTCTTTAATAAAATAAAATTTCTCACCTTGGATGACGTCGTGCACATTCCCTGCTTCCTGAGCAGTGACTGCATAGGCTCTCCCCCTAACAATCGGCTTCCTTGCTTGAATGGGTCGTGGTGCTGCAACTGAAGCCGTCTTGCCCTTGTCTGTCTCGGGGCAATCCTTGATCAAGTGGCCCACCTTGCCACATCGGAAACAACCTCTAGTTCCGATTCTGCAGTCTACAGTCCTATGCGGCTTGCCACATCTGGCACACGTCTCTCGAGGTGCGGAAGATACGGTACGAGAACCACGTGTGATGGCGCCCGATGAACATGGCAGGGCTCTCATAGCGAAAAGGTCTCCCCGACGCAAGTAATGGAAACCTCTGTTGGTGTTGCTGTTGCGCCGGCCTTCCAAAACCTCCCTGAAACTGTGGTCTCTGACTCTGACCCACGAACCTCGGCTTTTTATTCACCGGTTCGTAGTTCCCCATCCTTCCTTGGTCAAGTCCTCTCTGTTGCTCTCTCTGTCTATATCTGTTTGTGTTCTCTTCTTCCACTACCAGTGCCTTGCTCATGACCTCTTCATAGGACCTCAGCTGAAATGGAGCTACGCCTCCTCTAACCTCAGGCTTCAAACCTTGCTGAAACCTTTTGGACTTCATCACTTGATGGCGGCGTGGTCCGGACAAACGACAAGTCGTAGAAACTCTACCCATACTCTCATTTGTCATCCTCCTTGTACTAGGCTGTGAGGCTGAATCTCAAGTGGTTCCTCACTACTTCGAAAAATATTGTTTGTTGAATTCCTCAACTAATTCCTCCCAAGTCCAAGGCAACTCTGGGGTCTCCAGCCCGAGTCCTTATCACGGACTTCCACCAAGGCCCGACCTCCCCATCCAACATGTGTGCCCATCTTACACTCTCGTCTTCCGTGCAAGTTAGCACGCTAAAGACTTTCTCCATCTCCATCGGCCAATTCTCGTGACCATCGTGTATACGCCCGAGGAAAATGAAGGGGTCTCATCCTTCTAAACTCTGTAAAGATGAGGGCACGAACAGCCTTGAGTCCTCTGAGTGGTGTAGGTGGCTGCTTCTCTTGGCGCATGGCAAAGGATCTTTGCTTGTTGTGCCATGGCATGCCATAGTCTCCATAGTGTGCATCATCCTTTGTCGCTCCTCTCTATCTTCTTGTCTTTCTCTCAATCTTTCTTGCTCTCTTAGATCTTGATCCGATGATCTCGATCCTCTTCCTCATCTTTATTGCCTGCTACTACCCCCGGGCCTCGTTCCCTCCTAAAGGCCCTCTATTGGTAAGAGAGATGAAACCATCCCCACTACGCAAACTCCTTTGATGGCCCCCCCTTGGTCGGCCTCTCCCTCTAGGGACATTAGTGCATTTGAAACTAAAGTTTAGATTAGCGAAGCCCCTATGTTTGAAAGAACCCTTGTCGAATTGCTAAAGAAAATCCTTTGATACCAATCGTGATGTTCGGGGATTTTACTTCAAACCCGTGCCATCGGACGATCATCTTGGACCGTGCCCATCAACTATACAGCATAAAATAAATAAGAACAACTTGCGATCTTTAAATCTACGTAGCAATACTTCTCAAAGGACAGTTCTACCCTCATGCCTCTGCATGAAGGGAGAACCGATCCGAACCATCGATGATAACCATCATCATGGATGGTTCGCCCAAAAGAATACTCTGATATCCATATACACAAGGTTTAATCAAAAACCAGGCTTGACATACCAAGCCGTACAATCTCCAACTAAAACTCCTCAAAGTCGCACAGCAGAGTCCTCTAGAAGAAGTCCTCTGGAGGTGGCTCTAACTCCTCGCCGGCCGCAAGGTCCGACTCACCGGGGTCAGCGTCTCCTGAAGCCTCGGCAGCTGCTAGTAGTGGACCTGCGACGTATAGTCTATAGGGTGAGCTACATCCTAGCTCAATAGGGAACAAACACAATTGAACATATAAAATATAACTCACATGTATTCTATGATATGCATGCATGTGTCTATGCATTTATTGATGAAAAACAGTTAAAAACGCTTCAATTACTGGTAGATTACTCATGTCTTTTAGTTAATCAAGAATGATGCTGAGAAGGCCTAAAGCAAAACTTAAACTTCAACTTAAATAATCCCCGAGCAATATAGCATCGAGCCAGCGAGATACCTTCATCGTCATCTATATAGGCAGGTTTAAATGTATTCACAG
The DNA here is from genome assembly GCA_021018995.1 of Chloranthus sessilifolius. Taxonomy (NCBI): domain Eukaryota; kingdom Viridiplantae; phylum Streptophyta; class Magnoliopsida; order Chloranthales; family Chloranthaceae; genus Chloranthus; species Chloranthus sessilifolius. The sequence goes on from CM037586.1 coordinate 10,952,883, forward strand.
GAATACTAATAGTACCAAGCCCCTTTCCCACAGGGATTGGTGGCGGGTTTCATCTCATCAACACCCACAGGTGTGCTTACTCTGTCTGGATAAGCCTCACGTCTTGGCCTCTGATTAACCGCCCGTATCGTCACGGATATCCGCGTCGATCGTGGTTATCACGTCGGTGGGGTAACCTATCAAACCTCAAATAACAAAATATCGGTGCCTTACATATAGTTATTCACGTGTAATTGTGCTATCTTATATCGGTTAGGCCTCATCAAGCATGATTCAATCATGGATACATCCACAGGATGTATCCATTCACTTACATCACACACGATGCCTTTACTTCTTCACTTCATCATCCCACAGGGATGGTTCATTTAAGTTCTCTCATGAATGTCATACACACTTTTCATAATCATTGGTAGTAAAAACATTTGAATTGAATTGATATCACTACATACATGTCTTGTAAAATAAAGTACACGTATTAGGGTGTTTCCTACTCAAGTCTTTAGATCAATGCATCAAGGTCGCGTGGCTCCTTGTGCACTTTCGTTCTCACGTACCACCTATGGTACCATATAACATGTGAAACACATCACAAAGGATGCCATAGAGAAGGTATAAGATCCCCCAAGAATCTTAAAGTCAAACCAAAAGTCAACATAGTTTACTACAGTCGATTAATCGAACTCCAAAATCGATTAATCGAATCTGATTCGATTAATCGATTTCCAAAATCGATTAATCGAAAGTCAATATCGATTAATCGAAGCAATTTCGATTAATCGAAAATATCCTTTCAAGAAGTCCATTCTCGTCGAATTGACTGTCATTCGATGTCGAATCCAATTTCGATTAATCGAAATTCTTCTTCGCAAAGTAAATTCCTTTCGACGAATGAGTTTTCATTCGATTAATCGAATCCAATTTCGATTAATCGAAATCCTTCTTTTCGCAAAGCAGACTCTTAGTTCGAATAGTCGAGTTTCACAAGTTGATTAATCGATTCCAAATCGATTAATCGAAACCAAAATCGATTAATCGAAATCCCATTTCGATTAGTCGATTTTTCCTTAAGTTATTTCCTCCAACCTGAGGGTCCTTGGAGAGTTCTCGATCGATTAATCGATTCCCAAATCGATTAATCGAAATCCAAAGTCGATTAATTGAAATCCAAATTCGATTAGTGAAATGAGTCCTCGACTCTTCAACTTCACGGCCAATTTCGATTAATGAAACCCAATTTGATTAATCGAAATTGTCGATCGATCCTTCATTTGTTCTTCCCAATCTTTTCCATACTTTTCTTCTATCTTTCTAAGCCATTATCCTATGATTTAACCCACATTTCTTGCAACTTAACCCCTATAATCTATGCATCTTATTTACAAAAAATTTACCTTGGATAGATCTCAAGTTGATTTCTATCAATAGTTGGAAGGCTAGGGTTTCTAGCTTTGGTTCTAACGGATCCCTTGCGTCGAATCCGGCCTCTTTAATGCTTGACTCCCTCTTCCAAACAGTTGCAATAACTCCTCTCTTACTCCTCTCTCTTTCTCTCTCTTCTTTACTTCTCTCAACCACCAAAACATGAAAGTTAGGGTTTTCAACCCTTTTTATCTTATCTCTTTTCTCGGCGTGGAGCACATACACACTCATCAGTGTATGTAACTCTACAAACTCCTCTATCTCTCCACTCTTCTACACTGGTTCACACATCACATCTGCTCATCTCACCTTAAGTTCATCAATGAACTATCTCATGGTCAAACCTAAGACCAATCGGGCACGGATCCCGAGGTCATAGTTCAATGTGATTTTTCGGGCTATTACAGTGGCCACCAGACACACAATAATTCTGAATTCAGTACAAAATTTTAAAAGTGCAAACTAATACCCAGACGGCTAATAGAACTCGTCTGCTGGGGTATCGGTGTCCTCCTCCTGTTCTCACACTGTTCTTATATAGGTTGATTGATCAATGTCCAAATTGATCGATCAATCTTCTCCTTTGATCGATCAATTAGTCTTTGATCGATCACCTCACTGTGATCGATCAACACCCCATATTGATTGATCAATACTCAATTTGATCGATCAATTTTCAGAATTGATCGATCAATTTTCAGAATTGATCGATCAAATGTGCTCCACTGTTACCATTTACTCTTTATATAAATTGATCGATCAATTCCTAACCTTGATTGATCAATCCCAAGATTGATCGATCAATGCACTGTCTTGATCGATCAAAGATGATAGTTCTCTTTCATTAATGGCGGTCACTGGTTTTGACCTATTTTGACCCTTTAGCTTTAATGGTTTCTAACAACCATTAACACACACCTATGCACATATTTATGATATCCTTACTTCACTCCTTTTAAATCTAAAAGCTCACCTCTTTTTGGGCCCTTTTGAGGTCTCGGCAAACGCAATCCGAAGAGGGTTTTGGATATGGAAATTAGGGATTTGTCGCCCCCTTGACTCAGAATGGCAATTTGTGGCTCCGCTTCGACACGTAGTGATAGCACACCCTCTTGTCGATCAGATACGATGTACCAACGTCGATTTCACACTCTAAGATCACATAATTACTAACCTAGGTTCTCTCGGCTTGTAGTTCCTTAAGGGAGTGGTTTCATGGTTCTAACAATGGCTCTAGATTTTTCAAAAACAAGAAGTGGGGATGAAGATAGGTTTTCCCAACCCATCTTTCTTCTCTTATAAGCTAAGAAACTGAAATATCTTTGATATTTCAGTTTCTTCTCTAAGCTTGACTCCGGTGTGAAGCGCTTATATCGTTTCTATAGCGTCACACTCCACCAAGGTTCTACTAGCCTCGGATTCATGTGAGAAGTCACACATGACCTCATCTAACTACGGGCTAATATTATTTCTAATAATATTAATTTTTAGATTTTAAATTTGTCTCGATTTCCGTGTCGGGCATGCATATCGAGCAGTCGGATTCTTGTTCGGAATTTTAGGGCTATTACAGGACCGAACTGCACTGAAACCCAACACAAATCGAACGAAACCCCAATTCAGTTCGGTTTTGGTTTGGATGGCTTGAAATCGAAAACCGAGGGAATAAGCTCAGTAAACCGAAAAAAATCGGGACAAAACCGAAAAAATCGAAAAAAACCTTAAAAATAGGTTTTTAACCTAAACCGTACCGAACTAGATCGGTTTCGATTTTGGGTTAAAAAAAAAATTAAACCGAACCAAACCAAAGGGGTTTTAGTTCGGTTTTGGTTTGGGATATACTGAACTGAACACCGAAAAACTCGGGTTCGGTTCGGTTCGGTACACCGAACCTGCATCCCTTATCATGACCAAGCTTCACCCAAACTACCTGATGGGACGGGTAGGAGTTGAGCATCTGATTCAACCTTCGGGTCAGATTGGGTGGGAAAAATTTGACACAACCTCATACAATATAGGTCAGCCCGACTTGACTAATTTTTCTGGGTCATGCATATATATGTGCATAGCCATCTGGTTAGGTTGATTGCCCAAAGGGCTGGATTGATGGCCCTACTTAAAAGTGGGATGGTGAGAGCATTATCTACACCGCATGATGATGTGGGTCTCTCTGAAATAAACATCGAGACCACATATTTATAAGTTTGTCCATCATCTTCGCAAAATAAAACTTTAAGGGGTTTGGCGTGATGATGAAATACCGCCTTAGAAAGAGAGATACCTGAGTTTGAATCCGCACTTGAGGGTAATTTAATTTGAAATGGCGCCCTCTTACGAAATATCTGTGTTCTTAAAGTCCACACAGCTTGCCTGAAGGTCCACTAAGTATGCAACTCCATTTTTATATATTATTAGTTTTTTTTAAGGATGCATATGCCATAGACAAACCAATGTAGTGCCTATGCAAACTGCACTCAGAGAGGAGCTGATTTGGCTGAGTATACCGAGAGGAGACCGACATAAAGGGCAGGAGCTAGCGTGGGAATTATAACCCATGACCTATTGCTTCCATAAGAGAAGAGGATACCAATTGAGCTAACGCTCAATCGGTGACCTTCCAATTCTAATGTTGAATCGGTGACCTTCCATTTCTAAAGGCAAGTAGATGTGCGTTTTAGTTGAGGGCAGCTCATATATACAAACGTCTATCACTTTTACTTGAGATGGATTAATGGAGTTTAGTTGGTACTCAAGTTTCATTTAGGGCATTGATATTTGCAGCCAAATATTTGATAGGGCAACAAAGGTTTTCACCATATGAGTTGGTGACTGCTTTAATGGATAAGTTTTTTCTCCAAATCGTTCACAATGGAGCTCTCACAATGGAAAACCGTACTTGCCCTCACTGAGTATTCAGTTGCAAATAACAGTACCCTTAGGGTATTGGTATTTACAACCGAAGACTTAGTTTCTACAAAGTGTGGTTTCCATTATTAATACCGTTGACCACCTTGCATCAGACGATGGAGACCGTTTTCCGCCTCAATATTCTACGTAATAGATTTTGAGATCATGACCCATCTATCCGACTCTCAGACGTTGATTCCTTGTGAAACACATACCCAAAAGAGACCATGATCATGGCGTGCCATGAGGTTACTTTTGGGGATATTTTCCACATGGAGTCATCATCTAACCATCTGATAGGTTAGATCTATTGTGTGAAAGACTGAGACGAAAATGATCTCTAAGGTTCAATTCTAGGTAGACAACGATGTTAACTATGGAAACCAATTGTTGAGGAGATTGAATCTTCGGTTACAAACATCTATACTCTTTGTTCATAAATCATGGGTGGACCTGGTAGTCCACACATCTATGTGACTACATGACGTATACGAACTTCCAGTGCAATGAAGTCCATCCATGTCACACAGTCACACGCATCCATGATTTTCTATTTAAAGCAATGAGTGTCCATCCATCATATAAATTAGTTAAAGCAGTCCAAACATTCATGACTGCATGACATGCACGTTGTTCCATGCATTGAAAGTCGTTGCATGTCATGCAATCACACTGATGTGTGGACTGTCTTGTACACCAAAAATGGGTGGACATACTCTCACTACAAAAAATAAGACTATTAGCGGCAGTTTTTCCGCTATTAGTCTTATTTTTTGTAGTGTCTTTATACTATTGTCCTAGTGGGACAGATTTTAGAGTAACAAAATTTTTGCAATTTAAGGAAAACAAGCTCATCCGTCAAAGTGCGTGCGTCTAAAGCGCCAATGCACTTAAACGCCAATCGCCATGCATACATACATACATACATACATACATCGGCTCGCCGCTAGGTATACTCTTATCTTCTTATTGTCAAACAATAATAAAAGGTGAAATGCTCTATATATAGCAGGGATCACTTTTGACATTTACCAATGTGGGACTACTCATTTGCATACAAAAAATGAGAACTTCTATTGCCTAAAAATCAACCCATTAAACTCAGAAATCAGAAAAGAAATTTTATCTTCTTTGAAAATAATTAAAATATTTATTATATTCTAAAGTTAAAGTAATAAATAAATATAACAGTTATAAGGAGGAAGGTTTTGTCCAAGCAAAGTGCAGGCGCAAACATTTCGAGACACAATTGGCTACAAGTGTTGTGGGGCCCCAAGCACTTTAGGTTGGGAAAGCCAATCACGTGGCACCACGTTAGCCGCCTGGACAAAACTTGCCTCCCGTTTGCAACATTACTTTCTTTTATATTTTATTATCCATATGTGGAAGAACCCAAGTCTAATATACACAACACTAAAAAAACAAGACTATAAGCGACAGCCAAAAACTGTCGCTAATGCCCTTGCCGCTAATAGTCTTTAATATTTTTTGTTAATAACGACAATTTTTTGCTCTAAAAAATTGTCACTAATAATCTGATTTTTTTGTAGTGCAAAAATAGGCCACAGTTATATAATAAATAAAGAGGAGATTAGAAGAAAAAAAATACGTTAACTTTCAACTAGGTTTAAACCATTATTGGAAAATTTGTTAGAAAAACGTGCTTATGCAGTTTTAGAAAAAAAAGGCTCATCCATACATGGGCTCCATGTTGCACCTATCCATGGATTGGCTAGCAACTTGTCCAAAGACGATTAAGTACCAACCAAAAAGTTTGGACATGATCCAATGTATATCCATTGTTGAAAATGTGATCAAAAGGAGCTAAAATTCAATGCACTAGATTGGGTTACAAAATCCTAAAATGTTATTTTATGTATCACATGCCGCATGGTTGATCAACCCAAACCATGAATTAAATATGAAACTGTTCAAAATAAGATAATAGTCTAAAGCTACTTGAAAGTAGGCTTAAAAAGATAAAGTGCCCTGATATAAAACATATATATATATATTTTGTTGATGAGTTTCGTGTTTGGGTCTCAGAGAGAGTACTCAACGACTCCGGGGTACGTGCGCACCCCAGCTAGTACATACTGGGTTAGTACGAGATATAAATTCCTACGATGGGCTTAAGGAGGGATTCAAAGTCAAGTCAACCACTTTCTGATGCGACTATTATATTTTTAACAACTTCAGCAAGAGCTTCTAATTGCTATTGTAACGGATTCCAGTGGGTTCTACACAACTGGACGGACGAGGAATGCGTGAAGATACTGAAAAGGTGCAAGGAAGCTATTCCTTGTAAGGAAGATGGAGGGAAGGTGATTATAGTAGATGTGGTGTTGAACACCAAGCCAGAACAACACGAATCAACGGAAACAAAACTCTTCTACGATATGCTGATGATGGCTATAGTCAATGGAAAAGAGAGAGATGAGAAACAATGGAAAAAACTCTTCTTGGATGCTGGATTCACTCACTACAAACTAACTCATATCTTGGGTGACAGATCCCTCATTGAGGTCTATTACTAGATCTGGCTTACTCTTTCCTCTCCCTCTCTCTAGAGGAGAGAATTGCTTTACAGTTGTAATATGTTTGCCTTTGTGTACCTTCAATAAAACGCATCAAGATTGCCAAATATTGTAAATCTAGAATTTTAGGTTGCCACAGCACATAGATCTAATGAAAAGTCACTGTGCAAATTAAACACTTCCAGAAGGTAGTGAATTATAGGGAAATTTACAGAAACAGAGGATTAGGAAAAAAAAGTTTCTCACTATTATACTGAAATCAAAAGTTTCTCATAATCAGGATGCACTGTATTTCAGGGTCCTTAAAATTCATGAAATATACTGTTTAGTGATTAGTGAAATGACCTTGATACCCTGCTTTTTCAAATTTTGCACCAAGAAAATCCGTGCAATCCTGATTATGAGAAACTTTCCCTTTCAGTATAATGGTGAGAAACTTTATCAATGAGTCCTCTTTTTGAAAAGTGCCCCGAATTATATGTAAACAGACGCGCCATATCAGACCCTTGAAAATAATGACAATTAAACCCTCAATCAAAATGATTCACTCGTGTTTAGATGAGCCACAAAAATCTCTTGAGTCCTCTATGCCACTCGAAACCTCGATCAAAAGGCGCATTATTTCAAAAACACAAATCTCCAAGTAAATGAAAAAATATATCTCTGAGTTGAGAAGATGAAGGCTTGGCAAAGAAATTTCAAAGGCTTGCTAGGGTTTCTTTCTTTAAATAAAGGGAATTGTCGACAGAGATCTATCTCACTGTTGACCGTGACCACAAGGACGGTCGACTATGGTCAACCTGACCGTCAGCTGCAACCTTTAACTTCTCTGAAATTCACGAGAACAAGAGTTTGATGAAAGTTTTGGTAAAATTTCGGTCATTTCTATGAAATCTCCGACATATCATTAATTTCGGCAAATTTCACGAAATTTCGCGAAATTAATGATTTTTTTTAATTGCACCCATTTTTAATTGATAAATAAGATTTTCATAAACCTCAAATATAATTTAGTCATGTATCTTTTACTCTTCGAAATTTTCCTGAAATTTTTTGAATTTTTTCGAAAGTTAATCCCCCTTAATTACTGAAATATTGGCGAAATGACATATGTCAAAATGTATGGGAATACATGGCTAGGCTTGACATAGATCGCAATCATATAAGTTACAAGTGACTCTTACACATTGGACATGTAATATTCCAAAAATTTGAGCATTAAGCAGTGACCTTGGGATCCATGCCCGACTGGTCGTAGGTTTGACCAAGTGATGGTCAAACAGTGGGCTCATAAAGTTATGTGATAATGTGAGATTAATGTGACCTAAGAGTAGTAAATGGTATTAGTTTAGAGCCACATACACCTATATCTGGTGTATGCGCTTAACACCGAAATCGAAAAGAGGATATAAGGGTTTAATAACCTTAGAATCCTTTTGTTTTGATTGGTGAATGATTTAAGAAGAGAGAGAGAGAGAGGGAGAAAATAAGAGGAGTTATTGAGGTAGGAGTGAATGCAAATCAAGGGCTGATTAGAGCATTTAATGCTGGATTTTAACGCATGAGGAGCCGTTGAAGCAAAAGCTGGAGCCCTAGCCATTCCAACCTAGATATTGATCAATTTGAGATTGATTGAAGGTGAGTTTCTAATTGAAGTAAAGACATAGATTGTAAATGATTAAAATCAGTCAAATGTAGCTAAAGGATAGATTAAAGACTTAGAAAAAGGAAGGAAAAAGAAAAGAAATGAGTTTTGGAAGAACAGCCCGAAAGGGGGCTGAATCTAGCCAAATCGATTAATCAAAATCGAGATTTGATTAATCGATTTTGGTCTAGAAGTTGAAAAGTCAGGGATGCCCGATTTCGATTAATCGATTTGGAAATCGATTAATCGATTTAGAAATCGACTAATCGACTGGGTACCTCCAGTGGCTGGAGAAACAAGACCTGGAGAAATCGACTAATCGAGTTGGGAAATCGATTAATCGATTTTAGATTTCGATTAATCGATTTGGGTTCGACTAATCGATTCCGGACTTTCGACTACTCGATTCTAGAATTGATTTAACCATTCTAGGAAATTTGATTAATTGATTTGGGATTGATTAATCAATTTTGGATTTCGATTAATCGATTTTGGGAATCGATTAATCGATTTGGGGTTCGATTAATCGATTTTAGAAATCGATTAATCGACTTTGGCAGTTTCACTTGACTTTCTAATTTGACCTTGAGGTTCATGGAGGGTCAAGGACCTTCTCTATTACATCTTTAGTGATGTGTTGTATGTGTTATGATGTACCATAGGTGGTACGTGCGAATGCAAGCATAAGGAGCCGCGTGGGACCTTGATGCTTGGACTTTCTAAGACCTGAGGTAAGGAATACCTTGAACATATACTTTAATTGCAAGAGCATGTATGTAGTGATATAGAACTCAAATTGAAAATATTTTAACTGTGTAAATCTTTGTGAAAAGGGTGCGTGTGTGACACCAAGAAAGTGATAAAGGCATCTGCGTGATGCGAGTAATCGAGACCAAGTAATCAAATGAGAATGAGACATCCCCAGGGGATGAGAAAGTGATGAAGGCATCAGTGTGATGCGAGTAAATTAGACATCCTAGGGATATAAATAAGATTGAATAACTACTGTTAAGGCTTAACTGATATAAGATAACACATTTATATGGTGAAGAACAATATGTAAAGCACATGTTATTTTTGTTATTTGAGGTTTGATTAGGATACCCCACCGACGTGGCGGGATACCCATGACTGACTCGGCAGGATATCCGTGACCGGTATGGCGACCAATCCGTATACCAGTGCGGAGGTCTATCCGTACACAGTAAGCACATCCCAGGGATGTTGAGATGAGATTTAATCCCGCCGCCTATTGAGAAAGGGGTTTGGGTCATATTCCCAGGGAATACCTTATAACAACTGTCTATTTAGACGACGATTGAGGGTATCCCATCGGAGTTCGATGCTATATTGCTTGGGGATTACTTAAGTTGAAGATTTAAGTTTTGCTTTAGGCCTATTCAGTGTCATTCATGATAAATCAACAGTAAAGTAAAACATGTAAACTACCAGTAAACTTGAATGCAAATTGCCATCTTTTAATCTGTTTTCGAGCAAATACATAGACATATCATGCTTTGAATATCATGAAATATATGTGAGATTTTGACTTATATGTTTATCGTGTTGTTCCCTATTGAGCTAGGATGTAGCTCACCTTTTAGACTATACGTCGTAGGTCCATTATTAGCGGCGGCCGAGGCTTCGGGAGACGTAGATCCGGGTGATTCGGATTACGTGCCTGGGGACGAGTTGGAGCCTCCTCCTGAGGACTTCTTCTAGGAGACTCTGCTGTGTACTTTGATAGAGAGTCAGTTTTGAGAGCAGATTGTACGGCTTGGTATGTCAAGCCTTTATGTTGATAAACAATGTAATTAGATAGATATAATTCTTTTGGGCAAACCATCTGGGGTGATCTGTTTATCACCGATGGTTCGGATTGGTTTTCTGTTCATGCAGTGGCATGAAAGTAGAACTGTCTTTTGTATGTGCCAGATGGGCATATTGATTTCTTTTCCGCTTATGCAGTTATTTGCTTATCTCTTTATTATTGCTTATTATACTAATGTTCTATACATATCCATGGGACACGATATTGAGGATCGTGCTGATGGCACGGGTTTCGAGGTGCTGAAATTCGGGCTGTCACAGGACAAGATAGAGTTATGAGTTCGTGAAATTTATTGACTTGTTAATTAAGTTTACAATCTACTAATGAAGATGCTAGTTATAAATTGTCAAAAAAATATGGCAATCAAACAACCAAACAAAACAACCAAAACACAAATACAAGATTTACGTGGTTCGGTAATTTGGCTATGTCCACAAGTGATGCTGGCTCTTTTCATTAATATGTGAAAATTACGGATACAAATCTCTTAAATCACACCTCACTCAATGCAGAAATTGAGTTTCCTTCAATATAACTCTAATCTAGATATAGAGTTTATATATAATATAAATATAATCGCCCAATATAAAATATGACAAAAATACCCGCGCAACTATGGCTGGGTATACAACCCAACTTATTGATCAGTACTGTCAACAGAATAAAAGGCACAATCTCAACATAAATTATTGAATAAATGTTGTTTTAAAACTTTTGATCCACGTCAATGGCTCAATCCATGTGTGTGTGACATGGTGTCTTTCCACCTCAGGCACACTCACTATAGAGGGAAGATTTTGAAAAAATCTACTATTACGCAGTTTCAGCTTTGTAGCCCATTCACTCATCACTCATATGTAAGGCCGCAACAGATCGGGTTTTGGTTGACTCGATCTGATCCGATGAGGTTCTATGCCCAACACGCACCTAAGCATGAACCTGATCTATTTATTAAACTGGTCAGGAAATCCATCCCAACCAGCTGACCTACGACTCAAGCTTTTAGATCAAAACTTGATTGGTCGAGCCAACTGTCTTTTTTTTTTTTTTTTGATAACAGAGTATCTGGGTCTCATAGAGCACCCGACTAAGTCCCTGGGTACATCCAACACTCGTACATCATACATACCAGGTAAGTAGGGATAAATTCTTGCGGGTAGCCAGCAAAGGAGTGGCATTTGAACTCAGGAGCTCTGCTTCTTGAGGCATAGTTGGTCAACCTTCTTGTCGAGATGGATAAATGAAAAAGGAATTTGAGAAGGCATTCAGCAGTGTACATCACCAGCCAACCTTAGTCTGTGTAATAGTAACCAAATTCAGATTAGGCAATCATTAGGTGGGATGTCAATGTAGTTTAATTTAGATAGATTCGGCAGAAAATATTCGAAAAAAATCAATGCAAAGTCAATTCTGTAAGGGTCTCAATGCCCAATTAGAGGATGGAGATCATTTTTCGTTCCACTCCTCAATCTAATGGATCTTGAAACTATGGGCATACCAAAAGACAATCAGATTTTGATTTCATATATGTTGATGTTGGATATTTAAAAGTTTTAAAACTTATGCCTTTTCCAAAGAGGTGTGCCTTTTCAAAGTTATTTTTTCAAAAGAAGTGTCTTTCCAAAGTGATGCGTCTCTTCCGAAGGGATGCCTGTTGCACCTTTTGATTGGAAAATGGTGCATTAACACACCACTTGATTTTCAATTTAAGGAATCTAGAATCATTATTTTCTCACTATATTTGAGTCTCCCTTCTCTCTGGTTCTTTCTTTTAAGGTCTTGATCAGAACGTTCTTGCAATATTTAGTGTTTGAACAACGTGAATAAATTCACCAAATCCTTCAAAGGAATACATAGTCGGTTCATTGTATCCTGGAATCAATTTGCTAGTAAATTTTTTGTGTACACCCAAAGTTAGCCCAAGGCTCGATTGACACATACTTCGAGAGCGACGTACTTTCAAGCTTCCGAAAGCACCTCCCGAACCCTTAGAAGTTAACCCAAACCTTTAAAAACCCCAACTAGACCCATAGAACCCATACTGGACCTAACCTAGGCCACAAGTTTGCCCATGGAGGCTCGAGTCCCCAAAAGATTGTATTTCACAGATTCATGATATTCTGCGCCCCTCGAACTTCATATGGTAATAACTTTTGATAGAAAACCCCGATTGACAATTATAATATATCCTTTCGAGGTAGCTCAAGCCAACGCATCCATTGGGCATGAGTTAAAATAAAAAATAAAAAAAAATATTTTTTTACACTGAATCGGGCTCCAGCGTGGGCCCTCACTTCTCAAGTTGAAAAAATCTATTTCTTTTAAAAATGGTTGATTTAAAATTTGGGGGTTCGACTTGTGGACCTTCCCGGAGTTTGGGGTTTGTTTCTTTAGGAGCCATATGCACCTTTAGACCCTAGAATTTACCCTTTTACCATTTAAGTCATCACCCTAACATCCACCATTAAAACCCAACTCCCTCTTCTCCAAGCCCTTAAAAACCCAAAAAACCTTAGATCCCAACATTACCTAATTCTTAACCTCCATTTGGGCCTTAATAGCTTCCCTAATCCCCTCCAACTCTATAAATAGAGACCTCACCCCTCACATTTGCTAGATCGGAAAAGTCTTTAAGAGAAAGCTCTAGATTTTTACCCCCTCACCTTGGTCATTCCTAATCTTCTAGATTAAACCTTTAGCTCCCATCCATCCCATACTATTATACCCTTATTTCCATCATTCCCAAGCCTTGAAACCTCTTCCAACCCTCTCATACCATCATTTCCAATCCTTTACTTTCAAATCATAACAAGTTAGGAACCATCCCCACCCTTTTGTGCTAATCGGAAGCTCACCAAACCTTACATCCACATGAAGATGTAACAACGGTGTTACAAGGGCTTAAGAGCTTCATCTCTCTCCTCTATTCCTATACCTTCTTTTTTCTTTTCCTCTATCCTAAGATTTGGGAGGTTACACCACCAAAATTTTTGTGTTTGTAGAGAGCCCTGATGAGTAGTGAAATATAATGAGATTTCACCCCTAAAAGACCTACATTTAGTCACTCGATGAAAGCTATTTAATATGTATTATATAGTTTTAGTGATTTACATGTTTGAAGATAAGTTGAACATTAAATAGCCAAAAAGTTTAGAAAATAACGTCAAATTCGTGCTACCTTGGAACATCCAAAACTTATCCCGACTTGAAGCTTAATTTTGACCTTTAAAACATTGGATTTACGAAATAGCTAAAACACCGAAGTTGTAGAGCTCGTCGTCTTCTTTCCAACGCTGCAAGAATCGTCTCCATCTAACTTTGGGATAAAAAGGTATAACCAAAATATTGAGGCTGTGTCTATTGAAGAGTTGGGCCGAGTTTCACAAAAGTCTGGGAAGGTCGATCAATCGACAATCACACCGAATCTTATATTTTTAAAGCTCAAAATTGGAGGAAAAAGTTAGGTTTTGAAATTAGACCATATTTAAGAAAAAATTAGAGTTAGGGTCGAGGAGTCTCTCCCTTTGGGAGCCTTTTATTTTCCTTAGCATTGTTCTTTCCATTTACTGGTTTTAGGTCCTAGATTAGTTTATTTTCTGTATTCAAGAAAGGATTGTACGCATTGGATTAAAGCTTTGGTGGATTTTTGTGGATTATTTCTTATGGTATTTTAACGTCATTTTCAATTTCTGTATTTATTGAGTTATTCATTTCAATTATGTGTGGCTAGTTTCATTAGGGATGGGGATCTAATGAACCCCATCCGAGGGAGTCATTTATATTAATACAAATCTATGATTGAGATGTCAGATGCTTTTAAAGGCCCTAATGTTGTTATTAAAAATGGTGAAATCTGATTTTAATATGAGATCTAGGAGCTAATCATGCCCTATGATTATATATCTGTAATAATGATTTTATCCTAATTATTATCCATCTCGGGGTGAAGTTTTACTGCCATCTGAGGTGTGAGTGTTAATCACATACTCATGGAGTGTTAATCATACATCTCCTTGATCTCGGATTGATAGTGTGACTTTATCCCAGTGGTGAGTTCCAATCACTATCTGAGGTGTGGGTGTTAATCACACACTCATAGGGTGTTAATCATACATCTCCTTGATCTTAGATCGTACTTTAGAAATTACTTAGAGATTGGGTTCTGAGTATTGTCCGAGGTGTGAGTGTTAATCATACACTCATGAGATATTAATCATACATCTCTGTCATCTCAGATCTATACTTTAAAACTCACGTGTGTTTGGGGCGGTGCTTCTTTTTAGAAATCTATTAAAGATCTCACATCTCAATCCACAGATCTGTATTACATAAATGATAAACCTACGATGGGAGGATTTAGTATCTCAATCCTTACCTTTTATAATCTGTTTAAATTTCAATTAGTGGTTAGTGCTGATCTCATTTTCCAAGTTCTTAAGTTTTTAATTTAGAAAATACTGTGATAGATCTGTGAAAATTCTTTTGGTTAATTGCTATTTTTGATTTAAAATTTTCTAACCAATCCTCATGGGAACGATCTCGTACTCTGCACTCACTGACTACATCACGATTCGTACACTTGCGAGTATAACTTAATTTTTACAATAAGTTTTTGGCGCCGCTGCCAGAGATTGGGCGTAGAAAATTTTAAATTTTTACGAAATAGAAAATTAATTTTAAAAATTTCTATAGATTTAAATCAGTATTTTGATTAGATCTGAAAAAAAAAAAGTGAAAACTTTTGAGTATCGATCGATCGACCTAAACCCTCGATCAATCGAACCAAAAAAAAAAAAAAAAAGAAAAATTTTGAGGTCGATTAATCGAGCAAACCACTCGATCAATCGACCCAAAAAAAAAAAAAATTGGAAAATCTCTCCACCAACCATAATCTTCGGGCTTTTAGAATTTCAAAATACAAAATTTTTGAATTTCTAAATTCGAAATAAAAAAATAATTTTGAAAAAAATTAAAAAATTGAAATTTTACATTTTGAAATTTGAATTTTTAAATTCGAAATTTTAATTTTTAAATTTTAACTTTTGAAAATTGAATTGTTTGGAATTTTGGATTCGGAGGATTTATTTCTTCTTTTTAGGATTTTTTAGGATTTCTAGTGTAGGATCTTTGAGATTTTTTTTTTAGGATCTCTAGTTTATTGCCTTTTAGGATTTGTATAATTTTTAGGATTTGAATTTAAAATTTGAATCTGAATTTAAATTTAAATTTTAAATTTTGAATTTGAATTTAACTTTAGAATTTGAATTTATATTTTGAATTTTGAATATGAATCTGAATTTGAATTTAAATTTTGAATTTTGAATTCGAATTTCTGCAAAAATAAAATAAAATTCCAATTTGATTTTAAAATTTTAAAATTTGAAATAGAATTAAAAAAAAATAATTGAAAGTTGAAATTTAAATATTCAATATTTAGATTTGAGATTCGAATTTAAAAAAAAAAAAAAGTTTTGATTAATCGACATGTGTTGTCGATCAATCGATTTTGAAAAAATAAAATTCAAAATTAAATAATTCAAAGTTTCAAAATTTTAAAATTTTAAAATTCTATTTTTTCGATTGATCGAATGAACCATTCGATCAATTGAATCTAAAAAAAAAAAAAGTTCGATCAATCGACATGTGTTGTCGATCAATCGATTTTGAAAATAAATAAATAAATATTTTAAAATTCAAAAAAAAAAAAAAAAAGGTTCGATCAATCAACGTGTGTTGTCGATCAATCGATTTTGAAAAAAATAAAAAATAAATAAAAATAAAATTTCAAAATTAAATAATTCAAATTTTCGAAAATTCAAAATTCAAAATTTTCGATTAATCGAGTGAAATATTCGATTAATCGAATCTAAAATAAAATAAAATTGGTGTTATTGGTGAAATCATGTCAATGCATGGATTCAATTAAGAATCATGTGTTATTTGTGAAAATTCGATGCACATTATATCTATGTGTCCCTTGAACAACTCAAATTATTACTCAGAAGAAGTTCAGCCAAATCTTATTTAGAACACTCATGACTGGCGGAGTCAATCTAATGACATGTGGGGGTTTAATCAACCTCAAATGTGTGATATGATGCCTTACTCTGATCAAAGTTACTGACAGAGTCAACCCAATGACATGTGTGGGTTTAATCAACCGCCAATTTATGATATAATGCCTAACGATGATCAAAGTTCTTATCTCAACAACTTTCCTTATGACTTTTCACAGCAAACTCAATACTGTCAAGATATAGAACCATATAAATCAGTCCAAAATTCTTCTTACTCCTTAGAATATTTAAACGGTTTGGTGCACACCAACACTCAAAGAATTTCTAGGATACAATCTCAAGTTAGTCAGATGATCGAGTACTTATAAATGAAAGTTGAAATAGAGGAGTCCCTCATTGATATCGATTGAAATGAAGAACATCTTCAAGAGGACTCATCTGATTTCGTTCAAAAATATGAGGAGGACCAATTGGTTACTATACTTGAGAATGGCATAACAAACGTTGAGGTAGTGCAAGTGCAAGGAGAAGAGGAAATGAAAGGGAACGATACTTATGTCGAGGAGGGAATTGAGAATCAAATTGAGTCGAGAGAGGTAAAAATTGATACCCTTACAGCACTTGATAAGGGAGACATAACCTTTTCCGATGAGTGTGAATTCGGTTTAAGGAAGAAAGAGGAATTTCAAATCTGTTGTCTGTTCATTGAATACATAAATAATCAATAGAATGTCAAAAAAAGATTAATGAGTTTGAATCTAGAGTGCGATTTTGAAAATATCAAGTACAGGGTAGAGATTGGAAGGGTAGAGATGGACCATAATAATGAAACTTGGACACATCTGGGGGTGTAACTAAGTCCTTGATAAGAGCAATGCTGGGACGATTAAATAAATCACTGATCCTGCTTAGAAAATTTTTCATGAAGATTTGGGATCCTGGTGAACTCAGAATGAATTTACACATTGTAGATTAATTTCACAATTTTTCTTTCAAAAAAAAAATAATAATAATAATAAAAAATAAAAAATAAAAAATAAAAATAAAAAATAATACAATTTAAAAAAAAAAATGCTTAGATACATTCGTTTTTATGATTGATTATGATTTTGATAGTGTTATTCGAGTAAGCATTTTATTAGTTTTGATAATCTCCTCACTATTGTTGATATTTTTTTTTCGTGTGGTGAGGATGCTTGGATATACTGATATATTTTCATGCAGGTTTTGGGGAGAATTTTTTTTACCTCTCCCCTTTTCATATGCTATCGCGTGCCTCAAATCATTACTCTAAGTATGTTTTTCCACTTTAATCTAATATTTTATTTATTATCAACAATGAGGATATTGTTTTGTTTAGGTTTGGGGGTGTAGTTTGTGTGATTTTATTATTTTGATACCCCTAAAGTCATTAAAAAAAAAAAAAAAAAACTTTGAAACAGTGATGCATGTTATTTTGTGATTGTTTTCAAACTTTAATTGATGATGCATGTGAATTTAATTTTGAAAATAGCGATGTCATATTTTGATTGCTTCTATCTAGGATGATGAAATTTAATGTGATAATTTGAGGATAGTCCTGAAATTCATGCCTAGACATTTTGTGCACGTATACCATGCTTAAGATTCAGAAACCGAGGAACTACTTTGAACTTTGAATCCTAGGTTCTTAGTGGAGACTAAACTTGGTGAGCTTTAAAGCTAATTTCCTGTCCTTGATGAGAGTTCACATAAACTCGGAGTTGACTTTGAATACGAATTATTCTTGCATAATCTCATACATTTTATTTTGACTTGTGACTTTGCATGACATTAAATTCATATCATTGTGCTAGAATGCATCATGTGTTTGCTCAAGACAAATAGGCAAAGTTACCATTTTTTAAGGACATGATTGAAGACCATCTTTGGCTCGTTTGTGCTTAAAATGCCCCATCTCATATAAATTTAACCTTCTAGTACCCCTTTGAGCCTATTGAAAAATTTGTCTTTATACATTCTTTGATAAGCCACGTTAACCTTTAACCCTTCACAATTTCTAAAAATTCAGCTTTACCCTTCTTATTTTTGAAAAATTAGGAATAAGGGATGAGAATGAACAAAAAGAGAGTAAGTGGAGAGATATCGTGTTGTGGTGTTTACTAAGAGTGTATGATAGAAATATTAAAAGAAAAGGAGAAATTTGAAAAAGAATGAAAAATATGAGGTGCTTCAAGAAAATGAAATTCAAAAGAAGAAAAATGAGTCAGAAAAGAAAAGAAAGTTGAGAAAATAGAAAAATATTGAGAAAAATAGTGAGAGATTAGAAAAGAAAAAGAAGAGAAATAGAAAAATCAAAAGTTAGTTTCTTTTCAATTTTTTCAAAAATTTTGAATCCCAACTTCCCTCTCTTTCTTACCCTTATCGGAGCTCCATTACAACCCTATAAAAGACATTTACGATCCGATCTTGTATTGGTAACTGTTTTGTGGAGAGTAAATATGTGATACCTATGACACTTGATATGACATGCATAGGATATACAAGTATTTTTCTATGAGATTTCCTTTTATTCATTGATTATGTCGCGTTTCTTCTATCATGTGAGACATTTTTGTTTGCTTTGTATTGATCTCTCACATGTGATCGAAAATGAACCCATCATCGAAGCGATCCTATTTCGAGAGTATACCTAAAGTGAGGATTGAGTCGAGACATGAGATCTAATAATTTACTGTTATAATTGGTTCCGGGATGGATGAATCTTGGTTTAGGTATGCAGACACTTCACGTGTATGCATGAATGGATGAGTTATCTAATGATTTGAGCATTAGACTAATTTGAATGGATATTAGTATGATTAGTATAACATTGTTATTTGAAATTGAGAATTTGCATGTTAAATTGATTAATGATTTTGAGTTTTGAAGTTAAAGATATATGAAAATCTTGTTTTGAAAACTCTATTTTATCGATGGTTTCAAAATTGTGTTGAAGTTTATGGGTAACTTCACTAAAGACCCTTAGGAGACAAAACTCCTCCACTAGGGATCACCTAGGGGTTTAAAGGCTTGTTGCATACGCTAAATGCAATCGTGCTCCCTACGAAAGTAGCATTCTTTACTTTTCTTAGATTGTTAGTTTATTTTTCAGTTTTATTTATCTTTTTCTTTGCTCGAGGACTAGCAAAGTGTAGGTTTGGGGGTGTGATGAGTAGTGAAATATGATGATATTTTACCCCTAAAAGACTTACATTTAGCTATCTGATGAAAGCTATTTAATATGTTTTATATGGTTTTAGTGATTTACAGGTTTGGAGATAAGTTGAACATTAAATAGCCCAAGAGTTTAGAAAATAGCGTCAAATTCTTGCTACCTTGGATCGTCCAGAACTTATCCTGACTTGAAGCTTAATTCTGACCTTTAAAACATTGGATTCATGAAATGACTAAAACACCAAAGTTGTAGAGCTTGTCATTTTCTTTCCAACGCTACATGAATCGCCTCAATCCAATTTTAGAATAAAAAGTTATGACCAAAATACTAAGGCTGTGTCTGTTGAAGAGTTGGACCGAGTTTCACAAAAATCTGGGAAGGTTGATCAATCAACACTCACACCGAATCTTTATGTTTTTAAAGTTCATGGGAATGATCTCGTACTCTGCACCTACTGACTACATCATGATTCGTGTACTTGCGAGTACAACTTAATTTTCACAACAAGCTCTATAGGATCCGAGTGCCTTCAGGCAAGAGGAAGTGCCACACTTTTCTCCTCTCTATATATATATATACACACACACACAAACTTGGCCATAGTAGAGACTGCTTAGGAGCAGGTCAATTGGATGCCTAACACCATCCCGATTGATAACCGAAGTCCTTACCTAGAGGTTGTGGCATTGACCAGTGATTCAGAGTCAAATCTAGCACTTCGGTGCGCACGATATTGATTTTGGGTATCCTGAGTGTAGACACGCAAAATTGGCCCAAGGCATGATCGACTCATACTTCGAAAAAGGAGCACTCCTGAGCTTCAAAAAGCATTTTCCAAACCCTTAGAAATCAATCCGAACCTTAAAACCCTATCAGGACCCTTAGAAAGCCCAACCAAAATAGTAGATGGAAGGAGGAGTAACAAAGTTTACATAGATCTCTGTAGGAGCTGAGATTTATACCATTAGAAAGTAGAGGTTCTTATCTTACCAACGAGCTAAGAATCGCCTGATTTCAAGTTGCATATAAAAAGTTATGACGATTTGAAAAATACGAAAGAGTGCAGGAATTTACACTTGCGTACATAATATATACACAAAGTAAATTTCTGGCAGAAATTGGCCTTGCGTACATATTATGTACCAATTTGCCTTCTTTCTTCATATTTGAGCCCTAGAACGGGCTCTGGACTTCTCAAGAAATACTGTTCCTAAACCTAGCATACATATTATGTATGCAAGGCTTAAAATATTATTTTTTGAGAAAATGACCGAATTTCCACTTTGGGGTTTGACCTTTTGACCACTCCAAAGTTTGGGGTGGGTTTCTTTAGGACCTTTGCACCCCTCCTAGCCTTAAGTTCTACCTTTTTTCCATTTAGAACACCACCCTATCATCCAACATTAAATCCAAATTTTCATCTACCCAAGCTCCCAAAAACCCTAGGAAAACTTAGATTAACGATTACCTAATTGCTAAAAACATTAGCCCTTAAGCATCCCTCTAATTATCCTCAACTCTATAAATAGAGAGCCACCCCCCTTGTTTAGGACCTTGAAATTTTTTTCAAAAGAGATAAAGCTTTCGAGACTTTCCTCTTCCCTTTCAAGCAATAATCCTCCAAAATTTCAGAACCTAGGTTCCTCTTTCACACTCATCTTTCATCGTAAATCTCTCAGATTTAGCAAGAACAAGGCCTTAGCCTACCTCTCCTACCCTCTAGCTCCCAAACATTATAAGTCAGGACCCATTTCTTAAGCCGTTTGCAATCAGAAGCGCATCCATGCGAAAGTCCACAGCAGTGCTATAAGGGCCTGAGAGCTCCGACTCTCCCCTTTATTCCTCTACCCTCTTCGTTTTCTCTATATCCTAAAATTGAGCCGTTATACCGCCAAAATTTCATCGGGTGCGAAGGGCTCAATAGGATCGGAGTGCCTTCGGACGAGGAGGAGTGCCGCTTATTTTTATTTTTATTTTTTATTATATTTGGCCATAGTAGAACCGCTTGTAATATCCCGAGATTTCTAAACCAGAGCACGCTGGCTGAATGCTCGTGTTCTATACCGTAGGCATAGGCAATATACGCCTTAGTTTGGACCTCAGTTATTGAACTGATTTTAGGAATGTGTGCACGTGTACGAAGGCTTATATATTAATAGTGTAACAATTTATACAAGCTTCATGAGAGCACTGTCGGTTAGGGACTTGGTTGATTAGTAAGAGGTCTAAAGCTCAAGTTGCGTTGATAAACCATAGTTATGTGTACCAGCCTCACACTCAACTGACGCCCTTTAATATAGAACCAACTGTTTAATGCAAACGGTAAAACTTACGTGAGTTGCTATTGAGAGAAAGAAATAAGAAGGAGCCGAGTGGAGGAGTCTTGAAACCTCAGCCAACTGATCATTCCCAAACTTCTACGCCTTCAAGAAAACCGTTGTAGTTCCGACTACAATCGAGCATAATTTCTGTCCCTGTTAAGATCGGATAAAGTGAGGATTACCCCACATGCATGATCTAGAAAAGCATGAGTAGCAACGCGATCGTAGGAACTTCGTTCTCTGGAAATTAAACCTTGAGTTATGAACGTATGGATCACATGTAGAAATTTTGAAGATCGGATGCAAGAGAAGCGCGATTGTCGATGCTTCCGATAATCGATCTCTGAAATCATCTCATGCGCGAGAATAGGAAGATTGATTTCAGTTTGGGATCATTAAAAAAATAGGCTTAGTTTGGTTATGGATGGATTAAGGCTTTGTGCGATGGAGTTTAGAGATTTTTCGAACTTGGGAAGAAGAAGGAGAAATTCTAAAAGGTTTCTGAATTTGTCAAATTCGCTCACACGAATTTTAACTCGTGCGAGCAAAATGTCTTTAAAATACAAAGAAAATTGTCTTGGAAAAGTCGCTCATGCGAATTTGCCTCATTTTGAAGGCAAAGTATTTCCTGAGAAATTCGCTCACGCGAAACTTTTTGTGCCACTTGGAACCTGAGACTTCGCACAAATTACAATCCGCTCGAGCGAATTTCCCTGTTTCAGCCTACCTAAACTCTTCATCTGGAAGAACTTGAGGAACGTTGACTCATTCAATTCCTTCGACATTGACATGTGTTTGTAAACCTCTTGTGTTCTAGATTGAGACTTGGAGACCATTGGTAGGACCAGCGCTTTGCTTTCGTTCCGCATGACTTGAAGTTCAGGTAGGTGAAATTCAATGAGTGTTTTCATTTTGATTTGATTCATTGATCCAATTGATAATTGAATTCATGATCATGAACAATAAAACAGACTTTGTTAACTATTGCGCATTTGCATATTGAATCCATGTTTCATTGAATCACATAAATCTCTGAATCATGGTATATGTGTGTGAATTCTGAACTTGAATCGTTGTGTGTGTATGTGAATCTTCGAACCGTGATCTTCAAAATTGCTATGTATTTGATTGTAAATTCGATTGGGTTAGAGGAGTAGAGGCTCTGGAGAGTGGTAGAGGCCCCAGGATTTTGACCCTATTCCCACAATGGGATACTTTGTTTCCGCTTATGGAATGCTTGGGTCCCACTTTGCTTTCAGACTTGAATATAAGATTTGTTTTGATTATTCGTCCATATTTATGATCACTCTTTTGCATATGACATGTTTAGATTTGAAATGTTGAACCAAATGTTTTGAATAATACATTTGCTTTGAAAATGCTTTTGCTTCTCATCATTGAATCTATGCTTTGTATGTGAAAATGCAAATCTGTATTGAACTTGCCTTACTAAACTTGACTGTTAGCTCACCCCGACAATCTATGTCACAGGTGTAGACGTTGAGCAGGATCCCGAGCTGGTAGCGGATCTAGAGTACGTGCCGGAGGAAGAAGCAGATCTTCCTCCTAACGAGTTTTACCCGTAGTCGGGTTATGATCAAATTTGACTTGGTACGGTGTAAGAAAATTGTATAGAAACCAAATATTATGTTTTGGATAAGAACAACTGTTTAGGTGATGGTCATCCATCACCGGTGGTTATTTTTGTGTTGCTCTTGTGTAACTATTAGAATAAAATTATACTTTTGCCCTTTGGATACTGCTTTGGCTTCCGCTTCTGTATAGATGTACCAGGTGCCCTAATGATTTAACTTTCATAGAATTTCGCTTTGGGAAGTTGGGTCGACACCATTGGGTTTTCAGAGCCCTTGATTCTAGGGTTGATATTAGGTCAAAATTATGGTTCTCTATCGGATGATCCGGTCTTCCCAAGCTTCCTTATGGGGAAAATCGGGTTGTCGCTTTTGGTATTAAGGCAACAGATGAACCATCCTTCCCAGAAATCCGCATGGGAAGGGCGGGATGTCACAGTTGGTATCAAAGCCGTAGATTCTGTATGACCCTGGGTTATACTTTCACAAGGTAGGCCTAGAGCGGTCCGTACTAGAATCATCACTAGTGGTGAGGGAATCGCCACCGGTGCAAATAGCACTCCTTTAGGAGGAAACAGTACGTGCACGAGCTATGTTCATCTGGGAGGAGGAAACAGTACGTGCATGAGCTATGTTCATCTGGGAGGAGGAAACTACATGAAAATGAAGGAAAAACAACACCACGGTTTTAACAAAAACCACGGCCATGGGCCATTGTAGAGAAAACAACGGCCTAGATCAGAGGTAATTTACATACAACGACCCTCTAAAGTGAAAGTAAGGGGGTTTGAACCAGTGACCTTACTTTCTAAAAGTAATGGGCACCAACATCATCCTTTATAAACCAAATTTTCGCAAACCTTTCGTTTCAGCACGCGCGCGGGAGCCCAAAAACAGTTCTTCTTCACGCGGGAGCCCTAAAACCCGTCTTCTTCGCGCGGGAGCCCTAATTAAAACCCCTCTTCTTCGCACGGGAGCCCTAAAACCCGTCTTCTTCCTCTTTTATTGCGTCAAAATCTTAAACCCTAAACCCCTCTTCTTCCTCTTCTTCGCACGGGAGCCCTAAAACCCCTCTTCTTGATGTGCTTGAAGGAAATCACAGTTTGAAGGTAGATTTAAATTATTGTTTGAGCAAATATTTGTTTGAAAAATCTTATTTTTGTACATGTTGCTTGAGTTTTCGTTTGAAATTAATGGGTTTTGATTTGTTTTCATGGGTTTGGATTGGTAGATCCTAGAGAGACTTGGATGAAACGTGAGAATGAGGGATCCTCATCACACGGGTTATCTCAATTTGAATGAGCAAATCCTTCCATGGATATTTCTTTTTATTTGTTTCTCTTTGTTCTTGCTTTTGCTTTCTCTTTTAATAACTAGGCTCTGAAACTCTTTTTTTTTTTTTTTAATGAATTCAAGAATTATATACTGAATTTTTTTGGTTTAGTGCTCTTAGTTCTAGATGCAAATTGGAGACCCATTTGATCAATCCAGTGGTTATGTTTTAACTTCAATCTTCAAAAATCCAATTTATGTTTTTCTTCAGTTTTTTTCCTCTGTATGCTTATACAAAGATCTAATTTGTTGTTAACTTTAATTTAAATTCACCATAATCTGAAGGTTCTCTTGCTGTGTTCTTGATCTCTTCATCAATCTCATCTCTAGAACCTTGTTGTAGGGTCATTAAAACCATTAAAACTCATCTCTTTCTCTCTCTATCTTCTGCACTAATTCATAATCCCTTGTTCTTAACATGTTTATGATTCACGTCTTCAATCCTCAGTGAAAGTTTTAGAGCATGTTTCTGATCTATGCACGAATTTAGCAAATTTGAGTGTCTTTTCAAATCCGGTGGATCTTTCCAGCTGATGGATCATTTTAAAAAAAATATAAGTTACTTTTAAGTTATGGTGAAACCTTTGAGCATGGTGGATTAAAAACTTAGGCTGGATTTTGCATGTTAGTTTATCAGACCCAGGTGTCTATCGTGATGCATTTAGGATTTGATCATTAATTAACTTTCTACTGATTCCTTTCACCTTTTTTAAGGATTTTATTATTACGTAAGCTGGGATTGATTAAGGAAGTGAGTGGTTCTAGTGAACACAATCGTGAAAAAAGTTTCATTCTAAGAACAGTTATCAAACAATGATCCATGCAGTCATTGCACAAGTTGGCCCATACTGATTTTTCTTTCTCTAGAAGAGGGGACAGGTATCAGTAAAAGCACTCCTAAAAAATCTTTTCAAAATTCAAATATCAAACTCGCCCAAAAAAAGGAAAAGTAGTAAATTAATCTAGGAGTTCAATGAGTTTGGAAATAAATGGATTTGGTGCTTGAATTATATAATGTAGGATATAGAATTTCTCTATGGATTTAAGAGTTTCTATCTGAATATGAACATATCTGTTTTCTTCTCTTCAGACAAGGTTAGAAGCCCAGGCGGGTGGAGTTCCTTATTCATATTCGAGGCATCAAAGCAGCAGGAAAATTCCATTTCTCAGGCCTATTACGGTATGCTAGAATGGTTTTATATCATCGCAATAGGAAATAATAATAGCCAATTACTTATTCAAGGATTTGGTTTTGTTGTTTTCTTATTGCTTTATTGATGTGTTACTATTACCGCTGAAAGATTTTTTGAAGAAAGGAAATAAGAGGATGAATGAGATAAAGATTTTAACTGTGTTTCATCGTCATGTAGTACAATAGCATTTAAACAAAAACTTGCAGCATATTTATGGTTGCCTTTAGGACCAAGATTTATGTTTCTGTGTTTCAATTGATATGGATACAACTTTGTAGGACTATTTCTAGAAGGGAGCTACAACTTGCACACGAGGTTTGTACCGTGGCACATACATTATAAAGATAGACTTAGTGTTTTTGGGACTTGTACCATGTGGAATGTCATCTAAGCCATCTGATTTGAAGGCAGTGATGTAAAGATCTTTGATGCCAAAGATTGGCACAAAACACTATCTCTATCATCTGATTTAACAAGGCAACCATTAAATCAGATGATAGGCCTTGACTATGTTGAATCAGATGATAGAAATCGTGTTTCGTGCCAATCTTTGGCATTAAAGATATTTACATCATAGCCTTCAAATCTGACGACTTAGATGGTGTTCCACATGGCACAGGTCCAAAAAATTCCAAGTCTTACTTTACCTCTTGTGCCACAGTACAAATCTCTTGTGCAAGTTGTAGCTTCCTTTCTAGAATCGTTGGACGATTTATGCAATCAAATTTCTGTTTGAAACTGCTCTCACAGACCCCTTTGGAGTTATTTGTAATTTCAACTTTCAAAGCTATCTGTGTCTTCAGCATACGAGTGTTTTAGCATGAAGGGTATGTGTAGCTGATGAGAGTGGCTGGCATAGATCATGTAGGAGCAACAGGAATACCAATGGCATGATGAAATTGATAAATCTTGATCAAATATTTTGGAAATTTCTGACAACATTTTAAGACCTGGTGTATTTCTAAGCTTCCTTATTTAGTGGTGTGTATCCTGATCACGTAAGTCAGATGTGAGTGATAGTTTAATCTCTTTTGGAGTTTCATTTTCCATTTAGAGGTTTGGAAGGCATGGACAGTGGCATGATTGGGAAAGTATTAGATCAAAGAAAAAAGGAGTCGAGAGATGCTAATGAGATAATTCAGCCAGATGATTAATCACCCAAAGTGAGCACTAACAGTGGCTTTCTATTTCATCATTTAAAAATAATATTACATAATTCCAGTCATCATGTCCCATGCTCTATTAATGGTAAATTGATGCACACCTATATGCAAACAAATCTATGCTGCGAATGGGATGATCAACTAGAAATCTTTACATCCTAAGCTTGAGTTTTATTAATTTTTCTCCAATGATTGACTGGGTATATACAGTTAACTCGCGATGAGTGAACCCCATGGGTTGATGATAAGATAGGTGCTTGTATTTTGTGGATTGATGATAAGATCAGTGTTTTTCTTCTTTTTTTATATTCGTGATCGCTGTTTTTCTAAGATTGATAATTGTGTTGGTGAAATCGAAGGATAACTAAAATGTAATTTTCCTAAATAAATAAAAGTGATCAAACCACTTTATGGTATTCTAAAAGCCACCTTAAATCCATATACTTGATATGCTGACCTCAAAAGGAGCATTGAATGTAGGGTATCAAGCCATCTTATGATAGGAATTCCTTTTTACAATATCTGAAAATTCCAACCATCCATCTTCTCATGGATTGCGAGTTGTAGCCATTGAAGTTAAGCTTAATTCAACCATATGATGAAACGGGCCACACATCCCTTGTTCTTGATATCTACGTATCATTCCAGTCATGTGCATTATGGATGAAAGATATTCCCTGAAAGATCTTGATATCTAAGCATCCTTCTAGTCGTTTCTTCCATTAATCGTCTTATCCTTCAATTGAGTATTAAACTAAGGTCGTTAAGTGAGTGAGTATGCAGACGAGGGTGACGAGGTGGTAGAGAGGGTCATGAATTAGATAACACTACGTGATCTGAGGCATTAAGAATAAAAATAGTGCTTAAAACCTGAGTGTTATAAGCTTGTTGGTAAGAATATACTTTAAAAATAGTTAAACTATGTTCAAACCAGTGAATTGCACTAATATTTATTTAATCCAATGAGATTTATGTCCGAACTGGCCCTAAACCAATTTGCAAGTGAAGAAATAGGACTCGCAAAGCCGACTCCAACTGATGATGACCTGGGATCCATGCTCATTGAGCTATTTTAGACATCTTATCTCCTAAAGAACCTAAATTATAGTTCAATTTCCCACAATGCAATATTTGCTCCTGTGAAAATGTGATAGTAACTGGACCCACTAGGTTTCAGTGAGAAGCACAATTGCCAGGTTTTTGGTTAGTTTTTACTATATGATTCTCAGTTTTCTACATTTCAAGTAGAACTAGGAGAATATAGCTTAAATCAGCCCATATATATGCTAATAGTTTTTCTTTTGCAGCCAACTTGCAACTATGGTTAATACATACCTATTTAAGTATCTAAATTACCACGTAAATCACATCCCTGGTTTGTTAAACCTCTGTCATTGAATTGTTGCAAACCTGCTGATCTTTTTAGTTCAAATGTGAATTTTTTGTTTCTCGAGTTCAGATGTGGTGTCTGCTGCAAGCCTGCTGCATCCTTGCTAATTCTCCAGTTCAAATACAAATCTGCTGCATCCCTGCTGACTAATGAGTTCAGATGGGATCTCTGCTGCAAACCTTTTGATTCTTGAGTTCAAAAGCAAACCCACTGCATCCCTATTTTTTAAATTTGGTTATCTTCTTCATCACTTCGGTGTAATGCCTTCTGTATAAAATCTAATATTCCTATGTTATTCTTGAACTATATGTATTATGCGAGGATTAAAATCTCAATATCAGTTTGTGTCAATACTGAGACATATATAGAGTATCCGTGATACAAATACTACAAAGTATATGTATCGTTGTTTACTAGGAGGCTTAGTCCCCTAATGACAAGAAAAGTATTGGTCATTACATGGGTGGTATGAAAGGTTATGGAGCAGTCACATGTTCAATCCCATCTAACACTCTAAATCGTAGTTAAAATTTTACTACTCGACTTACGACTCTATGGGACAAAAAAATCTAACTCGAAACTAGATCGAGTAACCAATTAAGTATTTTTAGTCCAAAAGGTGCTAGCCACAATCTGATTTTTGAGATTCTGAGTATTTGATCATCAATTTTCTCTGGTCTTATAATAACTATGTTAACCTCTTAACTCGACCGAAATCCTAATCAAATTGTTCCATTCGAGTTTTTATAGCTCCATTGAGTCGTCCGATCTAAGTATAAAGGAGTTAAACTATTGCCAATCAGCCACAAGTAAAACATTTACATAGCTGAAGAGCAAGTGGAAACCAGGATTCTATAATGACTCCCTAGTACTAAAGGTCGAAGTTTAGTCCCACATCGGGTAAATTATAACCTTGTCTCTCCCCTTATAATATCCTGCCCCCTCCACTCATAGCCAATTGGTTTTGAGTTGGATGCACATATTTATCATGGTATTAGAGAAGGCCCTTCTCCACTCCACGTCACCCAGATCAATTGTCCACATGATTTGGCTCAGTCCAACCAACACATGCAGGGGCATGTTGAAGTTTAGTCCCACGCCGGGTAAATTATTGCCTTATCTCTCCCCTTATAATATCCTGGGCCCCTCCACTCATTGCCAATTAGTTTTGAGTTGGATGCATGGATTTATCACTAAATAATGCAAAGCATTCTAGCTGAGCAAACAGTGACGCTTTAATGTCATATTGACTAAACAAGAGTTTGAAAAATAAAATTTTGTTTAAGAACAAATATTGAACAATATGAAGAAATTATTGAAAACAAAGTCTTATGTGCATCTAAACCAGTTACATCCATAGTTTGTGTGTAAGTTAGAGACTGTGTGCCAGTGTCAAATACAAACACAACTGTGACTACGGAATTAATGAAAAATCCAACACATAATCCATCTCTATAAGTTTGTTCGATAATAATATGCATACTGCATGTATGTGTGCATGTATGGATTGACCAATATTGGGGCTGTCAATGGGTTGGTTCGGGCCTAAATTTAGGTTTGCTCTTGGGTACTCGACTGGGCCATTGAGTGCGCCCCGATGCAAATTGAGCCACCCTGGCTCAAAATTGCCGAAATAGTAAGAAATCCTTTATATACATCATACATATTTATGCATTTTTTGTTTTTCAATGAACTTCTACTACACTAACCAAGACTAAAGAATATAATCCAGACTCTAAACTCTTAATTTTTTGTATTTAAGCCCTATTAACTATTACAATTAGATAAACAAAGTATATTAAAGAACTATTGTAGATTATAATTAATTTTATGAGGACCAAACCTAGCCTGGCCCAAGTTAGGGCCGAGCTAGAGTTAGGTTAGTTCAAACCTGCTAAGGCTTAGTGTTAAGCTTGGGTTCAATCTTGGTGGCTTAGGTTGGGCATGAGAAGACCTTGACCGAACCAGTTGATAGCCCTATGACTAGCATTAACCTACACAATCAAGATTTTATGCATGGTTTACATGTAATCATCACCTTGTACGTTAGTGGTTCCCATGTCGTATGACAAGTTAAGGAGTCACATGGGCAATACATCCCATACACACTATATAAAAATAGTAGCTGGTTCAATCATTCTGCAAAAGTTGAATGTATACATATTATATGATGATCAAAACTTATCTGAATAAGAATAGATTGCTTGTTTTTGTGTTTATGAACCTGGAATGGTTTGGGATGTTTGATCACCACCATTCATGGTTGGGATGACTCACCAAATAAGAAGTCATATTGATTGTGATGGTCAAACATTGACCTCTACTTGGGTTATATCTTCATCTCGAGTCGAGAAAGGCCTTGGAAGAGAACCTAAGCTTCGGGAGGGTAATGCCTTCCGTTGCACAGGTTGGGGTGAGAGCTTCGGTATGCCATCCATGTGACTCTAGGTGACGAGTTACACCTGATTAATTCAAACTTCACGAAAGTCGATTTATTTTTGTTTAGCTAACTAATTTTTACCATTTTATGGTGTATTTTTTCTGTAGAAGTTGTCAACAAATCAGAAGAAAAGAGTGACAAAATATCGCATGTCCAGTGAATACATTCAAGGTGTTGCCTCATTTATTTTGTTCACAAAGAAAAATGCAGAAGATAGTGATCGGTGTTTCTATCCTTGTGTCAAATTTGTAATCTTAAGAAGCAGAATCTAGAAGTTATTGTGGAGCATTTAATTTGTGATTCCATAGCTTAGTCGTACTCAATATAGAAGTATCATGGGAAACAGTTTTCGAAAGGTCAGGTCAATGTTGGGACTACTAGTACATCAGCTAGTTACCAACATGAAGATACACTCCTAAGACTGGCAGATATATTGGAGAATACATTTTACTCGAGCTGAAAAATTATGTAGTGTTGAGATCTGCAAAATCAAAACTGCAGAAATATGGGTCAAGTTGCACAACATGGTCTGACCAACCTAGACCTGATTAGTGATTCCACTTTTGAGATGTGCTCCAATGAGTCACCTAGCACTTGTGCTTTCTCTCTCTTTCTCTCTCTCTCTAAAACTTCAATTTTTTTCCTTCATTGTTGTGATTTGGTGTTGTGGTATGCCCTTTTCCCTGCAGAATTTTAAATTGAGTTATATTTTTATTATTTTAAATTGAATTATCTTTTTCGTTGATCTTTAGTTATATTATTATTATTTTTATTTATTTTTCGATTCATTTAGTTTTGTAGAATATGTCTTCAACAATCCCAAGTAAAGAGTGGATGACGGCAAATCATACAACTGTGGAGTATATCGAAGGTCTTCATTCATTTATCAAATTCGTAAAAGAAAATGTAGAAGATCCTGATTGGTGTTGTTGTCCTTGTGTCAACTGTCGAAATCTTAAAAAGCATAGCCTCGTGATTATTATGGAACATTTATTTTGTGATGATATAGATACGTCTTACAAGATATGGAAGCACCATGGAGAATTATTTTCTAATAGTCATACCAATTTGGGGAGTAGTACTACATCAACTTCTAACCCAAACGAAGATAGGTTTCCAAGAATGGAAGATTGTTGAATAACACATTCGGAGGTGTTCGTACTGAAGATTTAGATGCTTGCTTAAATGATGCTTATGATGAAGATGATGACCAACGTCCACATGATGATGCTGGGCATAGTAACTTGATGGAATGTGCATTAGAACCTTTATATCCGTCATGTAAAAATGAGCACATAAAATTATCAGTCACGATTGAGTTGTTGAGCATGAAAGCTAGGCATCAGTGGTCTAATAAAAGCTTCATAGAGCTGTTGAAAATGATAAAAAATATACTTCCTGAAGAAAATACTTTGCCAGATACCACATACAATGCAAAAAAGTTGATCAAGTCTTTACGTATGAAATATGAGATTATTCATGCATGCCCCAATGATTGCATATTATATTGGAGAGATCATGTAAATAAGGATACTTGTCCTACGTGTGGTACAAGCAGATGGAAGCCGACAAATGCTTTAAAGCCGAGGGCTAAGCCATTACCATGGAAGAAGTTACGATACTTTCCATTAACTCCGAGGCTACAAAGAATGTACAGTGTACCGTGGATTGCAGAGAAAATGACATGGCATGCAAGCTCAGTTGCAAATGACAGTCACATGCGCCATCCCGTAGATTCTTCTTGTTGGAAATCAATTAATGTTCAGTGGAAAGAGTTTGCTTTAGAGAAACGTAATGTTTTTCTAGGACTTGCCACAGATGGATTCAATCCTTTTGGCAATAAGAATAACTCTTATAGTTGTTGGCCTGTTATGATTATTCCCTACAATCTCCCTCCATCATTGTGCATGCGCAAGGAGTTTACGATGTTGACCATATTGATTTTCGGGCCCAATGGTCCTGGACATGACATTGATGTTTACTTACAGCCATTGTTTACAGAATTAAATGAATTGTGGTCCACTGGAGCAATAACATATGAATCTTATACAAAAACTAGGTTTAACATGAAAGGAATTTTATTATGTGCTATACATGATTTTTCAGCATATGGTCATCTTTCAGGTTGTAGGACAGCAGGAGGATATGGTTGTCCTATCTGTAGTGAAGAGGTTGATTCCGTATGGTTATATCATGGAAAGAAATTTGCGTACATGGGCCACCGAAAGTTCCTTACAGATTTAAATCATCCTTTCAGAACTCAGAAATCCCAATTTAATGGTAAGGAAGAACATAGGAAACATCCACGTCGTATGAGCGGTTCAGAAGTTTTAAGCAAAATGGAAACAATTCAGACCACGTTCGGAAAGGCAGCAGGAAAGAAGAGGAAAAAGCCCACGAATGAAGAGAGTTGTGCATGGTCAAAGAGATCAAACCTATTTGACTTACCATATTGGAAGGTGATAAAATTTTCCTTTCAGTTTATTATGTGATCTCTAATAAACTTTGTTTGAATACAAATTTTTTACTTTATAAATGTAGGATCTTCCTGTTCGTCATAATTTGGATGTAATGCACGTGGAAAAGAATGTTACGGAAAATTTAATTGAAACAATTATGGATACAAAGGGTAAAAGTAAGGATGGAATTGAGGCCCGATATGATCTTAAAGATATGAAGATAAAGAAAAATTTGTGGACTGTGCAGAAAAATGACAAGGTGTATTGCCCTAAAGCTCCATTTGTCTTATCTCGAGATGAAAGAAAACTAATTTGTGAAACATTGTATAATTTGAAAGTTCCCATTGGATACAGTGCAAATTGGAAGTATAACGTAAATTTGGAGGATTTTCAACTGAAAGGCCTGAAGTCACATGACTATCATATTCTCATGCAACAACTACTACCCGTATTGTTGATGCATGCATTCAAGAAAGAAAAGCCATTGAGAGCAGCTATCCGACAAATGTCAATATTTTTTAATGTCCTATGTTTCAAAGTTATAGATCGGATTGAGCTTATAAACATGAGGAGACGCATGGTCGAAGCACTGTGCGTGTTTGAAAAGTACTTCCCGCCTTCATTTTTTATTTCTATGATACACCTTGTTGTTCACTTGGCGGATGAGGTGCTAACATGTGGTCCTGTTCGATATCGATGGATGTATTTATTCGAAAGGTAAACCTTCATAATGGGATTTTTAAAGTATTTCTTTTTACTACTATTATTGATATCTAATTAAAGAAAATTGTGTAGGATGATGAAGACTTACAAGCATTATGTAAAAAATCAGACTTATCCAGAGGGGTCTATTACAGAGCAATATCTAATGGAAGAATGCATGAGGTATTGTATGGAGTATATGCC
The DNA here is from genome assembly GCA_021018995.1 of Chloranthus sessilifolius. Lineage (NCBI taxonomy): Eukaryota > Viridiplantae > Streptophyta > Magnoliopsida > Chloranthales > Chloranthaceae > Chloranthus > Chloranthus sessilifolius. The sequence continues at coordinate 10,987,234 of CM037586.1, forward strand.
AAACGAGAATGAAGGAGGGCATAAGCGAGGAGATACAATATTCATAGATTATGATGTTACACGTGGTTTTCCTCTCGATAAAAAAGGAAAAGTCTATTACCTTCAAAACTTGCAATACCAATAAGCACGTAAATGGGTTCTCGCACATTCTCCAGAAAATGTTGAATGAGAGATGTAAGTAATATTTATAAATATTGTCATTATTTTTCCTCAATTAATATTGAAATATTTGATCTAATTAACACTTAACATTTATAAGAAGTACCAATCTAACCTCCAAGGCCACAAGTCATGTGATAAATATCTGAGGGGCAACTACATTCCTTGGTTACGACAACAATTAGAAAAAGAAGAGTCTTCTACCTTGAAGAGTCTTGCTGATGGTCCAGACTTCAAAGCCATATCGTATAATTCTTACGTGGTTAATGGATATCTTTTTTGTACGACGGAGTCAAAAATGAGTACAAGCACGCAGAATAGTGGAGTCTCCATGAAGGCTTTCACTAATTTTAGGGCTAGTGTCAAAGATAAGAACCTCGTGGAAGAAGAAGTCACTTATTATGGGATCCCTAAACAAATACTTGAACTGAATTATGGTAACTTTAAAGAAACAGTCTTTTATTGTGATTGGGTACGTATAGAAGATAAAACGAATGGATGTGTTGTTGATCCAGAAACAAGCTTAATTTTTGTTAATCTTGGGAGGCTTATGAGGAGTTCACATGAAGATGACGAGCCGTTTATTCTTGCCTCCCAAGCCACCCAAGTCTTCTATTGCAAAGATCAAACCAGAGTTGATTGGTATGTGGTCTTAGATGCTCCAAAGAGATTGACTCGGGATGTAGATGCTTATGAAGATCCATTAGTATTTGAGGCAAGAACGAATGCAGATACTTTAGCATTACCATTGGTCGCTAATGTCCTGGAAGATGACGAATACTAAAATACATTTCTCATTTTTTTTGTAATTACCATTGGAAGATCATGAATACTAAAATACAATTCTCTTTTTTTTTTACAATTTTGTTCCCTCTACATCCTTTGAAAAACTCATGTGGTCCACTCTATGTTCTCTCTACATGCTTTTCTAATTACCATTGGAAGATGTACTCTATTTTTACTAATAAACATGGTTTTGACATGTCTTAATACATTACATGGTTTTGGCAAATACTATATACTTATTTTCAGTAAAGAATTGAGCATGGAAACAAATGAACCTCAATCAAGTGGTTTAGAACAGAGCAAGACTGCTGAGAAAGGCTTGTTCAATATTTTTTTTTTAATTTATTCTTTTTTTAATAATCGCTGTTCGGATGTATTGCTAATAAGATATATTTTGTCTAGACATACGGAAACAAGTTAAGTTTAATGAACATGGGCAGCCAATTGGAACATATTCATCCAGTTTGTCGACGTTAATAGGTCAGGTGGCAAGGACACATTGTCCACCTACATACATGACATGGCATGATGTACCAAAAAATGTGAAGGATAAGATATGGAGCACTATCTTGGTGAGTACATATATTATTTACTTATACTATTTTTGGGCCGATTTCCTCCATGATTTTAACTTACCTTTATATTATTACGGGATGAATATGATATTGAAATTCAATACAAAGCTATAGTATTATCGAAAGCTAACGGATGTTGGAAGCAATGGAAGCATGAGCTTCGAAAAAAATATGATGAATATGAGACAGATGCAGAGCGGGAAAACAATCCACCAAAATGTGTGAAGTTGGAAGATTGGAAGACATTTATTCACATATGTTCTACCAAAGAATATGCCGCATGTCGAGAAAAGGGGAGAAGTTCTAGAGAAAAGATGATAAACCCACACACCACTGGTTGACGGGGAGCAGCTAAGATGGCAGAGGAGTTGGTAATATCACTAAAATATTACTTTAATATAATTTTCTAAAGAAATAATGTTTACTTATGATCATTGAATTGTACAGAAAATGCAGAATCCTCACCAATTACGTTACCAGTGATATTTAATTCTCTAATTACCTCACCATGATCTTTCGGCCCCTGTTTTGACTGAATTTAATAGGGCCATTTGAAGCTGATTAAAGGCGGATTAATAACAAAATTAATGGCCCCATTCATAAAAAAAAATAAGGCCTATTGGGTATTCAATTAGAGGTTTCAATGGTCCTGTCCGGGAATTAAACGGGCTGGTTTTTAATTGGCCGTTTGGAACTAGCACATACCTAACCCGATTACTAATCAGGCCAGGGCTGGCCTACCTACCGCAGCCCATACCAGGCCCATTTCGGGCCGGGCGACGGGCCACCCAACAAATAGAAATTATATCTCAAATGACCTGGTCGGGCTGGGCTTAGACGGGCCTATTTTTATAGTTACCAGGACAGAACTGTTTATAGCCACACATACTAAGAAAGACGGGACATGCCCTTCACAATTTATGATTGAAAAATTGGTGTGCTCCTATATGTTATAGTTCATTTCATAAACTTCAATAATTACAAAGGAGTGTGAGACTTTATCATTATAATATTTTATCATTATTTATTTTTTACAGGATGAAATTAAGAAAATGGTTGAAGATAATCTGGTTGAAGGAGAAGCAATTTTAGATGATGACCCTGTTGCACATGTAAATGCCTTCCTCTCAAATTAGATGATGGAATTATTGCTCTTTAAATCAATATCGTAATTATAAATAAAATTATATCCTAGGTTTTTGGTCGTGATAGAAGAGGTTATGTATGAGGTATGGGTAGAGGTATATCAAAAATAACTTTTTCCTCATCGGCACCTTCTAGGGAAATAGCTTCACGAGAGAAGAGAGCACGTGAAAGTGTGGAGTCGAACTATGAAGCAATTATGCGACGACTTGATGAGGAGTCTAAGGCACGTAAGGTGCTTGAGGAGAAATTCAATGCATTACCAAGATATGATAGTTCTCATGGATCACATATGAATCGTTCGAGTGATCAATTGAGTTCTTCTTATCAGGTAAAAATTTATTTGTCCAATCAAAATTTATAATTTACCTCATATCATTATTGAATATCAATCATTTCATTTATTTTTCCTATATTTCAGTAGGAAAGGAGACAATCATCGATTCATCTTAACAGTCCCATAGAACAACTACCCTCTCAGTGCATATTAAAGAACTTCAAGAATAAGAATGTTGCCATGGGACGTGTCGATAGAAAAGCGAGTCCATCAAAGTTATCGTATACAATCATAGTAGATGACATATATGATATTACTGCAGAATTGTATGCTCGTGATGGAACCTTGAGAGATATTACACCGGGTAATATAATTACGTGGCCCAAAAGTCTTGTTCATTTTAGTTGATTGTTCTTAGAAGTATATGGTTCTTTTTTTATGTGGTCTTTTATTCAAATGCATCTACAGAATTATGGACTATTTGTATGGTTCTTAGAGGTATATAGTTCCACATTTTGGTGGTTCTGGTTTATCTGTAGAATTATGGACTAATTGTATGTTTGTCCTTTTCAATAGAAGAGTTTATAATGTTGATAGTAACATTAGTTAACCTGATTGTGAAAGTTAGGGCTAAGCATGCACATATATTGACATTTGTGGGAGAGTATGCTTGAGGAATTTTAAGCTTTTAAAGGGTCTTATTTGAATCGGGTGGCATATATTTTGAGGTCGGATGAAGGTGAGGCCTCATAAATGTATTTGGTTCTGAAAGTTGTCAATCCTTTGGGTATTGCTTACATTCATAATAGCTGATCTTGCTGCTTGATGCTACTGTGTAGATTGATGTGGGTGTTAGAGATTTATGTTGGTTTGTTTTGTAGCATGTTATTGTGCACATGGGTGAGTATAGTTGCAGGGTCCTTTGTAGCCATTACTCTTTCACTTTCAATGTTCCTTCTACTAGAACACCTTAGAGCATACAAGAATCTTGAGGTTTTACTCCATCCTCTTCATGTTCTCTTTTCATACTTGTTCTTGGAATGTTTAATTTTCAACTAATTTAACAATTTGTGTTGGCTTTGATTACAGGAGCAGAAGTTTTTGATTGGTGTTATTTTAATGGTTCCATGCTATGCCATCGAGTCGGTAAGGGTTTTTACTAACAGTTACATGATGGAAATGGAATGATCAAGTCTTCTCTTAACAATATAATATGGATACATGAAATCAAGAATGACCTTCTTGTTGAATCCAAAGGGTGCTCTCAGGTGGCTTTCCCTTGCGGAGTATTATACAACTTGAGGGAATTTTGGGAATGGCTCAACTCATCATGATCACTTAATTGTTCTATAGTATATGTAGATTGAATTACTTTCTATGAAACTTATCGCTGCAACTGGATTTTTTAGAGCGCCAGCCAAAAGCGTCGAATACAAGGCAAAAGGAGAGAACTGATTATATTGGAAACAATCATGGAACTGATTGTATCCCCAAGACCTCAAGTTTTAGTACAAAATTGTGTGAGAGAGAATGGGGTCTTACAACAATACTACAGGTTTTCCCATTCAGTGGCAGATATCTTAAAACTGAAAAGTGTTTGTAAGAGAAAAGAGAATATTCTTGCGATTCTGTAGGAGCTATAGAGTGGAATTTGTGTCACCATACGAAATCCTACCTCTGAATGAGGACATAGAATTTCTTGTTGTGACCGCAATCAGTTTCCTAGCTGAGACTTGAGGATTCTTTAATGGCCTTGATTTTGGCAACTGCTTCCATGAACCTTGTACAGTCTTTCCATTACCAGTATTTGTTCCTTCTTGATTACCACTTGTACTGCTTTCAATTGCATCACCAGCAACATCCATGTTGGACCACTTCCTCTTCTCTTTCAACATCTTCAGCATCTATGGCACCCAAAGCCCCCAACTGTGCTACTCTATTATCATCACTATGGCTTACTACTGCATATGATGGAGCAAGCTTTAATGGGCTTTTTTTTTGGGTTTTTGGGTTTATTTATTTGTTTATTTTCTGTAGACGACCTATCAAAAGATTAAGGAGCTGAAGGAGATGATATCGAACCTCATTCAATGGCAAGAGCTACTATATCAGGTGGGTATTTTGTTTACAATGGTTAACTAATCTAATTATATGGTTTTCAGTACTGATTCCTGTCGCTTGATGATAGCTGGGCATGATAGAAAGATATATGTAAGTTCTTCAATTTTTTTTTACTGAGTATTAGCCATAGTTGCAGGAATTTTATTCCCAAGGGCATGCACCTGCTCCCACTTCTGAACTTCTTCTCCTCCTACAAACTTCTTTTGCCGTGATTCCGTATAAAAACACCCTGTTTCTTAATTATTATAGTTCTATCTGTTGTTTTTATTAAGAAAGGTTATCAAGCAATTGTTGAACTAAAATTTTAAGTTCTACTATTGTTTCAGTTGCAGAATGTAGAATTGTGCAAGCAGTCTTTAATTGCTGGGATGCTCATATCTCGTTCCCTTAGGTAATCAACACTTTATGAAAGAGAATTTTTTGTTTTTCAACTTCTGAAATGCGTGCGCACACACACACACACACACACACACACACACACACACACACACATATATATATATATATATATATATATATATAATTTATCTTTATGGTTTCAAATTCTCTGTTTAGGTTGAATTTTCCATTTATGAATAATGACACTTTTGAAATCATGAGATTTTCAAACTTACGAACAGCCTTTAGCCACTGAATCCTCTCCAAAGTTGACTTCCATGATTTGCAGAGGCTTGTGGAATTAGAAAAATTCAACTTTTGATAGGATTGACGTTTAAAAGGCTCCTTTCACAAGCTCGATAATCTTCTGATCCCAGCGATGCCCATGTGATTCTTACAAATTTATAATCATTAGCTCCTGTTTATCATTTACTCATTAAGTTCCTCATTGTAAATGTAGCTCCATAAACGTCTAAGTACTTGAACACAAGCTATAGTAAAATGGGGACCTTTAAAGACGACCGTCATAGGATTGGACTATAGAAATCTTAGTGATGTTATCTCCTCCCCACTCAACTAGGGTCGACTTTTGTACAAACTTGAACTTGGGAATAAAAATAGTAATGTTCCAACCACCCATATTTTCTGAAAATAAATGAGTCTATCAAAGAAGCTATTCTCAGCAAGCTCCAAAAGTACAGAGGAAGCACCATGTTGCCACTGCCCCTGTCTACCCCAAAGACCATCGAGTTTTTTAGCATCCCCAAGAGGGGTTGACATAGTTGGGCATGCTCTACTCCAGATAAGCTGGCCTGGAACTAGCAGCCTGAAAAGTGGTATATTGATATTTCAATAGTCTTGCCCTGATATAATCCAGGCATGTATAATATCGTAAGCTTGTTGTTTAGGGAGCACGCCCTTCGAATCGCACGGTTCCTCCAATCCTTATCAGATTTCACTATCTTCCCATTTGATCTGTCATCGTCATAGCCGTAGCGTTGATATTTAATCTTCTTACCGAAGTTTATGTTACCGCATCTACTACAAACCCAATCTTTAGCACACACTACCAATGTACGTTCGATCCTCCTATGAACATACCTTCAGCATTCCTCATCAAGCTAAATTTTTTTTTATTAATAATGGAATGTTTCACCCTGTCTAAACACCAAGACAAAACGATGTGTATCATCCAATAAAAATTTATTAGATGATAAGAGTGTAAAAATACCTAGTATTGAGTAGCATCCACTTCATGCTAATATCAAAATGACCACCTACGATTGGAACAATACATATTATTTGACATTCAACTTTTTCAAAAAAAATAAAATTAAACCATTGTCATGAGAGATTTCAGCACTTATTGAAATAATGGATGACTTGGAGGCACTTTAAATGCCTGAAGAACCTTGAACTATTTCGTATGGGAAGGAGTGTTGGGAGATTCTAATCACATAGACAAAAGTTCAATTTTTGTAAAAGTGGTCTTCACAAGTTTACAGAACATGTGTTCGGGTCCTTTTACGAATACGATTTTGTGGGCTGGGGGGATCGTCAAAACAGCAAAAGTAGAAAAGCGCAACATCAAGGAAATATTCAATCCTCTCTCCAACACAAACGATCTTCCAAAGTTCCCTCTCAAACGAAGGAATTTGTCACAGAATTAGCTTCTCTCCGTACGTGGTGTAACGTATTTTAAGCCACGCCTAGAAATTGAAAGCTTCATCTAAAAATGGAAAGAACTATCATGATCCACTCTAGATATACAATAATTAGTATCACCTAATTGCCTTCTACAATGAATAATCCACCATGCCAATCACTAAAGATACAAAGGCTCTCCAACAGAGTTCTAAGGTCAATGTCTTTAATCATTATCGGTCCAGAGAAAGCCAAGATGTCTTTGCTAAAATGATTATGAATGATCCACTGATTTCAATGACAATCGAATTCGCAAGGGAGGTTGCAACATAATTTAATTTCAAGACCCATTTCAATGGGCTCATCAGCTACAGCCAGTGGCTAGAAATTTTCACTTCAGATGGATATTTGAGAAATCTCATAGTAGCTTTACCATTTTTTTTATGTCAGATACACCTTTTGATGCATCCTTCTCCCATGATAATGCCCCACATAGAGACATGACCAAAATCTTAAGATGTCTATATTTTCTCCTAGCTTCTTTTAATATTGCTGTGTTTATACTACTAATGGAGAAATGTGTATAGTACTAGGACATTTCTCCTATTTTTGTTCACATTGTTTTCCACATCATTTACTAGTGCTTTGAAGATGTACACTGGTTATGACAAATTGTCATGGTCTAATGGGGTCTGAATGGCCATTAGGTGAGTGTAGAGCTAAACAATTAAAAGAAATGAAGACTTTGGGAACTAGAAAATAGCCTCTGTATGCCAATTTAAAAGCAAGTGCCATCAGCAAGGAAGAACCCCATAGGCAACTTCTGGGAGCCTATTCATAAAATTCCTTTAAAATTTTTGCCCGTTCTGTATTTTATGCACCTGATTGAAAGCTTTATTTAATTTTATTGGTTTTACCAGGATATTCTATTGCCAAAGTTTTGGAGTTCCTCTGATTTCCACTATAAGATGTCTATATTTTCTTCTAACTTCTTTTAATATTGTTGTGTTTCACTCCATAAAGACATTATAAAATGAAATAAGTGTATTAGAAGCTGTTAGATCATCAAAGAATCTCTTTACACCATCAATGATTTGCTTAAATGGTTTTTTTCCTTCCACTTTTTTCTTCAGATTTTTTTTAAAAAAATTATTTGAGATGAGTATGTTTATATGATTTTATTCTGTTCCATTTTTATTTTGATGAATTATTTTGCTCCATTCATATTGCCTACTTTACTTTGTAATTATGAGTAACAATGCTTTTCTGTGTATTTTAAGCTGCGTTATGCTCTAGCATGGAATCCATCCGTAGCATGTTATTTGTTAGGGGTCTCAATTGGTCGGGCTTGAGCACAGCCCAACCTGCTATGGGCCGGGTATGGGCTTCATTTTTATGCCCATTTAATAAATGGGCCGTGCTGGGATAGCCCCCATATATAAATGGGCTGGGCTTGGTCATGTAGGCTCAATCCCGTCGGATTGTTATACTATTGGACTATTTTGGTCCGGCCCGACCCGAATAAAATAATAATGAGGTGATGGGAATTTGATTACACAATGTGTTTTTTATCAGTCTTTGTTTGTTGGTGGAATAGTATTTTTCAAGTTGGAGGTTAACTCGGAAGTGGTAATTTTTAGGCTGCGATCCGTCTAATAGCCCATGCATTTGATTATTTCCCCATTAGAAATTAACAAACATTGGACGGTTAGGAAATTAGTTAGACATAAAAAACATATATCTTTGATTTATACTTTATTACTTATACACATTTCATTTATGGGAGACTTTTTATAAAATCTACACCATGCTAGATGGGGGGCAGACAAAAAAACTTGGGCTGCCAGTAATAAAGATAGGTAGTGATCGTTAAAAAATCTTTGCCGGCAGCCAAAGGCCACTGGCAAAAAAACTTGGGCTGCAGGTAATGAACGTAAGTAGTGACCGTTACAAAATATTTGCTGGCGGCTCAGGGCCGCCGGCAAAAATACTTGGGATGTCGATAATAATATCCCTGACAAAGGGATTAGTGGCGGATAGGGAACCGCCGGTAAAATTATTGCAGGCGGCTTTGGGCCACCGGTAAAACTCGAAAATTTTGTAGTGTGTATATGCATACATATACACGTGCTTATTATCCGATGTTCTTTGATCGCAAAATATCTTTCTTTATGCATCTATATATATCTGTTAATCATATCTATTATATCCTTTATGTGTTCAGAATACAAGATCAGTAAAAGAGTTTTGACTTTGGATCATCCTTTGCTTAAGGATTACAAAATTCAGGTAATTTTTTTTTCTCTTCATTGTTGAAGTAATAAGGATTATAGCTGTTTTGCTAGGAACTAATAAGTTGAGATGAAAGTTTGATTAGCCTTTGTTTATAATATTCATCTTTTGCGATGCCTTTCATATGTTTAATATTACAGATCATGGGAGGATTAAATACGGTTAGGAAGAAGGCTCATAATATAATGCAAGAAGTAGCAGTGAATCTGGTTGGATCATGTTTGTTGACTCCTCGATGCATAGTGCCAATATTGCTATTGAAGATGGAAGTGTTTGCTTGTTCAAATCTGCTGCATGTTTCTGAAGTTGTTTACCAAGTTTAATAGCTATAAAAAAGAATTAGTTTACATTTGTTCTGTAAAATAATTTAGGAAAGTGTTGATTCTTTAACTGTCTGAATTTCTAAGGAATTGTAAATCACTATATGTTTTTGTGTATTTACATTTCCCATTGCACCAACTGCAGGCAATATTGGCGCCACAATTTTCTGATTTTAAATTAATTTTGTTTTTGGCTTTTTATTTTTTTATTTAGTTGAATGAATTATGCTTTTTTTCCCTTCTATGGTGATATGTGATTGATACAATAGTTATAATAGGTTCTAATTGCAAAAACAAAAAAGGAAGCTATGCATTTTTAAAAAAAAAAAAGTTTAAAAAAACAACAACGGTCCATAACCGTTGTTTTTAGAGTCAATTAACAACGGCTCACAACCGCTGTACTTTTGCAACAGATATATACCACTGACTTAGACTGTGGTTTCGGTAGAAAAATAACAACCCTTTTCTATAAAGAACAACGGCTACAAGCCATTGTACCTTTGCAATGGACATATACCACTGACGTAGGTCGTGGTTTCGGCAGAAAAATAACAACTCTTTTCTACAAGGAACAACGGCTCACAACCATTTTACGTAAGCAACAGACATATACCACTGATTTAGACTGTGGTTTAGACAGAAAAATAACAACCACTTTTCTGTAAGAAACAACGGCTCACAACCGTTGTAAATTGGCAACTGACATGGGCCGTTGTTTAGGAGGTAAATAAACAACGGTTCTAAGCCGTTGTTTAGAAAATCCACTGCTCTATAAACAACGGTCGTTACCACGGCTCAAAACCGTTGTTTATGAAATTTACAACGGTTTTGGGCCGTTGTTTTTTTTCGATTTTCACGTAGTGAATGACAATGGAAGTAACAGACAACTACTGGAAACTATGGTGAACACCATGGCTCAACAGACGACGCTACTAGTAGAGAGACGGCAGCCGTCAGGATGTCAAGAATTCAAGAGGATGAGACCTCCTAGTTTCTACAGTCAGGTCGATCCTCTCGAAATGGAAAAATAGCTAAACCAGGTAGAGAAGATTCTCGATTTCATCCCTTACAATGAGGAAGAAAAAGTCAGATGGGTTGCTTTTCAACTGGAAGGAGAAGCCGACCCATGGTGGAAATCTATTCAGAGAACACAGGTACATGAAACACCAAATTCCCCATGGACATGGGCACAATTCACATAGGTGTTTAACGAGAAGTAATTCCCCGACCCCATTAGAAATCAATGGGAAGTTAAGTTCGCTACATTGGAACAAGGGCAGATGTCCATGACCAAGTATGAAATGGAATCAACTAGGCTTTCCTTATTCGCACTGTTACACATCACCACAAAATTAATGAAGGCCAAGAAGTTTAAGCGTGGCCTGAAGCCCGTTATTCAAAAGAGACTCTTGTTGTTTAGACTGATGACATATGCTGAGGAATTGGCCCTAATCACTGAGAAGGACATTGAGAAGATGCACCAAAGAAGAGAGCAGCAAAACAAGGCTCGGACTAGTCGGGTGTAATCGTTTGCCTCCGAACAGGTAAACAAGAGATCGAAGTTCTCGATGCCTGCGCCCAGCCAGCTTGCTCAGATGGTGTATTCGAGACCTTCCCTGCATATATGAGGCTTGTTCATCCAGCAAACTCTACACTGGCTAGAACGACTAGTGATTCGCAAGCTTCACAGACCCCTGCAACCGCACCGATCCATTCTTGCTCGAAGTGTGGGAAGCCACACAAGACAGAGGAATGCAGATGGGTCTCGGGTGTGTGTTTCAAATGTGGTAAGCAAGGGCATAGGATAAGGGGTTTCCCAGAGGAAAAGAAAGCATAGATAATGCCAACAACGTCTACACAGAGGCCTTCTCGGCCAACATTGCAAGGTCGCACCTTTGTAGTATCAACTCAGGATGCTCAGGCAACCAACGATATCATCCAAGGTATGAACAACCCTGCGATCCTAAGCTATTGATTTCACTTCAGTTTGTGGGTACTAGTAGAAATTAAATTCAATTGTGTTGTTGCATACTCACTGCATCAACTTTACACACCTATTAACTGAAATGTATGAACCCTAGGTACCTTGTCTCTATATTAAAGATGTGACATTTGTTATCACAAGGCACGAGTTTTGATAGATCCAGGGTCTACTCACTCCTTTGTCACGCCTCTATTCGCGATAAAATTGAGCTTCATCCCTGAGCCCTTAGACTTCATATTAGCAGAATCAGTACCTACCGGGACCTCAGTGAGCATAAATACGGTGTATCGATCGGTTATCGTTGTCATTCAAGACCGCGAGACGATGGTCGATCTGATTCTTTTAGACATACAAGGATTTGATGTAATCTTTTGTATGGACTAGCTATCCACGTACCATGCCAACGTCGATTCTCTTTGAAAGGTGGTTACCTTTCGCCCTCCGAAGGGAAAATCCTTCCAATTTCATGGCATAAGGTCCATGATCACGCTATTCATTCCAGCCATTAGTGTCGAACGACTGATGAAGAATGGATGCCATGGATACCTAGCGTTCTTGAAGACCCAACATGAGGAGAAGAACAACATCAGTGATATCTCTATTATGCGTGAATTTCCAAATGTATTCCCTGAAGACTTGTCGGGATTACCACATGATCGAGAAATTGAGTTTGTAATCGATTTGGTTCCAAGAACCGAACTAGTATCGAAGGCACCATACTGGGTGGCACCAGCAGAATTGAAGAAACTGAAGGAGCTATTATAAGAACTGTTGGACAAAGGATTCATCTGGATGAGTGTTTCCCAATGGGGAGCACCACTGCTCTTTGTCAAAAAGGACGGTTCTATGAGACAGTACATCGACTATCATTAGTTGAACAAGTTGATGATTAAGAATCGTTTCCCACTTCCTCACATCAATGACCTCTTCAATTAGCTCCAAGGTGCAAAATTCTTTTCGAAGATCGACTTGAGGTCAGGGTATAACCAATTAAAGATTAAAGTCGAGGACATCCTGAAAATTGCTTTTTGTATGAGATATGGCCACTATGAATTCCTAGTGATGCCTTTCAGATTGACGAACACTCCAGCATCATTTATGGATCTAATGAATAAAGTGTTCAGACCGCATCTTGATAAATGTGTGGTGGTCTTCATAGACGATGTCCTTATATATTCGAAGACAAGAGAAGCACATGAGCAGCACTTGTGTATCGCACTTCAGACACTTCATGCACATCAGTTGTACGCGAAGCTAAGCAAATGTGAGTTCTGACTAGAACAAGTAAGCTTCTCAGGTCATGTCATCTCTGACGTAGGCATAACCATAGACCCAGCTAAGATTGAAGTTGTGGTTAAGTGGGAACAATCGAAGACAGTGATAAAAGTGCGAAGTTTTATGGGATAGCTAGATACTACAGGAGATTCATTAAAGGATTCTCCAAGATTTCAGGACCACTCACTTAGCTCTCTAGAAAGAGCACCAAGTTTGAGTGGACCGATTCATGTGAATAGAGCTTTCAGGAGCTCAAGAGAAGGGTAACCTCCGCATCAGTGCTTGCTATACCTTCAGGCAGTGGAGGATTTATGGTTTTCAGTGATCCTTCACGCAGTGGTTTGGGCTATATGCATAATCAGAAGGAGAAAGTCATTGCCTATGGTTCACGGCAACTCAAAGACCATGGGAAGAACTATCCGACTCATGATCTAGAATTAGCAGAAATCTTCTTTGCCTTAAAAATTTAGAGACACTACCTTTACGGTGAGACGTTTGAGATCCCCACCGATTATAAGAGCTTCAAGTACCTATTCACACAGAAAGATTTGAATCTGAGGTAGGTAAGATGGATGGAGTTTCTCAAATATTATGATTGTTCCATTCAGTACCACCCTGGCAAGACCAATGTTGCGGCAGACACGTTGAGTTAGAAATCCTCAGCTCGATTATCCAATCTCATTGCAAGAATGTCCAAATGAAAGTTATTCAAAGACATCTCCTTGTATGATACGAGCTTCGACGTGAAGGATTCAAGAGATTTAATAGACCAACGTCATCATCTGACCAACCATCTTTGATAAGATCCATGAGATGTAAATGGTCGATGTGGAACTCATGGCCATCAAACAAGAAGTAATTAGTGGAAGCCGACCTGATTTTTCCATCAGGGAGGATGGATTGTTACTTTTTAGAGTTCGATTGTGTGTACCGACCTATGCTGATCTTAGACGCACGATCTTGAAAGAAGCTTACAAGTGTAAGTATGCCATCCACCCTGGTTGTACTAAGATGTACCAGGATCAGAAGAAGACCTTTTGGTGGCAAGGATTAAAGAAAAGAGGTCGCAGATACATATCAAAATGTTTGGTGTGTCACCAAGTGAAAGTGGACCATCGAAATCCTTCGAGTCTGTTGCAACCATTTCCGATACCCGAATGGAAATGGGAACCCATATCCATGGATTTTATCCTTGGATTGCTGAGAACAGCCAAAGGGCACAATGTAGTTTGGGTAATCATTGACCGATTAACCAAATTCGCCCACTTCCTACCATACAGCACGATGTATACAGCCAGTAAGCTTGCAGAGCTATATCTCAAAGAGATTGTTAGACTATATGGTATACTCACCAGTATAGTTTTAGATAGAGACCTGTTGTACACATCCCAATTCTGACAAGAGTTGTAAGAAGGTATGGGATCCATACTAGATTTTAGCTCGTCATTTCACCTTTAGACCAATGGGCAAATCGAAAGGGTGAACCAAATAATCGAAGATATGCTCCGAGCATGTATGCTAGACTTTCAAGGATCATGGGATAAACACCCACCCCTGATTGAGTTTGCATACAACAATAGCTACCAGGCGAGCATTGGAATGGCATCGTTCGAAGCCTTGTATAGTCGCCGATGCAAATCTCCAATAAATTGGGAAGAGACTGGAGAAAGACTTTTGTTAGGACCGGAGATAGTTGAAGACATGACCGATACTATTCTATTGATCCGTGAGAGATTGAGGGTCACACAAAGCCGACAAAAGAGCTATGCAGACCTCAAGAGAACCAATGTCAAGTTTTAGGTAAACTCGATTTAAAAAAATAATAAATAAATAAATAATTTGATCTCCTTATTCTCCCCGTCATCTATGCATAATGCTGACTTAGCACATTCTTTTCAGAATGGGGACCACGTTTTCTTCAAGATTTCGCCAACGAAGGGCGTGATGTGCTTCGGAAGACGTGGGAAGCTGAGTCCGTGCTATGTTGGACCTTTTGAAATATTAGGTCGGGTTGGCGAAGTGGCTTATCGGATCGCTTTACCTCCGCAACTATCAAATATGCACAACGTGCTCCACGTGTCAATGTTACGAAAGTTTGTGAAGGAACCACTCATGTTTTAGATTATCAACTAATCGAACTCTAAGAGGATCTAGCAGTGAAAGAGGAGAAGATACAAATTTTGAACCGTAAGGAGTAGATTTTGTGGACCAAGCAGATTCCACTTGTGCTAGTATGGTGGTGAAATCACCCAACCACTGCCGCCACTTGGGAGCACGAAGCAGAGATTCACGATCAATACCGAAATCTTTTTTATTAAAGGTTTGTGTAGACACCCAAATTTGGCCCAATGCCCGATCGAAACATACTTTGAGAAAGTTGCGCTCCCCGATCTTCCAGTAGCATCTCCCATACCCTTAGGAACCTTCCCATACCATTAGGAACTTTTCCAAAACCCAAGCTTGAGAAGATCTCTTCGAGACTCAAACCCTATTCTGTTGGAAGGAGGATATTCTTAGCTTTGCAAAAAGCTAAGAATCGCCTCAATCCGAGTCATATACCAAAAGTTATGGCGAATCGAATTTGGGCTGAGGTGAGGCCTTTTTGCCTAGCATGTGTGATATACACGCTAGGCTATTTCTGAAGAAATGTGGCCTAGCATGTATAATAACGCTAGGCCATTTCTGAAGAAATTTTACCTAGCATGTATAATATATACGCTAGGCCAATTGACCTTCTTCCTCCTAAGTGTGGGCCCCACGGCGGGCTCTGAACTTCTGGGGAGTACTGTACATATGCCTGGCGAGTATAATATACACGCTAGGTTTAGCTACAATACTTCTTGGATTTTGCCCAAATTTCACTTTTGGGGTTTGACTTGTTGACCATCCTAATGTTTAGGGTGGATTACTTTAGGACTGTTGCACCCTCATTAACCCTATTTGTAACCCCCTAGCCATTTGAAACCCCACCCTATCATATGCCATTGAACCCTATTCACACTTATCCATAGCCTTGAAAACCCAAAATCCTTAGATTTAGGATTACCTAGTTGCTAATCTCATAAGCATTTAAGTATCCCCCTAACCTACCCTTTCTCTATAACTAAAGAGGCATCCCCCCTTGCAAATGGCTTGAAAAATTTTCAAAAGAGAGAAAGATTAGAGATTTCCTTCTCCCCTTTGGTGCACCAAACCCATACAAATTTCAGAACTCAAAAATCCCTTAGCTTAGGTGAGAACCCTCCCTTAAAACCCATCTGCCATCAAAAATCCCTTAGCTTAGGTGAGAACTACCCCTAGCCTTCTTCTCCTACCTCTTAGCTATTATGCCTTAGAGGTTAGAAGCCATCTTTCAACCCCTCAAGCTACCAGAAGCTCACCAAGTGCACCCACGCGAAGGTTCACAACTGTGCTACAAGGGCCTGAGAGCTCATGCTCTCCCCTCTATCCCTCTATCTTCTTTGCTTTCCCTTTATCCTTGAATTTGTGTCGTTACGCCATTGAAATACTTGATGATTGTGGGGCGCGTAAATATGATCAAAGTGCCTTAGGGCAAAGGGGGGGTGCTATTTTTATATTTCATTCTTCCTTTGTTTGGCCATAAGTAGAGATCGCTTATGAGCGGGTTGTTCGCGTGCCTCACACCTTTGTGATCGATAACCACAACCCCTACCCAAGAGCCTTTCACGTAGACCGCAATCCGAGTCATATTTGGCATTTCGGTGTATTTTAATATTGATTTAGGTTTCCCGGGGCACCAAAAGCTCTGGGTGGTGACTCTAGTTTTATCAAGAGCGCATCATCGCGACGGACTCATGAGTGCCCACGATTGCACAGATGGTGACTCTACTGGGGAGTAGCTAGTAGAGCTTCCACTTGAAGTTTGGCTTGCTGTTTTTATTTCATTTTCACAAACATTTGTTTGTGTTCTTTTCTTTCTCTCATACTCACCCCTATGATTCCGTCAATTTTTCTCACCCCTACAATTTCGTCTATTTTTATTTGCCCCTACTTTTTCGTCATTTACATGCCTTAGCTGATTGGTGGGCCTACTTGAGTATTATCTTTACTTTCATTTACTTTCGGTCATTTACATGCCTTAGCCGATTGGCGGGCTTACTTGCGCATTTACACGCCTTAGTCATTTGGCTGGCCTACTTGAGCTTTTACATTTTCGCAATCATATCATACCAGTGGACGCCGGCCGTAGAGGTGGCACGGGATCATCACAACCCATCTTTGAACCTAAGTAAACTCCCCTTTTTAAAAATTGAATTTAAAATTGAACCTTAAAAATAAACTAAGGGACTTAATTCATTTTTATGTTGGGTAGATTTTAAAGGGTGGAAATTTAGGCAACGATACAAATATCCCGATTATTAGTACGGAAGCAGCTCCTAGTGGTGATGTCAGGAAAAGTAGCACCCCATCTAGTATCTGAGAAGGCGCTTGCGTCAAAGGTATATTGGGTGGGTGACTGATCTGGTTACGAAGCTTAAAGCCCTTGGAGAGTGCGTTTAGTTGCCCCGAATCAATCTTGTATCCCTAGGTTTAGAGAGGAGGGACCGATTACAACAAAGAAAATCAGTCCTCGAAAGCACCGCTTCCTGAAAACCAAAATAATAGAGTAATTTCGAGCCTATTGTTTGCTGTCAAAATATAAGTTTACACTTTATTTTGCCTAGCGTGTATACTATACATACTAAACCAAATATCCCCAGAATTGCTCTAGCATGTATAATATACACGCTAAGCCAAAAATCCTCATATTTTACCTAGCGAATATCATACACGCTAAGCCAAAATCTTCAGATTTCTGGCCTAGCGTATATAATACATATGCTAAGTGTATTTCTGGTTGGGCAGCTCGGATCTGAGGCTTTTTCTCACTTCACCTGAGTCTCCCGCTTAGCGGTTTAGTACCTACGGTAGATCCCACACGTTCTGACACCTAATACACCCTCGCCAGTCAAAAAAGGTTACCCTCTTATTGACTTTTTCTGAGGGATCGGGTTGTCGTGTAGATTCTCGTGCCTTCACATAGAACAAAGGTTTTCCTTTGTTTTTTCCGTAGCACGTCGGGGTTCCGCCGTGGGAAATATTTGGGGTATGAACGCCGCCCGAAACGAGAATTCTAGGGCCCTGAAACTCATCATAAAAAGGTTCATTTTCTTTATCCAAAAATTAAAAACAAACAAAAACTGAAAAAATTAAAATCCAAAAAGAAAGATAGCTTGTGATGCTGACACAACGGCATTGCCTTACCCTTCGTTATCCAGTAGGGGAAGGAGAAGACGGGTTTTTGGTCCTCACCCGAGGAACCCGTACCCAACCTGCCAACAAACCATGTCATGGGCGGTTGATCCAGTTTATGCCAATCCCGATTCAATACCGCTACCCTCCCCCACACGTTCCCATTCAGAAGAAATGTTTACATCCATCCCACTCACCCAATCTCCATTTACCATCATCGGACCCTTCGTTGCACCCATATTTCCATCCACGTCCTCCACATTCCCTCAAAGTCCATCCCATTCTTCTCCCGTAGCCACTACGAATTCCCCCTCCATATCTAACATACCCAATTTCCCCACATTTTCCCAAAATCCAAATTTCAGCCAAGTCATACCCAATGTTCCTACACCTACACATACCATGCCCATTTGTTCAAATCCACCACATATCCCCCCATCTACCCAGGCCATGCCCAATTTTACCATGGCCATGCCCAAATTTTCCCACACACCCATCTCATCCATACCCCACATTTCCCTTCCGTCAGATGCCCCATTTACATCCATCCCCTCACCCAATCCAATGGCCATGATGAACGAAATGGTCAGGGCCTATATAATATGGAAGGCCTCACAAAGCAGCATCCCTCATCCATACCCATCCCATGCACTCCTAAGTTTCCATGCCCCTTTTCTCCAAAGCTCCCATCAACCCCCCATTATTTATGCCACCTAAGATCCCCATCAACCATGGGGTCATTTCAGTGGGCCTCAGGGCCCATACCCCAGACCCACCAAGGCCTAATGGCCCAAACCCAAGCCCACCAGGGCCCAATCCCCAAGCCCACTAGGGCCCAATCTCCCAAGCCTATCAGGGCCTAATGGCCTAAGCCCAGCAAGGCCCAATGGCCCAGACTCCCCAAGGCCCAATGGCCCAGACCCAGTAAAGTTCCATACCCTATACCCACGCCCATCAAGGCCCAAACCCGGGAGCCCCAGTCTCCCATCCTCTCTCATTCCCCCAATATTCCACATACACCTAACAGGCCCCCATTCCACCCCAAATGATGCACCCATCTCACCCAACCTCCCAACCCAATATGAGCCCTATTTTTTCACATACCTTACACCCAACCCAATATGGGAACCCATCCTAAACCAACAATCATCCTCAAATCACTTGTCGCCCTACCTCTCAAACCCATCCCCATGGATTCCCGCCAAATGTAGTGGCCTCATCACACACCAACTCAAAATTCACCATTCACTCACCCCATCACCTTGCAAGTGGCTCATTAGTGTTTACACCATGTGCAATGGTCCCACGCGGCACCCATCCAACCCACTCAGAATCAACAGGATAATCTCACCCTCACCCCACCATATGTGGACCCACAATATGAGGAAGATGAGATCAGGAATAGCAGGGCCTATGCCAGGGCATTCATCAGCTTCAATCCCCCACCACCCGTGTTCACTAACCCACCGGTAGCCCAAAGGGAATGGAGGTCGCCCATTAAAGGACCGGACCCACCGTCCAAAGAGTCAGAGCTATTGAAAGAGCAAATATATAAGATACAGAAATAGCTGATGAAGATGGGTGGAGCTGAAATCTATGTCACGAACTTTTCTGATTTTATGTTTATTCGGGGAAGTTCCTTTGTCCCCAAAATTTAAATGCCAATCTTCGACAAGTACAATGGCATGGGTAATCACATTGTACATCTCAAGTCCTACTGCGGGGACATGTGCCAGTATGGGGGGATGAGCGTTTACTCATAAAAGTCTTCCAGAAGAGTCTCACAGGCCCAGCTTTAAGGTGGTTTACTTCCCTTGAGCCATTTATGATCAAAATATGGAAGGATCTGACTCACTTGTTCCATGAACAGTATGTCTATAACATAGACATTGAACCCTGCAAATCTGATTTGGCTCGGTTGAAATAGAAGCCCGATGAACCTTTCAGCGATTACCTTGGGTAGTGGAAGGCATTGGCAGCTCAGGTTAGGAACAAAATATTTGATGATGAGCAAATCAAGATGATCTTGAAGAACACTCTACTGGTCATTTCGGATTTTTTAGTATACCAACAACAGTCTAGCTTTGCTGACTTGGTAAGAAATGCCAACCGATGTGAGGATGCAATAAGAGAAGGGCAGTTAAATAAAATCACGAATAGCGGGGTACAGAGATTCACTGATCAGAGGAATGAAAGAAGAGTCGGGGCAGATATACAGACGGTCGTCAATACACGACCTAATACTAGTATAACTCCATTCCAGTTCAGGGCAGTATAGCCAGCCCCGACCGGAAGCGAGCCAATGCAGGAATCGAAAATGGACAGGGGACACAGATTATCCCAGAATAGAGAAAGGCCCATTTTGATTGAGTATTTATACCTTTAGGGCAGTCTTTGAATATCCTCCTGCCTTTGTTAATTGAGAAGGGTTTTGTCACCGTGCTCCAACCCCTATCTTCGCCGACTCCGATCCCAAGAAATTACGATCCCAATACCCATTGTAATTTCCACCAAGGGACAGGCCACCCCACTGATTGTTGTTTCCCCTTGAAGCACACAATATGAGACTTGATAGAGGTCGGCAAGATCATTCCTCCAACGCTTTCCCAGGCTAACCAACATGCCAATATACATCAGGTATCGTTACCAACCCATCCACCAGGTGGAGTAGGTCAAAGGCCAACGATCAACATGATAGAGGATGATGATGAGGAGTTTGACCCTTCAGAGTATATCCACACCCAAGAAGATTTTACAACACCAAGGCAGAGGGATCAGGAAGATAGAAGCATTTGAGTAATTGAGCCTCTGAAATTGGCTCATTACTTTCCCAATCCCACACCGCCAACAGAGCCCTTAGATTTAAGGGTATATTTTCCATCACCGGTTCTCGTTAGCTATGTCCAAACCAACTCATACCAACCATACACAACAGCCCCCACCAATTACCAGAGGGCCCCTATCCCCTTCCGACACCGGTTAATTATCAACGACCTACCCTTATCACGCCACCCCTGATATAATCATTCACCATCCCCAACAACCCCATTTGACCCAATTTCTCCACCTCTCTGCCTCTTACAGAGGTTAACCTAGTATCACCCGCCCATCCCAGTCCATTCACTCCATTCCAAATCTCGGGACTAACCTATGATCCCCATCAGGTCCCGCTCAGTTATAATCAGACAAATGTCAATACCAGTAGCAGCAGAGAGGGAGCAGTGGATTTTATCACTCGGTCAGGAAAAATCTCTAAGCAACTGGAAGTACCAGCACTAGCCCAATTGGGAGAGAAGAAAAAACCTACTGCAGTGAACCCCTTCGAGAAAATGGGCTGAGAGCACATACTAGAAACTCAACTGAAGAGGATGTCAGCCCACATCACAGTTTGAAACCTGTTAATGACATCCCCACTTCATATCTAAGCTCTGATGTGAGAGCATTGAAAAATGCACATGTGTCTATCCAAGTAAGCCCAGACGAAATGGGACATACAATTGGGTAGGTGTTGGCTCCCTATGCCATCTCCTTTTCATATGCCGATCTGCCAGAGGAAGAAAATAATCATTCCAAACCCCTTAATATCACTGTAGAAGCTAGAAACTTGTTAATTCCATTGGTATTAATCGACAATGTATCTGCCTTGAATGTGTGCCCTCTGAGAACTGCTACCAAGATAGGGGTGGATCCCTCCGCTTTCAGGCCACCAAGAATAAGCGTAAGAGGATTTGATAATATGAGAAGATAAATAATTGGAGAAGTCGATCTTGAGCTCATGATTGGGCTAATGACCTTTTCCATACCGTTCTAAGTAATGGACATCAAATCCACCTTCAATATGCTATTAGGGAGCCCCTGGTTACATGAGGTTGGGGTAATACCTTCAACCCTGCATTAAAAAATTAGATTTTTGTTTGAGCAGAAGATCATCACCATTATAGGTGAAGGGCAGGATGAGAGAGAAAAAGCTACCCATAGCATCGAGAACCCCTAAGTATTGGACATGTCGCACATAACCGAAGGCACAGATCTCCATAGCTTTAAATATGATGTCTCAACAGTAATCCCTAGACCCCTCGAAAGCATCATTATGAAGACTAGTGGTGGAATGGTTGCAGCCATAGTCATGCTCTAGAAATGGGGCTATCATAAGGCAAGGGGTTGGGACCTCGTCTACAAGGTAGGAAGGAGCTAGTCAGGGTCAAGGCCGGACAATAAGTCAGATTTGGGTTAGGTTATAAACCCACGAAAGAGGAAGTCTGAGAGGCTAAGGAGAAAGCCCGAACCATTGTTGCTGCTAAAGCCCTAGGAATAGACTTAGAGGAAGAAACCCATCCTAGACCTCACATATGGAATACCTTCGTGAGTTTGGGGGTCGTGAAGATTGATCAGAATGGGGCAACACAGCTGATCCCGCACAAACCGGTAGCCACCGTTCACCCAACCAATCCCCAAATCCTCCCTCTGTTGGTTTATTTGCTTGTGTTGTTCCTTATTATATAAAAGAATGATAGAAATATGGCAGCAAAAATAAAGACTGGCAAAGACAGATTACAGGGGAAATGAAAATGGATTTAAAATCAGAACCCACAGCACAAAACAACCACAGTCCTATAAGATCTAGGGCTGTTGTAGCAAGTTTTGATAAGAGTTTGTCCCACAGGGATCTATGATCTAAAAAACTACAGTAAATCTCCATATCTGATACAGATCTGGTAGCTTTAATCTAATCTATCCTAAACTAGGAAAACAAGGCAAAGAGATGGTGTTTTTAGGTGTCACTAAACTAAAAACAGAAATCAAAGAAAGGAGGTTTAAGAAGGATGGAAATGGTTTGGTTAACTAAACAGAAAATGGGTGAGAAGTATATAGCTAGCAATTGATTTTCACTAAAAAAGTCATGGCAGAGCAGAGCAAAGCCTGGATCTACAGTTGTCCTTCATTTGGCTACAAGCTCAAATGCAAGAAAGAAGAATTCAACCCAACCTTGAGATATGGATTAGGCCTAGGGCTATATCCTGTCCACTTGAATGGTCACAGGATATCCCAGGGATATACTCTAGTCATGGGGGTTGAAAAGTTAGAACAGGAAAACCACTGCAGCCACTATGTTCGCAAGGCTATAAGCTCATGCATCTATTGGTGCAGAAAACCTATAAAGATCTAAATGCAAAATACTAGAGATTATAGATTTAATGGAACATTAAAGATAGCTTTTCATTGTTCAAAAGTTACTTACAATGGATTAGCCCTCAAGGCTGCAGTCTCTGCAGACCACAGACCTTTTGCAATGATCTCACACAGTCCTTTTACAGCTTTAAATCAATCCTATCTATTACAAAGAACTTAGTCAGACATGCTGAGCTAAGGAAAGAAGAAAATAAAAAGATGACCTAACCCTAAAAATGACCAAAGGCAAGACTATCGTCACGTATCCTCTTACATCAGACCCTTTTTCTGCATTCTTAGCATGACTTTTGTACAATCCAAAAGGTAGCTTTTTGCCTTGGCGAATCAGAGAAGAGGAGAATCAAAATAGTTGGATCCACTGACGTGGCTCACTCTCAGCCTAGTATTTCCCCAAGTCATGTGGAAAAGCACAACACACTTTGGGAAATGTACCAAATGCTGTGGAAGTTTCACAAATGCCCCTGAAGTCTTAAAATGTATGCTGGAGCCTGAGCTTCAATAGGTTGAAGCTTCAGAATGTGAAACTCGGGTGGATAGAATGCTTCTTGAAGAGTTCTCGAGTGGCTGGGATGAATCAGTAGTTCAACTTCACAGGTTCTAGTGCGTCAGGCATATCTGCTCGACAAGTTCAGAAGGCAGCTTGAGTGGATGGTTCTGAAGTTATTAAACTGCTCGACAGGTTCAGTGTTAAGCATTCTTTTGGTTGCTCGACAGGTTAAATACAACATCCACTCGACAGGTTCCATGGCTTCAACTAGGATGTGCTCGAGAACTACTCGAGCTTGAAGTGGTGAGGGTGCATCTACTCGAGAACTACTCAAGCATATGTTGTTTGAAAGCCTAGATCCTCTAGAGAGCTGCTTGACATTGGATTTCTGGAGGTGTAGTTTGCTCGAGCTGCTCGAGTTGAGATTGTTGAAGGTGTTTAACTGCTCAAGTTGTATGTTCTACTTCTTTGCTATTTTGTATAGTCTGCTGTAGCACTCCAGTGTTCTTGGATCCCACCTTTCTCTCTCTGCTGGACTTCTAGGGGTCTAGGACATGCTGAATAGCCCACATGGTGGGGATCACCATGGTGCATTCTCTGTGTTTCCATCAGCTCCAGTTCTTGGCTCTAATTTCTTTCTTCTTAGCACAAATTATATGTACTGTTGCACTACGCTGTAGTTTATTTCTAACTACAAAAATATATTGAAAAATTAATTATTAAACAACTCTAAGGTCTAGTAAGGGCTAAGTTAGGAGGCGAAAAGTGGTATAACTCAGTGATTAACACACCCCCAAACCTAACCTTTGCTAGTCCTCGAGCAAAGAAAAAATTAAACAATTATTCTAAAAATTTAAATGCCACTTTCGTGGGGAGCACAGATGCATTTAGCTTATGCATCAAGCCTTTCAAAACCCTAGGTGATCCCTAGTGGAGGAGTGAAGTCTCCTGAGGGTTTTCAATGAAGGTACCCACAAACTTTATAATAGAGCAATTAAATGTAGTGCAAACAATGTCAAATCACATTTCATAGATAAAACTTCATTCCACACCTTACTCTTTTCAGATTTAGAGGAGTTCAAACATAATTGCAAACAATTTAACACTTAAATCAGAATGTATGTCTATCACAACCATTTAGCTTACATCAAGAGTGTAGTGTTTGAAAATTAGTACTAAACTCATCATTAATTCAAGAATCAGGTTTAGACATTGCCCTAACAAATTTAATTTCAAACCCAATCCTTTCCAGGGTTATCTCTTAACAAAAGAATTCAAGGGTGTACACTTTCTCTACAGCTCAAGATCAGTTACAGACCTCAAACAGGCCTGCAAGGATGAGCATAGGCATTGCTTCTAATTTCTGACATCCTCATGTTCTTTCATAGTAGATTAGACATCCCCTTATCTCCACATAGCAACTCATTCCACTTTGGATCAATAAGGTCTTTAGTTGGGTTGCGTAGGGTTGAGTTTTAAAAAGAATGACAGGTATAGAAAGGGTTCAAAACTGAGAAATCAATTAAGGGGGGGAGGTGATTCATGACTTCACCTTCTTCATCACAACACTGCATTATCTTCTTTGATAATTTTCATATCTAAAGTGGCCAGCTTCTTCTCTCCTTTAAAATTTTTCAGATGAAGTGCTTCTTTTGACTTCTCTTTCTTTTTCTCTTTTTATTTTTAAAATTTTTTTTTATTTTATTTTATTTATTTATTTATTTTTTATTTTTTTTTATTTTTAATGAATTGCCACAACTATACAACTGACACACTGTTTCTTCTAAGTTTCTTCTCTTATCCTTCCACTTCCACCAAATGTTGAACCCTACTGACCTATCTTCAATATCTTCTTCTTTACCTTCTGAAATCTCAGAGTGAGGGTAAGGCTGAATTAGGTCAATGAGGTTTAGGTTCAACTACTCTGGTGTTTGTTAAAGAAAAATGAACTTTAAGGCTCAAAGAGTGTATACAAAGGGCAGTTCAATAGATAGGAATTTTAGGCTCAAATTGTTCAAATGATGGCCTTAAATCATCTCCTTAATGTCATGAGTTCTGCCAAATAGTTTCAATTTGGGGTGCCTAACTTCTAATGAAAAGGTATTGGTTCAGTCGTTCCTTAGAGCAGAAAAATTACCAAAGACACTCTTGAAAAGAATTTTTTTTTTATAGGCCCAAATGTCACTGGGTATGTCCTCACCTTTTTCTCTCCTATCTGGTTCACTAAGTACTGATTGTGAAAAAATTTCTTGATGTCAACTTCATGGAGGTGATCAATTTTAATAGGATTTCAGTTTTAAAATAACTACTATACATATTTAATTTCATCTTTCTTAATTAGTTAGGTGGAAATTAACTTTATTTATTTCAATCTAACTTACACTGCAGCACTAAGTTTAACTATTTCATTGGTCTATCCTGCCATACCCCCAAACTTAAGATAAACAGTGTCCTCATTGTTTCAATAGATTTGTATTTAGGGGCAGTAGGATATAGCAGCAAATAACCAAAATACAACAGAAAATGAACATTTAGCATAAAATAGTAAGAAAAGAAACTAATTACGATGCAAGTTGGCACAAAAAGAAAATTTCATTAACAAAATTACATATTATACAAGTGAAAATTTTCTACAAATTTACAATGACAAAAAACACAAAACATTTACAATCAACTCTTGACACAACATCAACTACAAAAAAACAACATATACAAAATAACTACAGCAAAATTCCTACATGTGGTTTGAATCAGAATCTAGATTTATGGGGTCTTCTGATTTCTCCTTGCCCTTCTTCACATTATCAGCTTATGCAGCACCAACCTTTGTTCTTAAAGCAGCTGGTTTTCTCTGTTTGGTGTTGCCTTGCTTTTGTTGTGGCTCCTTAATTGAGATGCCTTTAGTTGCTGCTGGTGACTGGATATCTTTGACACCCAGAGATGCGAGAGTGGCTGCTAATGACTTAGCCAGCCTTGACGATTGGTTGGCCCTCTGTTCATAAAGTTTGTACATAGCCACGACAATGTCTAATTTTTCTTGCATGGTTCTCATTTCTTTCTTATAAGCTAGGATAATAGCTTCTAACCTTCTCCAGTTGGTAGTTTTCATTAGGTCTAGCTGCTCTTCACAGGTCTGCAGCACATTTTGTCTCACAGACTCTACCAGCACACACATATCCTTAGCCATGTAAGGATTTTCTTGCAAGAAAGCTATAAGGGTAGGTGTTGGAGGTCCTAGAGATTGGTCAGCAGGGGCAATGGCCCAATTTGATGGATCATGGGCAGAGACTAACATGACAGTAAGCTCAATACCAGTGTGTGTAGATGGGGAAGGCATGGATGGTGGGGCAAGGGTCAGCTCCCCGTCAGTGGTTTTAGTTTGGGTCAAGGTTGAGGATATGGAAAGGGGAACTATAAGTAGCTCTTAATTTTTGAAATCAGTTTGTGTGGCAACATCAACTGTTGCCACTGATGTAGAAGGCTGCTAGTAAAGAGGAGGGTGGGGATAGGGGTAGGTGTGGGTGGTTGGGGTGTAGGTATAAATGTTTGAAGGGTTGATTGGATGGAGTTAAGGCTTGCTTGGATAGTGGCTTGGTTTTCTATGTTGGTATGGATTTGGGTTTGGAGAGAGGTTAGGAGGGTAATGATTTGGGTTAGAGGGTCAGGTACGGTTGGGGTTGGAATTGGTTGAAATGGGGAAGTGGGTGCATGGGTAAAGTGGTAAGGTTGTGGGGATTCAGGGAGAGCAGTGTACTCATGCCTGATATCCTCCACAATGAAGTCTATCAGGGCTGAGTACCCCTTTGTGGTGAATTGGTCTTGGGTCATATGGTATTGGTCTTGGTAAGGTGAAAGTGGAGGGGTGTGGGTAGGAGAGGTAGTTGGGTTAATAGGCTCACTGGTGTTAGGTGGTTCAATGTCAGTAGCCATTGGCTCACTGCCATCATAGGTAAGAGAAGAAGGTGGGTCAGTTGTTGGGCTTGGTATGTCAGTGGGTATGGGAATGGATGGGGTTGGTTTTGTGGATGGATGATGGGTTTTCTTCTTGTATGTTTTATTGATAGGGGGTGTGGGATGGTTGAATGGGAAAAAGATAGGAGGAGTTGGAGTTGGAATGGAAGTTATGGTAGGTATTGTGGAGGGTGGAGAGGCTATTAAGATGACTGGTGAGGGTGCTGCAGAGATGACTACAGATGTTGTTGCAAAGGTGGTTGTAGCTGCATCCCCAGGGGTGGCTATAGCAGTGGCTATGGCAGGAGCTTCTGAAGTGGTTGTAGCTGGCTCTTTCTCCTCTTTCTTATTCATTAGTGTGATACTGATGCTCCATTGCTTCTTTCTAAATACCACTGGTGGTAGTTCATTAGTGGCCTCCCCCATTTTCCAAGCATACCCTCCCCTCTTGAGCAAGGTAGTGATGAGCGTGCTATAGGGTAGCCCTTGGAATTTTGCTTCTTCTGTACCTTCCCATGGATGTCCTTCATCCCTTCAAAGATCAGCTGGGCAGTATTAAAGAAATGCCCTAAGGAGGAGTATAATGCATCCACTATGGGGTGCCTCCTTTCCAGGTGATACCCAGCTACAAAGATGTTCTTCCTAAGTATGTTGTCCATGAAAAGCAGATTGGGGCTAAAGTCACTTCTTATTAATGAATCCTCTGATGCGTTCTTCCAATTAGTCAGCTGTTGGGAAATCACTGTGATTGAGGCACTGAGTGGGGCTTCCAAGTTGCATGATGGGTCATATATGGCAGGGATGCCCAGTACTTGTGCAATAGCAGTTATGTCCACAACCATTTCAACGTCATCTGTTAAAATAACCAGCACAGGCTCCTACCCCTTTTATCCTCCTCCAGACTCCTTCAATCTGATATTTTGGTACCATAGCCTCACCAGTCTAGGGTACACCACTTCTTCTAGAGGTTGTAATAGTGAATCCAGGGAGGCCTTGGTCAAGAACTCTATGGCTTCCTTAGCCAGGTCTTCTTTAATGAAGAATGTCTTATCAAAGGCTGTCTCTGGTACCAAACTAAGGGTAGCCACAAAATCATTTGGGGTGATGAATGGGTAAGACTCTGGGGCAGCTCCTTTTCCTTTCTTTTGTTTCTTAGATTTGGGCTCTTGGGTGGCAGCTCTGGATTTTTTCTTTGGGGCTGCTAAGTCACTCAACACAGCTTTTTGCTTAGGGTTTGCCACAAGGGCTTCAGGGGCTGAGGATAAGGCTATCCTCTAAGATTTCCTACTTTGTGTAGGGGGTTGGGTTTGGGCAGGCCTAAGTAGGTCCGATAGGGATTCTTCAAAATCACTATCGGGAGCCATTAATATCCTAATTTCTATGCAATAAATCAAAACCCTAGATTCCCTACAAACTCAACAACACTCAATCCACTAAAGAAGTCCTCTACTCCGTAGCAAAAGGAGTCTCAATCTAATGGAAAATATGTAGAAACCGAAAATGGACTGAGAAACCGAAAAATTACCTAAACTAGGGTTTGCTATGACAGTCCATAGTGGACCAAATCTGAAACTTCTTGGTATGAAATGAGTGGCCTGAGTTGCTTATCGAAGTGATGGAAGCAATGGGTAAATGGTGGAGCAAATGGTGCAGATAAGAAGGATGAAGAAAATTTGGTCGGCTGTCTGTGTTCGAGTGTTTTATCAAGAAGATAGGAATGAGAGAATGCACTGCTCGATAGGTTTAAAACTTAAATCTCGAGCTTCAAGAGGCTGGGTGCTCAGAACAAAACAGCTTGAGAGGATCTCGAGCAAATTACAAATATGCACTTTAGCCTATCGAGTTTATATGTACTGCACGAGAGGCTGGGACTTTCAGCACAAACAGCTTGAAAGGATCTCGAGAAAATGCCATTTATGCACAATAGCCTGTCGAGGCTTGTATTTGCTTCAGGTGAACTGGCTTGAGAGGTTCTTTTGCAGGGCCAGAACCTCTCAAGAAAGCCAAGTACACATATGAAATGTCTCGAGAGGATGCCTGAAGGCTCCTGATCCTCTTGAGAAGGCTAAAAAAACACACAGTTCACTCTTGTGCCGACAAGCACACTCTCATACATTAAAGATCAATGGTTTATAGTGCTAAACACAGAAATTCACATATAATGCATATCATAAAAGTGCACACATCCAGATTTTTGAACACAGACCACAAAAAGAGCAATATTTACATAAAATAAAAACACAAACTATAGCTATGATACATATGATACATGTTGGAGATCACTCAACAGTGGGAGGTTCTTGCAAGTGTATGGTTTCAGAGGGCTCCACAATATTATCAATACAAAGTTTGAGCCTCTGATCATTTACTTTTATGACCCTTTCAGAAGTGGGGTCCATGATCTCAACAGCACTAGATGGGAATGCATGAATTACAATATATGGCCCATCCCATTTGGATCTTAATTTTCCTAGAAAGAACTTGAGCTTTAAGTTAAAAAGCCATACCTTAGCTCCATTAGTAAATTCATTCCTCAGAAGGTTCTTGCTAAAGAAGGCCTTGGCTTTCTATTTTGGCATTGGAATAGGCATCCAACCTTAGTTCTTCCAACTCAAACAGCTGTAATTTCCTGTTTAATCCAGCAGCAGTTAGATCCATGTTTAAACTTTTAATGACCCAATAGGCCCTGTGCTCTAACTCCACTGGGAGATGAAAAGCTTTGTCATAAACCAGTCTGAATGAGGACATCCCTATAGGGGTCTTATAGGCTATCCTATAAGCCCACAAAGCATCAGTCAATTTCAATGGACAATCCTTCCTATCTGTCCTGACTGTTTTCTCCAGGATATGCTTGATTTTTCTATTAGAAATCTCTACCTGCCCACTATTCTGTGGGTGGTATGGAGTGGCAATCCTATGTGTAATAACATACTTTTTGAGTAAGCTCTCAATTTTGTCTGTTACAGAAATGGCTTCCCCCATCATTGATAATGACTCTAGGGGTGCCAAATCTAGAGAATATATTTTCTTTTACAAACTCGAGGACAACTCTGTGATCATTTGTCCTAGTGGTAATAGCTTTTACCCATTTGGAAATATAATCAACAACCACAATGATGAAATTAAAGCTCATTGAAGGAGGGAAGTAACCCATGAAATCTATCCCCCAGACATCAAATAGTTCAACAAAAAGGATGAGTTGCAATGGCATTGAATCCTTTTTTGATATGCCACTCATTCTTTGACATCTCAAGTAGGTTTTGTAGTGTTCAAAAGCATCCTTAAACAAGGATGGCTAGTAGAAACCACACTGTAACACCTTGACTGCTATCTTTTTTCCTCTAAAGTGACCCAGTGACCCCCATAGGCATTTTCATGACATATAGTTAAAATACTATGGATTTGACTTTCAGGGACACATTTTCTGATCACCTGGTCTGCACAATATTTATAAAGGTAAGGATCCTCCCAGAAAAAGTATTTGACTTGTGAGAAGAATGATCGGCTTACTATGTGTATCTAATTAAGTCTTAACCTATTACAAGCGCACAATGAAAATTATAGAGCTAGTATAGGATCGTTCCCATGAAGATAGGTTATATTTTTTTTTATTTTGGTTTCTGAAAACTTATATTTATCTTTTAAGTTCCTAAACTACTGAAGAAATATGAATAAATAATTATTTTTAATCTAAATTGTATAAAATAAATCCCAAATCCTCCTACTTCAGATTATAGTCGTCAATCACAATCTTTAGCTATTGGATATTTATAAAATTAAACAGTACCATTATACCATATATCAAGTTTTCTAGCATTGGGCGTGAATCAATACTAAAATCCTATCAATACATATTTAATCTAATCTACAATCTCCTAAAACTTGGGCTGCAATCAAATTCTAGAAAATTGAAGATAGAAAAATAAAACCGTTACACTAATATACAAATTCCAACCTGAGTTATCAATTCAAATTAAAATCTAAAGATGTTTACAAAACAGAAAATCTAAACTAGAAAGTAATAAAATTATATCTTTCACCCCTCAACAACAATCATCAATTGCTTCTAAGAAACTACAGATATCTACTCTAATCTTCAGCTCCCAATTACAGGTCTCAATTGCTCTTGAGAAACCTTGGATATCTAATCTACAAAGCAATAAAAATCTACTCTAAATTGATCGGAAGAAAACCCAACCTCAGTAGTCAATTGATGAAGAGAATTTCTTCGATAATTATTCCTAGACCAAGCCCTCCTATTTATAGATCATAAGGGGTCAGTCTCTAATTCTAATAAAAGAAACTATTAAAAATAAAAGTATCCTATTATAACTCTAACTCCTAATTTTATTCCTCCTTCCTTTTAATGGTTGATGCACTTTTAGAGTGTTCTCTGATTTTTAGCAATAGAGTCCTTTTAAGAATTTTCTTCGTCAATCTCTCAAATCCGTGATTGGTCAAACTTCTAATTGTGGAATATGCATGGCGGTGTAGAATTTCACACATGATCAGCAGCACTGAAAGGCTTCATTCTGTAAAATTGTAAACTATGATTTCTTCTTTCTTTTCTTTGTGGAAAATCGTAAATCACAATTTTCTATTCTCAGTAGGCTTCCAGCTAACTACTTTTCACTTTCTTTTATATCGTCTTTACTTTAAACGACTTTTCTTTGGAGAATCGTAAATTACAATTTCTCTCTTTCTTCAGTACGTTGTTCTGCAAAATCGTAAAACACGATTTTTCATTTCTTTATAGGTGAAGGTTTATCTTTTACGCTCAATTGTCTTTTTACTACTTTATAAGTTCATTTTGACGAATATTAACAGTTTAGATCTATTTTGCTAATTTTTCTTAATATTTGAATATCATTAGTAGCAAACTATGGTCTAGCATCACTAAGTTAAGGGTGATAAATTGGCAAGTTATGTGATCGATCACACCCCCAAACTTAAGCTTTAGCAAATAATTATCTCAAAACTATAAATTTAAATGTCACTTTCGTAGGGAGCACGATTGCATTTAGCAGATGCAACAAGCCTTTTAACCCCTAGGTGATT
This sequence comes from Chloranthus sessilifolius, assembly GCA_021018995.1. Classification (NCBI taxonomy): domain Eukaryota; kingdom Viridiplantae; phylum Streptophyta; class Magnoliopsida; order Chloranthales; family Chloranthaceae; genus Chloranthus; species Chloranthus sessilifolius. Next base: position 11,020,127 of record CM037586.1, read on the forward strand.
CCTAGTGGAGGAGTTGTAGTCTCCTGAAGGTTTTCAGTGAAGTTACCTACATAGTTCAAATATAATTTTTTTCTTTTTAAAATTTTTTTAAAATAAAACAAAAGATAAAAATCTAAACTAATTTTTTATACTAACGACATTAACTAATATAATCAACTAGCTTAATCATCATACAGTTATTATGATTTCCAAAATTTTACAATTCCTTTGTCTTTACTTTCCTTTATAACAGTTATCCTTGACTAAAATTCCGACAATTTCAATTCATAATAAATAAGAGTTTATGCATTAGTGAAAAGTTTATTCTTCATAAATTTTCTAAACTGCAATTTTTAGAAAATATTTTCATTCAAATGCTCACTATTGACATACTCTTAAAAAAAAATCGAAACTTCTTGGATTCTCACGATAGTATATCAGAAAAAAATTTAGTCAAATATAATTGCAAAAAGATTTTTAATCTCCTAGAAAAAGATAATCTATTCTATTCATATGAATCCCTGTACAATCCATAGTATCTATTATCTATATCTCTACTAGGCTTATGCTTCTGTAAATCGAAAATCAGAAAGGTCTTTCCTTTGGCTTGTAATGGGACTTTGGGTTTTAAGGTGTCAAAGAAAGGTAAAAAAGGATTCAAAGTTTTTTTTTTTGAGAATTTAATTCTTCTATTCCATCTTTTCTTTCAGCTTCAGTGTCAGTAAGTATCTAAAAACTTCTTCCCATTTTTTTTGCTATTTTGTAAATCCCATTTTCTTCTTTTTAGAATTTTTTTTTTATCAACAATTTTCTTTGGAATCGTAATTTACACTTTTTCTCCCAATATATCTATATATATATATATATATTTTTTTTTTTTCAATTGTACCCTTTTTCTCCATATCTCTTATCTTTTAACTCATACTCCTTTCACCCCCTCTTCTCTCCTCTCTTTTGCATTCTAAATTCTCAAAAAATTGTAAGGGTTAAAGGTTGAAAACTTTGGATAGTACATCTGGTTAAGGGTTTATAAAATTTTGGTACAAAAAAATTTGGTTTAAGCTTCTAATATGGGTTCAAAGGATAAAATATTTATGGGATTTTGGCTTTTTAGCTTTGATTTATCAAAAGATAGCCTTAAATCATCTTCACGATTTACTAGCATATATGTCTTATTGCTTTGATATTTCTAACAGATAGTTCTAGATAAAAAAATTAGGTCATCATATTCATAGAATATTTTTATTCTAAATTTAACAATATGAGATTTTATATAAGTATAGAAGTTCAAGAAAAAATTTCTTGAATAAGACAGCTTCTCTCTCAAAGAAAGGAAAATATGGCTCTAGATCTCACTGGTTTATAGAACTTTGAAACTATAATCTAAAATATTACAGTTTAGATCAATCTATTATTTTAAACATTCATTCTAATACAGTATTCCAGAGATTAAATATGAATAAAAACTATTTTATATTCTGATTATTGAACTCCTACCATAATGGATCGTAAGTTTTCTAGATTTAAAAATTTTCTATCATAACTCCTATATGATGATTAACTTAAAGAAAACAAATTTTTTTAATTTTTATGTAAATTCTATTCTAAACAAAAACTAAACTTGCAGTAGAAATAGAGAAAAAGTCTCTGCAAAAATACAATATAAAAAACTATTCTATAACCAGGTGTATATCCCCTCCAAACTTAAATCTGGCAATGTCCATATTGGCAAAAAAATAGGGAATACCAAAATTACTTATGCTTACTGATGTTGCACTGGTGGAAAAACCTTAACGTAAGAGAATCCCCCAAACTTGAGGAAAAACTCATCCGGGTAATCACAGATCATAAGTAATCAAAAATGAAAATGAAAGTTAGTAGCTACATCAGTCGGTTAGTCAAAAGGAAATATATTATAAAGAACTGAAATATTTACAAGGAAGAAATTGCTGTAAAGAGAAAACTAATTACATAAAATAAATCCTAGGAAAAATCTAAACACACTCTAAACTAAAACATTAGCAGCAACGTTCGAGAGGAAATATTCTTCCATAAAAGTCGGCCCTCGGCATCTAACCAAAATACGCTACTCAAAAAGGTTGTACACCCTCCCGGTTCCGGTAGGTTCGTCCAACAGAAAAGGGAAAAAGAAAAGGGCTAAGAAGATGAAGGGGGTGATGATGGAGGAGATATTTGATGGTTGGGGGAAGGAGATGATGTGTTCGTTGATGATTCTGGGAAAGGGAGGGAGGCAAAAAGGTCTATAATTTCATTGATTAGCCGGCTTCTTTCTTCTAACAGTGCGGTGACCTCTTCTTCATGACGTTAGATGAGGCGTGAAAAAGCCTCAGTGATCTCCGACCAGTTTGGTTGTTTTGCTAGGGCGAGAGGAATGATGGTTGTTTGGATGGGAAGTGAATGTTTTATAGTTAGTCCAGGTTGGGAATTTGAAGGGTTATATTAAATGAAAGTTATAGCCTGGCGTTGAAGAATGCAAAATGGTTGGTTGTGTTTTTAATGCAGGAGACGTGCCTATATAGTGTAAATCAATGCAGTGCCTATGTTATTAAAGGTCATGCCTATTAAATACATAGAGTGAAGGGATGTTTTCCCAGCAATCGTAGTCACTAAGATTATACGTTAGAGAAGACATAGTTCAAGGAATCGTAATCATTACGATTTCTCGTTCTAGTGTAATACAGACTTCTATATTATATATTGTAACAATATTATATATATATATATATATATATATTATTTATTTATTTATTTTATTTTTTTGATGAGTCGGTAGCCCGACGATGCCCTGGCATATTTCATTCGTATACAGGGTCTTTTAATGATATTATGGTCGCTGTTCCTTTTTCTTCTAATGATACCATCAGTTTAGGTCTCTGTTCATTAACCTTAAAAGTACGGTCGTCCTTGGGATCTCTGATAGTGATAGCCCCATGAGGAAATGCTTCTATAACTTTGTAGGGACCATCCGTACGACTTCATGGTTTTCCTAGGAATAACTTTAACAACGAATTATATAGCCAGACTTATTGGCCCAACTAGACTTATTGGCCCGACTCAAAACTCTTTCTCAGAATATGTTTATCATGGAATGCCTTGGTTTTGACCTTATAAATTTGAGTATTTTGATATATATTGTTTCAAATTTCCTCAAGCTCATTGACTTCGAGTTTTCATTGCTTACCAAATGCAGTCAGCTCAAAATTGAGTGCTTTGATGGAAAGGTGACATGCCAATGGGAGTCTTATAAGCCGTTCTATATGTCCACAGAGCATCATTCAATCTCATGGATCAGTCTTATCTATAAGGGCGAACAATCCTTTCTAATATTCTCTTTATTTCTCTATTTGGAACCTCAACTTGTCCACTAGTTTGCGGGTGGTAGGGGGTCACAATTTTATGCGTAATACCATATTTCTTGAGCAAGCTCTCGATATACCTGTTACAAAAATGGCTACCCCATCGCTTATAATTGTGACAGCCCAGATTTCGGCACCCCGAAACCCGTGCCATCAGCACGATCGTCTTGACCGTGCCCCTTAGCTAAGCACGGAACATTGGCATATCAAGCATAAAATGAACTAATAAATGAAACTACGGAATTTAAATCTATATTAAAGCAATTCTCCAAAAGACAGTTCTACCCTCATGACTCTGCATGAATGGAGAACCGATCCGAACCATCGATGATAGCAATCATCACGGATGGTTCGCCCCAACAGAATAATCTCAAACTCAATATATACATGGTTTAACCAAAACAAGGCTTGACATACCAAGCCGTACCAATCTCTCTCAAAAAGCCCTCAAAGTGGCACAACGGAGTCCTCTAGAACAAGTCCTCAGGAGGTGGCTCCAACTCGTCTCCGGCCGCAAGGTCCGACTCACCGGGGTCAGTGTCTCCTAAAGCCTCGGCAGCTGCTAGTAGTGGACCTGCGACGTATAGTCTATAGGGTGAGCTACATCCTAGCTCAATAGGGAACAAAACACAGTTGAACATATAAATTATTACTCACATATATTCCATGATATGCCATGCATGATGTGTCTATGCAATTTCGGATGAAACAGTTAAAAAGTATTACATTTTACTGGTAGTTTACTCGTGTCTTTTATTTACTCATGAATAATGCTGAAAAGGCCTAAAGCAAAACTTAAACTTTCAACTTAAGTAATCCCCGAGCAATATAGCATCGAGCCCCGATGAGATACCCTTCATCATCATCTATGTAGACACTTTTAACGTATTCTCTGGGAATACCATAAAGTACCCAAGCCCCTTTCCCCTGGGGATTGGTGGCGGGGTTTCACTTGTCTCAAATCAACACCCCTGGGGTGTGCTTACTATGTGCGGATAAGCCTCCTTGACCGCTTCTGATTTACCGACGGTCACGGATATCCTGCCGTGTCAGTTGTGGATATCCCGCCACGTCGGTGGGGTACCCTATCAAACCTCAAATAACAAAAATATCGGTGCCTTACATATAATTATTCACCGTGTAAGTGTGCTATCTTATATCAGTTAGGCCCTATCAAACATGATTCAATCTTGGATACATCCCTGGGATGTATCTATTTACTTGCATCACACCTGATGCTCTTATCTCTTTACTTCTTCATCCCCTGGGGATGGCTCATTATACTTACTCTTATGAGTGTTACTCACACACACTTTTCACAATTCTTAAGCAATAAATATTTGAATTTGAATTCTATATCACTACATACATGCTCTTGTAAAATAAAGTACATGTTCAAGGTGTTCCCTACCTCAAGTCTTTGTTTGATCAACGCATCAAGGTCCCACGTGGCTCCTTGTGCACTAGCTCACACATACCACCTATGGTACCACATAACATGTGAAACACATCACTAAAGATACAATAAAGGAGGTCCAAGACCCTCCAAGAACCTTAAAGTTAAACTCAAAAGTTAACATAAATTAGCTCAGTCGATTAATCGAACTCCAAAATCGATTAATCGAAAGTCAATATCGATTAATCGATTCTCAAATTGATTAATCGAGATTTTCATTCGATTAATCGAATCCTAATTCGATTAATCGAAATTCTCAGTTCAACCAAGTCGATTCTCAATTCGAGTAATCGAGTTCCTAAGATCGATTAATCGATCTCAAATCAATTAATCAAAAATTGAAATCGATTAATCGAAATCCCATTTCGATTAGTCGATTTACCCCAAGTCATTTCCTCCAGCCCCCTGGGGTCCACTGGAGGTTCCCAGTCGATTAATCGATACCCAAATCGATTAATCAAAATCCAAAGTCGATTAATCGAAATTCAATTCGATTAATCGAGATCGGGGTCCTCTGACTTTTCAACTTCTTGACCAATTTCGATTAATCGAAACCCAATTTCGATTAATCGAAATTGCCAGATTCAGCCCCTTTCGAGCTATTCTTCCCAACCTTTTTCCACTCTTTTTCCTCTATTTTTCTACACTTTTTATCCTACATTTTACACTATTTCTAACCACTATTTACCCTTACAATCCATGCATTTAAACTACATAACTCTTACCTTCAATCAATCCCAAATTGATTTCAAATCCATGGTTGGAAAGGCTAGGGTTCCAGCTCTAGCTTGAATGGATTCTCCTCGCTAAATCGGCCTCTTTAATGCTAGAATCCCCCTTCCAATCCCTCACAATAATGCTTGCTTAACCTCTCACTTCTCTCTCTCTGTCTTCTTTACTCCTTCAACAACCAATTTCTAGGATTTTAGGGTTATTAAACCCTTTTATCCTTCCCCCAGCTTGTGTGTTGAGCACATGCACCTCGATAGGTGTATGTGACTTCAGATTTACAACACACCCCACATAGCTACGCAAACTATCACATCGCATCTGCTCATTACACTCTATGCTAACTATTGAACTTCTATTTGGTCAAACCTATGACTGATCGGGCACGGATCTCGAGGTCATAGTTTAGCGTGATTTTTCGGGCTATTACAATAATAGCGCATGGGGTTCCAAACCGAGCAAATGTATTTTCTCTGATAAATGAGACTACCACCTTATGATCATGTGTCCCCGTGGCCACTACTTCGACCCATTTCGAAACATAATCTACAACTACAAGTATATATATGAATCCGAATGAAGGTGAAAATGGGCCCATGAAATCTATGCCCCATATGTCAAAGGGTTCTGCGACCAAAATCGGTTGCAGGGGCATCATGTTTCTTTGGGACATGTCTCCTGACTTCTGACAACGTTCACAAGCTTGACAAAAGTAGTGGGTGTTCTTAAATAATGATGGCCAATAAAATCCACATTGTAGTACCTTGGCAGCTATTTTCTTTCCGCCGAAGTATCCCCCACAAGAGTAGGTATGAGAAAATTTTCAAATATTATGGGTGTCACTATCAGAGATACATTTCCTAATTATTTTGTCATGGCATATTTTAAATAAATCCGGGTCCTCCCAAATATAGTATTTGACATTGGAAAAGAAAATATACCAATCCTGCTTGGACCAAATTAGAGGGATCTTATCGGTGGCCAAACAATTAACAATGTTTGCATACCACGGTACGGTTGCTTGAATGGTAAAAAGTTGCTCGTCGGAGAAGGTATCATGCAGAGATTCTTTACTGATGGTTTCAGGCATTTCGATTCTAGAGAGATGATCCGCCACCACATTTTCAGGCATTTCGTTTATTATTAATCCAAATTTCTTTTGTTTCTTTTCTTATTATTATTGCTTCTAATTTTTTTGGTTGCTATCGTTTTTGTGTGATCTATGTCGAATGTGATTTCTCCCATGTTTGGGGGGGATTGTTGAATATTTTTACAGAGTTTATGTTAGGTACACACATTATATATGGTAAAATTTTTGTAACCATTGTTTTGTGAACAATGAGAACATTGCCTTACTTAAGTTTGGGGGTACACACACTGTGATTATTACTCTTGCTTTTTGCCGAAAAAAAATATATATATAGTCTATGTATAGTTCTGAGTTTTTTTAAACATAAATTTTTAATTTTTAATTTTTGAATAGTTAACCATTATATGTGCCATAGAAGAAAAACATGATTTCATAAACCTTACGATTCATCATAGTAGAAGTTCAATAATCAAATAATAGAGCAGTTACGATTCATGTTTAGCCCTCTTGAACATTGTATCAGAATTGAATGTTTGAACTATACTTTGATTTAAATTATAATATTTAGATTAATGTTTTGAAATTTTATAATCAATGAGCTTTTGAAACTTAGTTCCTTTCTTTTTGAGAGAGACTACTGTCTATTTGAATTCTAAATTTCTTGAATAGCTTGACTGCATTTAAAGAAATCTCATATTACTGAAATTTGAATCAAATATTCTATATTTATGATGACTTGTTTTTGTAAAATTGTTTGTTATGCGCATCAAAACAATATGGCATCCTTGCCAGTAAATTGTGAAAATGATTTAAGCCAAAATCATTTGAGCCAAAATGCCAAAATCTCAGAAAATATTTATCCCTTGAACCCATATTGGAATCCTAAATCGAATTTCTTTGTACCAAAATCTTATAAACTATTAATCATATGTACTATCCAAAGCTTTCAATCTTTAACCCTTGATTTATAAGAATTTAGAAGAAGAGAGAAAACAAGGAGTGAAAGGAGTATGCAATAAAAGATAAGGGATACGCTAAAAAGGGTACGACTGAAAAAGAAAGAAAAATGAAGAAAAATATACGAAAAGAACAAAAATCGTATCTACAATTCTACAGAAGAAAGGAAGCAAAAAGCTTTAAACGACATAAAATATTCATGGGGACATCTAAAAAAAAAAGAAAAAAGAACAAAAAGGGATTTATAAAAAAAAAAAAAAGGAAAAAAAGTTATGCTATGTCACGGATCCGAGAAGATTGGCAAAAGCACCCTAAAGATCTCTGCTACTAAAAATTAAGGAGAAAAGTGTTGCACACATCTACAATATAAAGAAGTTTAGTTATTTTAGAAATCTTTTGTTTAGAAGTTTGCCTTTATTAGAAATCGAATAATATAAATCGACCCCTTATAATCTATAAATAATAGGGCTCGACGTAGTGGAATTTTTATTGAAGAAACTCTCAGCATCAATTGACGACTGAGGTTGAGTTTTCTTCCGATCAAAAGTAGAGTAGAGTAGTTTAGATATCCAAGGTTTTTCAAGAGCAATTGACGCCTGCGATCGGAGACTGCAAGATTAGAGTAGTGTATTTGTAGTTTCTCAAGAGCAATTGATGCCTATGACTGAGAGATAAAGGATTTTTTTATTTGCTTTCGAGGCGTAAAAGAGCTAGTTCTCAACAATAAAGATAGAGCTCTGTATCTGATTTCTTTTGGTGCTTTCAATTTTAAAGAATTGGAGACATTGGTGTTGCAGAATTGCGAATTGGTTGTTCCTGAATGTGGTGAAAATTTAGGCGTGTGTTGCCTTAAGAGCTTAGAAAACGACGGAGTTAAGATAACAAATAAAGATTTCGAGCGTCTTGTATCGCTATCTTTGTCTTTAGAGAGTTTGATATTGAAGAACTTTAGGCATTTGAAGAATCTCAAGATTGATGCACCAAATCTCTTATCGTTGAATTTGTGTACTATGTATTTCTTTGGAGAATGTCACTCGATTGGTAAATTTTAGCATCGACTTCCGGTTATCTGGGTCTTCTATGTGTTTGCTCAAATTTAGGAACTCGCTTTTGAAGTGGAATAAGGTTGGGAGTAAAGATGAGGTTGAGAGTGAAGCTTAGAAGCTCATTAAGCTTCTAATTAGTGTCAAACATGGATCAAACTTTCGTCTGATACCGATACGTATCGGACGATACATATCAATATCGGAGGTCACCGATACGGTACATTGAATGTACTGTATCGATCAACTATATGTAAAGTACCAAACGATACATTCAATGTATCATCCGGTACTGTCCGATACCGATATGTATCGTCCGATACATACCGGTTTGGGCTCGGACGATACGTACCGGTTTTCCGGCATTTTGATCCATGGTATCAAACATATTGAGAGCCTTTCCTTCCATTATTTCAATGCATTCCTTAAGGTAAGCTTCTCCATTTATTCATAAGTACTTGAATTTAGTTGTTGGAATTGTGCATGGATACCTTCATTTTCAACCCAAGTTTCTTAATTCTCAACCCGGGTTTCACTTATTTGTCCCAATTTATGCCACAATATATCTTGAGATAATGTTCCTACCATATGACTATCAGATTTTGATTCTACATGACACCCATTTTGAAAATTGATTTGAGAATCACATTTGATGTATGACGACGATCATGTTCATTTTTTGATGTGTGCCACATAGAAACAAAACGTGGCCTTCTGATGAGAGACCCATGATGTAAAGATCTATTCTGTCGAAGATTGGGATGAAAAATGATCTCCATCATCTGATTCAAAGCAGCCAACAGTTAAGCTTGTGAAACCCGATTTGAGAAAAAAGAATCTTGGGATTAAAATAAAGGAACCCATTGTAAATTCAGGTATTTTTCTTAAATTTTGGTGATAACTTTCACGACTTACTAAAATTTACATGAGCTTAGCTCTTGGAAAAGGTACCCATTTTTAATTCAGGTGTTTTTCTTCTTTAGCAATCACAGAAACACTTTGATAAACATATTTGATCTTGACTGACTCAATTAAGGTACTAGTGCTTGTTCTATTAGACAATAAACATTGCATGTTTTGCACTTCATTCAAATAAGAATTGCAATCTTGAAAATGACTTCCATGACTTATTGAATTGTAAGTCATGGAATTGTAAATTGAGGTCTTTCTCTTGAAGTTTTGGAAGCGGGATTCTTCGTTTATTCAAAACTACTTGAATTTATCTCTTGCAACTGATCTCTTCAAATTCTTCACTTATTCAAGAAAAGGTATCCATACTTTTTTTTCGTTGTTTTCTTTGGTTCTAGCATTTATTTAGAGACGTGGTACCAGAGAGTTTGCCTCCTCAACAGCATCTGCTTAATCTGAAGAAGTTAATCATTGGAGTAGACTTGTTTGATGTGAATGCTCCTTCTTTGGTTTCTTTCTTCCTTAGTAGCTGCCCTTGCAAGAACTTGTCTCACAAGTATGTCCCTTACCATTGTAAATTGTTGTTTGTTGTTATTGTGCTAATTGATATGCTAATGTTTTCAGTTTTGGTTATTGAAATTGCGAAGCCATGTGCCCTTCTTAATTCCTCTTATCTTTGGCTCTAGTGTTCTCCAAGTGACAAAGTGACTCTCGGTTTGCCTACCCAACTCCACCTCCTTAATTTGAAGAAGCTAATTATGGAAATCAAATACCCTAGTGAGAATGCTCCTTGTTTCATATACTACTTGGTTAAGATTTGCCCAAATTTACAAGAACTTTTTGTATAGGTAAGTCTCTTACCACGACGAATCTTGTTTGCTGTTATTATGCTGATTTTTATTCTAATTTCTTGAATTTAGTTATGGAAACTGTGAATCCATGTGTCCATGATTCCTTGTTTTATTTGGTTCTAGTGTTCTTCAGGAGACAAAGTGCCTCTGACTTTGCCTGCTCAATTCCACTTACTTTATTTGAAAAACTAACCCCTGGAATCGATTTTTCTTATGATGTGAATGCTCCTCCTTTCATAACTTGCTTGCTTAAGATCTGCCCAATTTTATAAAAACTTGTCATTTATGCAATGCCCCTTCCATTGAAAGATTCTTGTTTGTTATTATTACTTCTTTGTGCTAACATGCAAAGCTTTGTTTTGTTCTATTTGTTAAACAGTGCAGTCTCAGCCAAACAAGGAACATGTTGAATAAGATTATTGGGAGAAACAAGTGCCCTCAAAGTGTTTGATGCATCACCTCTTGAAGGTTTGTTTCTAACGGGCAGAAATAAATTGCGAGTTGACGAGGTTTGTGAAATTTCTATTAGTGAATGGACACCTTCTCAAGAAGGTCAGCGTTATTCGCTGGAAAAAGTTCAGAGACACTTAGGAGGGTTTGTGAAAGAATTGTATCCCAAGATGTTGTATTGGAAGTCAAGTCTTTCATGTTATAGCTTACAATACATTGTTAGAATTTGTTAGTTGTACTTGTTATAAATAGTAGTTGATTTTGAATACACTACTTTTATATTACTTAAAAGTAGTTTAGCGAGGGCTTATAGAAGATACTGTAGCTTAGGGATTTGACTCTGGCTTAGGGCTTCTCAAGTCGCTTTGACAATGGCTTAGCTAAGGAATCTCTTGATAAGGAATGTAGCTACCACTACAAAAAATAAGACTATTAGTGGTAGCCAAAAACTGCCGCTATTAAAAAAAATTGTCTCTAATACCCTTGCTGCTAATAGTCTTTAATAGTTTTTTATTACTAACGACAGTTTTTTACTCTAAAAAACTGTCACTAATAATCTGTTTTTTTGTAGTGTATTAATGAATAATTTTTTCATGTAGGAAATTTTTTCTATGTGGCGCTTCTTTTCATTTGGCAAAAAACTGCCGCTAATAATATATTCTTTTGTAGTGTACTAATGAATAATTTTTTCATGTAGGGGATTTTTTCTATGTTGCGCTTTTTTTTCATTCTATTACATTGTAAATTTTATTCTTTAGAAAGTGTAACCTTTGTTGTGGATGAATTTTTTTTTTTTTTTTTTTTATAATTCACTGCAAATTATATTAAAATATGAAAAATGAAAGATGAGCCTAAAGCCACCTAAAGAGCAAGGAGCTCATGGGGAGACAAATAAAACAGAGAAACAAAACAACACGACGGAGAGATATAAAAAACCTCACAAACCCAACCCCAAAACCCAAGGACAAAAAAAGCTCTCAAAGAATATCTCTCCTAACTGAAGGCCCCTATTAGCCGTTAAAGTGCAAGACTCCTCTTTACGAACTAATCGCCAATCTTGAATAGAAAAGGCACCCAACAGCTTGAAACTCTTAGCCCGTTGAAGGATCTTGACCTTGATTTTTCTGCAAGGATGGAAAAAGAACAACATTTATTTTCAAAGATCCTATTGCTAAGTTCTTTCTATAGCATCCAAGGAACAAAAAAAAGAAACTAGATTCCAGCAATTGGATAAATTTCTTAAGTAATTTAGTTTGTACCATACAAAATTCAACATATAAGTTATGTTGGTCCACAACATTACATGGGTTCACCTTTAGGTATATCTCACTACGTCAAAACAATGAAAAAACTACTTTTATAGTGTCCAATATAGCCACTGTTGTAGCAGTAGTATAATCATCAACCGTCAAAATCAGCGGTTTATTAGATTAAGAGAGTGTTTTAATTGATTAACCCTCATCAGACGCTATAAGAGATATTGCCGAATCAAACAAGATTATTATTATTTTTTTACTATTCTGAAACCCCCTCTCTCCTTCTTCGAAACCCTTCTCTCCTTCCCTTCTCTCCTTTTTCGAAACCCTTCTCTCCTTCGAAACCCTAGCCTTCATCTCCTTCGAAACCCTAGTCTCCATCTCTCTCTTCTTCTCTCTATTGAAATCCTCTTCGAAACCCTAGCTTTCCAATGGTTCCACACCCTCTTCTTTATCTCTTCTTCTTCTTCCTCTTCAACCAAGTCTTCATTTATGACAGAAACCTTAGCTTTCCTCTCAGTTTCTCAATTTCCAAAACTAGTGAGATTCCGACACCAAGATCGTCAAATTCTCAGTGCTCGAAGAAGCCGATTTGGAGAGCGGCGTGGTTTCAGCGACAACGAGAGTGTCGTCAAGGCTGTTGGAGGTTCCCTTTTCACCGGAAATCTAAATCTTATATCTAACGATCTGATGATGCAAACGAAGAAGGTAGAGAAATCTAAATCTTATATCTAAAGATCTAGGGGCGTTTCTCGAGATTTTGATCCAATTTTTTCTTTTATTTGTGTAGAAATTGACTGGTATAAAGGGATTATTAGAGGAACTATGATAAGCAATTTAGATATGTAGCTGCCGTTGCCGGTACTTCACTCGTCGCCGCCTCTTTAATGGCTTTCGCCTCTTCCGGTGATCGTTACGCTCTCATTTCTTCTTCTCCGAAATGAGAGCGCAAGAAAGAGGTAATTTTCTCTTTTCTTTTGCTGTATTGGGGGTTTAATTTGAAGATATTGAAATTTCAATTTTTTTCTGTGTTTTTATTCCATTGGAATGATTTTTAAATAAAATCTGATGTTTCCTACGTGTTTTTGTGGTAAAAAACACGAATTTGGATCCTTTATATTTCTTGTGACAATTTTTATTTTTTTTCTGTATATAACATTTATGATGATTTATTAAGTGTATTTTAGTCTTTTAATTAAGAGGACTTGATTGAAATTAATGAAACTATATGGAGTGTTAAATAATTTGTCAGCTATAATGGTAGAATTGGTATAGAAATGTTTTGTTAATTCAATAAATAAGAGGGAGGCTGAGTTTTTAGCAGAGTAAAAAGGGGTCTTGTAAATGAGAATATGCACCACAGAGAGACCACACAGTCAAATTCTATATCACGTGCCACAAATGACACGTGATCGCAAGTTACACCCATCCTTTAACAGTTCACCCAGCCCATTAGGGTTTTAAAAGAAAAAAATTATCTTTCAAACCATATATATTTTTTTTTTCGGGTTTTTTTTTGCTTTCAAGCCGCTCAAATCAAACCGAATTGGGGTTTGGCTCGATGCAGTTGGGTTTGGTTCGGGTTTCAATGCTGTTTGGTGGGTTTGTGTTCGGGTTTCGATGCATCTTTTTCTTATTTTTCTTTATTTTATTATTTTCTATCCGAAATAGGTGAAGCAGGGTGGTTGGGTGCAAATAAGAATGCTCTTATATTATTGACAATTATTGACAAAAGTGATGCCAGATCTTATCGGTTCCAATAATTTAGCATGCATTATTAAAAGTAAAATAAAGCTATTCTTGTATTTTTGTGATGAGATTTTAGTTACTTATCTGATATGAGGTCTTATCAGTTCCAATAAATTGGTTTAGAATCTTATAAATTGTCCCTTAAAATTCATTTTTATTTTTTGAGGTTTTGGGACTGACTCTCCTCATTTAAGCACTAAATGTTATTTAAATGATTTTACATCATTTATTGACTTATAATCTTAGAAATTCATATTGTCAATCATCAATTGAAAAATTATGGGTAAAAAAATTCATACTTTTTGAGAGATTCAAACCAACTGATCTGTGCACTCTAATATTTATTGGTTATTCTTAATTTTGATGGCTGATATTAGAGTTCACCGATTAGATGGTTTACATCCAACTAGAAGCATGATCCTTTGCCTGAGACATATTCCAATGATGGAGTGCTACTTGAGAAATTTAGATTTATTATAGATGTGTGCCATATGGCAAAATGATAAATCACACTTTAATGATAATTTAATGGTGGAAGATCATTTAAACACCATTTGGTGTTTAAAATGACAGTCATTACCCCTTCCATTTGTTATTTGCGATCTTATCATTCAAATCTCCTCAATCCTCCTCAATAGATAGCATTGGCCATCCACATCAGTTGTTGTCCTCATTCTGGCTTTTCCAGTTCTTTATTGAATCGGTAATGCAAATTTCATAGAGAAGAAGGTCTTTCCAGTTCTCACCCATCAGAACTCTAGGGATATATAGGCTGCGTATAGCATAATTTTAACAAGCCCAATCGAAACAAATGTGGAAAATTTTGCCGCACTACAAAAAATATAGGCTAAGCTGACGGTGCCAAATTCCAGCCGTCGGCGTAGATATCCTTCAAATGGGTGGCTAGAGCATGCATGAGCAAATGGTATGTTGTTCCTATCGATCAGATGGTTAAAATCCTCCCATTATTGGTTTAATTTTGTGGTTGTCATATTCATGCAATGAACTCCCATGTGATTGGTTATGATACCATTAGCTTCCTATAATCCATAACATACTAAAATATTCATCATCATTAACTCCGTTGTCATTGTCTTCACCTTGTCCCATCTATATGGGGTTGCCTCTGCAATCCTGCATGTCGTTTCTTAGCCCCAGTGTTCTCAAAGGCATGCCTAGGTGCATCCTCTGCGACCGGGCCTTGCATTTTAGGCCCAGGTGCAAGAGGCGCTTTGCCTTAATCCTTTTTCCTTTTTATTTAGTATATGTGAAATGTCGTTTGAGATTTGAATGTTTGAAAGAACTCTATTAAGAATGAACTAGTCCCAATGGATTTAATTGGGCCGAGTTCAGACCAGGCTTAGACGGTCTGATGTTTAATTGGGACCCTTATATAGAGGGCTGGGGATATGCGCCCAGGCGTAGAGCAGCCTCACTGTGTTGGTCCTGTCCAACCAATGAAATTCTTGGGACGAGAAGACAGAAGTATTAAACCCCAAAAAAGGTGTTGGCAGACCTGGTTTTTACTGTCCTCCCTTTGCATTCGAGTATGCACAAGTTTTGTTCTCCCTAAATTCCCCATAAGGGCAGCCATCACGGCAATACTATGGTATTCGTGGCTGGATTTGTTAAAGACGTTACTAATTATTGTTTTTTCTTCTCGATCTGAAGAGATCTTTGAATCTTCTGCTACTGATCTGTATATTCGAAGCTGTATTACTTTCTAAACTAACCACCTGCTCAATGGGATTAATTATTTAGTTTGATCAACTATGGTAGACAAATGGATGTCAGATTTTCTTTTATGTCTTACAACTTAAAATATTAATTTTAGTTCAATGTGCAAGGCTATGCACAATGATATGGAGTTGTGTGGGCCACCATCAAATTTAAGCTGAGCCACATCTCAAAGTGGCGCACACGCTTATTCATCTAGATTGGCAAATCGGGGGTCACTTCTTGAATGGGTTAAATCTCTTAAGTTGTACCTTTTAGGGATCCTTCCTCTGCTCAATGAACTTTTGTGGATTAACTAACCCATGACTAGGACTGCAAATGGTTCAGGTCAGAGTCAATTTGATTATTTAAACTCTCTAACCTGACCTGTTTATTTGAACCCTGAATCCGAACTTGACCTGATCTGATTAGCAAAAACTCGGGTTGGATCGGGCCAACTTAGGTTAAACTATAAGGTATGGAGTTGGGTGAATTCAGGTGGGTTTCTAACCCCGAAACTGGGACCCGAACCCAACCCTGTTCATAAACAAGTCAAGATTTCTACACCGTTGGGTCGGGGTTTTGGACCCCAACCTTACCCATGGCAAGTTGGGTCGCTCAACCTGTCGGGCCAAGCTGACCTTTTTCATCCGTATCCATACATTTAATGGTCACCCCAAAGTAAACAGTCGATTTGACATAAACATCCGATCTGACGAGTGATTTTGTGGCCTACGGCCCATCTAAGAGATGATCGATTGGGTGGTTAGGATTAATGAACACATTCACTAGCTGACATAGTACCAATTCATATATTATTTCTTAGTTTCTTCAGAGCTGGTATGCATATGATGATTGGTTTCCCCCCAACACACACACAAGATAGAATTTTAGCATCCCAAGACTTTTAAATCATAACCTGGCTTAGAAAGTGGATGTTAGAACAATTGTAGGGTGAATGATCTAGAAAGTAAAATATATTATAAAAAGATGAAGAATCATATCTATAGAACCTATCAAAGAACTGACTTATGGGTTCTACTGATATGATTCATCCTATTGTCCATTTGCAAAGAATCTCCAAAGCAGAACTGTGAGGGTTATTTTGTTGTCCTTAACAGTGCTTCTATGTTTATGTTTCCCTAGAGATGGTGCATAACCTTACACTAGTGCTTATCGACGCTAGGTGTAGGGGAAGTTATTCTGTCAGATCTGCAACAGTAGTATTTAGGCAATATAGTTAATGCAAAGATAATCTTCATAACCAATTCTACTTATTATTATTTGTTACTAATTTTAATCAGAGATGAATGTTCATATTTGTGATGCAGGAAACGCCTCTTTAATATGATAAATGATGTTCCAAAGATCTTTGAGGTTGTGACTGGAACTGCGATAAAGCAAGTGAAAGAGAAGTCATCGACTACAAATCATAGCAGCAACAAATCCAAGCCAAACCCAAAAGTGGTAAAAGCATTGCTATGTCCTCATCTTCCTATTTGGTGAAGTATTTCTGAAATGCTTAGTTGAGTAGTCGTAATATGTTGAGTTTGCATTCCTTAGAAATCGGATGGTCATGATCCCATCAAGTATATCTCATCACTGTAAATTGTTAAAAATATCCCCCCTGTTTGCACTAGAATTTTGTGCCTCAGTTGACCTATAATTTGTTACAGGATAATGCAGCATCCTAGTATAACCCAGTAATTTGATATTTTGTGCTTTTTATTATCTTAATAGAGGTTCTAAATATAGTGGCATGTGCCTTTTTATGCCTCATTGGCATTTGGAGGAACTGCTAAAATATCCTCTGTTATTAGATGTGTCTTACTTATTAGGTTTTCTTGTTACTAATGGACAGAAAAACAGGGTTCATGAAGGGTCCAACTTTGAATATTAGAAAAAATACTAATCCAAAGTGGTTTATTTATTTCCTTGCCATCTAATATGAACTGGAATACCCTCAAATTTTGTATAATTTTCAAGTTCTTTTATGCTTTCCTTCTTACATAAGCCTAGATGCCTTAAGCCCCTGATTTGAGGGGCAAAACAGTCACAAAAATAAATTTTCTTAACAAATGCCATGCCCTATGGATGTAGTATCCAAAACGGGTTTTAAATGCCTTCAAGTTCTTGTTTCCATCATTAAATGCCTTAATCTTCTCTATTAGAGTAAATGAGGAAGGCCAAAAAGTAGTACACTATTATCAATTTATTTTGGTTTGTTCCATTATCTTTAAGACAGTTGAAGACTATTTTAATTCTTTGATATTCAGCACCACCTACAGATATATCTGCAGCACCACTTACACATATCTGCAGCACCACCTACATATATATGTGCAGGGCATGTGGGTTTTGCTAATATATATATATATATATATATATATATATATATATATATATATATATATGTAGGTGGTGCTGACACCAAGAGTGATGTTTTGCAATGTTGGTGGCAAAAGTTTTTGCAATGTTCATTTATTGTGGAACATGTGGCAGTCAGTGACATCTTTTTACCCCAATGTCTTAACTTAGAGCTAAAAATGATTAGGCCTAAGCTTAGTAATTCTGACACCAAGAGTGATGTTTTGTCAAAATTTTCAAAATTTGTTGCCAAATAGAAATTCTATCCAAGGGGAATATCCGAATATATTTCTTCTTACGTCCTCATGTTTCTGCATTGATAAAGTCTTTCCATTCAAACATCCTGAAAATATATAAATTATAGAACCATTGTGACTTTTTACTAGGTGGTCAATATTTTTGTCCCCGGATTACTTAAACATATGTATAAATTATAAGGTTTCTTTTTTACAGGTTGCAGCGCTTCAATTTGGAGACTTCTATGACATGCAATATGTCAAAATGTATAACATTTTTATGGTGCAGTTACAGGTATTGCTTGCTGGCTATATTTATATTATATATATTTGTTTCGTAATTGCTTGCTGGCTATGTATATATATATATATGCTCTAAGTCTACACTTGAACTTACTACCTGCATTTTGTATGATTTCCAATCCTTGGATCAGGCACTGAACCAAAAGGGGGTCAAAGAAGCAAATTCAGAGGAAGCAATAAGGCAGATTTTCAAGGATGACAAGTTGGGGGGTGATCGACAGGATATGGTTCATGGCATGTCAATGCTTTCAGTGGACCGTCTCATTGATCAGTCCTCAAAATAGTGGTTTCTTGGACAAAATATGCTCCTTGAGAAGAGCAAGTTGAAGATCATAAGTTGGCTCCAGTATCGAGGATTCAGCTGGGCAGTTACTAGCTTCATCTTGAAGAAGTTGGAGACCCAGTATCCGCCATAGAGATCAATTGACAGCTCTTCGAATTCCTCTTCAATGGAAACTTCAGAATATGGGAGAATCACAATCCAGTGTGCAACTTTGTAATATCCCGATATTTTTGAATCCGAGTTTGACTGATTTCGTGCACAAGTCCGGCACGGTGATCAATGTCGCCATGGTTTTATTTAATAATAAGTCATTAAATAATATTTGGGTAGCTTTGTGTGGAAGGATTAGAGTTCAAAGTGTGATTGGGCAGTTAGTGTGAAAGTCGTGCACCGACTTGCGGTGTGCCGCTCAACACCAAAACCCAACCTTAAGATAAGAAAATAGAATTTGCAACTAAATATCCTTGATATTTAATTAGTTTTTCATTCGGTTATAAGAGAGAGGAGGTTGGTTGCTTAATGGCTAAGCTTTGCCATTTGAAATTTTTGTAGAGAGAGAAAGGGAGTAAGAGTTGAGAGAACCGACCCAACCTATTTGAGCACCGTCACCTTTGAAACCCTTGCGGTATTTCGATTGTGCAATCACCTACAAGCTCCGCACACTCCGTACCTTTCGCAACGCTTGTGACGCGATCTTCGTTTGTGTTTTGAAGAGATGGAGATCAATCGTTGAAGAAATTCGACGATTTTGCTTCAAAACCCTCTTCGACATTATTTCTTAAAGCTGTGGGATTAATCGGCAAAAAGGTTAGTTTTTCTTTTGATTTTAATAGTTTAGATTGTAGAATAAATCTTGTTTTAGTTTAGTGTATGTGTGTGTGCAAAAATAAAGCGAATCTGACAAGATTCGAGGGGAAAAATAGACCAAGGAAGTAACATGAAGGGTTCTGAACTCGAGAAATTCAAGGGTCGAATTTGGGTTTTTAAGCCTGATGCATTTTTGAGAAATTCGAGGGTTGAATTTGGGTTTTTAAGCCTGATGCATTTTTGGGAAATTTGAGGGTCGAACTTAAATTCGAGGGTCGAATTTGGATTTTTAAGCCTGATGCATTTTTGGGAAATTCGAGGGTCGAATTTGGTCTGATGTGCCGACACTACTTTAGTATTTCGATCATAACTTCTTATCCCAAACTCGGATTGATGAGATTTTTGAGGCGTTGGAAAAAAGACAACGAGACCTATACGTTTATGAATTGACAAATTTGTGAATCGAATGTTATAAAGGTCAACAATTAGGGTAAAGTAGGGATAAGTTTTCACATGAGTCAACGTTACCTTAAACTTGCCTGTTTCGCCTAGCTGTGAGGAAATTTTAGGAACTTTGGCTTATATGATAATTAGTCGGTAACATGTGTATACATGAATGTTTGTAATGTAGATTAAAGATTGGAGATTGTTGAGTAGGCTTTTACTTTGCCTCTGATATGCTCGACTCTAAACTAAGGTAGGGGAACCTAAAACCTTATTTGCATTCTATTATAAGTTTAGGTTATCTTGTATAAAGCATAAATTCCTAAATTTTGTTTGACACAGCATGATTAAGAACTGAGAAATATGATACAAATCAGAACTTTGAAACTTTGATATGAATAAAAACTCAGAATTTGAATTTTCACACTTTGAACTTTGAATCAGAACTCTAAAAATCTGTGAATGTAGTATGTATACAAACTTTGATATATTTAGCATTTGCATTTGATTTGAGGCAGATACGAATGATACCCTAGATCCTACCAACCATGTTGACGATAGTTCTATTTGGCGCAAGTTTCCCTCATAGCGTAGGGGCGTGTTGCTTTTCAGAAAATGGGTTCAAGAACGACGATGTTCAATAGGGCTTCCCATCGGTAACGTAGTCCGCTCTCATGCTATAGGAAATTTAGGAGATAAAATTAAGTTATAATTTTAAGACAAGAAGCATGCTAATTCAGAAGTTTTTGAATACATCAGATTTATGTTATCAGTTTTGACTCAGGATTAGAACTGGAGATTTAGTTTGCAAAGCATCATTTGAAAACCATATTTAATCCGATTTCTGTCTTTTTGAAAACCTTTACTTATAATGAAATGCAAATAGACATGTTTCCTCTATTAAGCTTCGATGTTAGCTCACCCCGACTATACGTCACAGGTGCTGAATTTGCCTTAGGATCTGACGATCGTGATTTGGAGGACTCTGACTACATTGTTGAGGAGGAGTTGGAGACCCCAGCAGAGGAGTTCCTTCCTTGATCGAGATTAGTCATTTTGGTACTTTTGGATTAGAATCTTTTTAAATATTGGGCCCTAGGCCATTGTTTTATCTTTTTAGATATCACTTGAGGAACCATCATTAGGAACCATTGTTTAGGTGTTTGGATTGGCCATCACTGGTGGTTCTTTCTGGTTCCTCTTGGTGATATTTTTTGTTAAAGCTTTTAAGCTTTTGTTCTCATTTTATTAGCTTTGCTTCTATTTAGATCTATGCTTATGCTGCCGGCTTCTGTTTGTTACGGCTTATTAAGAAATCAATAAGTTGATGAACCGGCCTTTCCTATACCTTAAGGATTGGAAAAGTCGGGTCGTCATAGTTGGTATCAGAGCTTAGGCTTTAGGTTTTATGAGAGACTGTGAGCCATAGCTCTAAGTAGGAAATGACATTAGGTCTGTCTAAACATAGGCTATGAGTGTTAGAGTTCTGTCAAGACATCGAGACCATCTGTTAATTGAAACCTTTGTTTCATTTTGACAGATCGATATGGCGCCTCGCAAAAGAGCCAAAACTGTACGTACTGGAGATAATGATCGTGAGCAAACTAAGCAACTGCTGGCGACAATGGTCAAAACGATGGCCTAACAGACTGCTCTGCTCACGACATTATTGCGAGACACTGCGCACACCTCTTCATCCACACAGGTTGAGTTATGCTCACGGTGTGGTAAGCAGCACAAGACAGAGATGTGTAGAAGGATCACAGGTGTGTGTTTTAGGTGTGGACGCATTGGACATCTGATAAGAGACTGTCTTGAATTGGAGAGAGAGACGACAACATCGGCAACAACTAGAGCATCCGTAGTATGACAAGCCTTACGTATCTCTTCATTTGTACCGATTGATATGTGCGCAAGATGCGGAAAGAAGCATAGGATGAAGAAATGCAGGCTCGCCTTGGGCGCATGCTTTAAATATGGTCAGAAGGGACATCTGGTGAAGGATTGCCCATACCCGAATCAAAGGAATAAGGCTTCAACATCTATTCCTGGACCATCATCACCACACGATGCCCAACCAACGAGTGAAGTCATCGAAGGTATAACCCAGTATTGATTGTCGAGAGTTTACCTTATTCTCATGTGATGAATGTTCTTAGAAGTTATATGCTATTGTGGCATTTTGGGTAATATCATAATGCTATCTTATATACACTTAAATGAAAACATAGGCATAAAACCTGAATACTTTACACTTGTATTAGAGTGTTGGCATATGTGAAACTGAGGCATGAGTATTAATCGACCCTGGGTCTACTCACTCCTTTATTACCCCGATGTTCTCAACACGTATGGGCATTACGCCTGAGACGTTAGACTTTATATTAGTGGTGACAATTCCTACGGGTAGTTTAGTGAAGACCGACACCATGAACAAATCAGTCATCATTTGCGTGGAGGATCTTGAGACTAGGGCAGATGTGATATTATTGAATACGGTGGGTTTTGACGTGATACTGGGATCCGCTTACCATGCAAGCGTTAATTGCCTGAGGAAAGTGGTAACTTTTCGTCCTCCTATGGGAAAGTCATTTCGATTTTACGGAGTGAAGACTAGGGTAGCACCTTTTATATCAGCTATTCGAGCTGAATGTCTGATAAAGATTTTGGGCTTGCAATATATATTTCTAGTTCATACAGGTATACAAATTTTTGAAAATTGTGCCTACATGTTTGTGTTTTCTTTAGCTAAATGACATGAGATCAATCGGGTCATGTCTAGCTTGGCTGATGACTTATAATAGCAAATTATAGGTGTTACCCCTACGGCTAAGCCTGAGATTAGCGTTAAATATGTTCGGGCTTTGAAAAGGTCGATATAGAATAAAGACCAACTTTCAAAAAATTTAAATTTTGGAAAATTTTTGAAGTACACAGTTACTGCAAAATTTGAACCTCGAATTTAACATTCGAAGGTCGAATTTTGTATGGTCACTGACAGGGTTTTGAAGGTTTCTTTGGGTCTTTCTTCCTTCTTAGGCAAAATCAAGGGGATTAGGCTGTGTGCTTAATCAAAACGAGTGAGTCATTGCTTATGGTTTTAGGCAGTTGAAAGACCATGAGAGAAATTATCTGACGCATGATCTCGAATTAGCAGCGATTATCTTCGCCCTGAAGATCTGGAGACATTACCTCTACGATGAAATATTTGATATATCACCAATCACAAGAGCCTCATGTACCTATTCACTCAGAAGGACTTGAATATGAGGCAAGCGACGATGGATGGAGTTTTTGAAGGATTATGACTGCTCGATCCAATGCCATCCAGAAAAGGCAAATGTCGTTGCTGATGTTCTCAGTAGAAGGTCTTCAGCACAGTTATCACATCTTGTCAGTCAAATACAGAGATAGAAGTTATTGGAAGATATGGCTTTGGGCAGCTCACGGTTCGATGTGAAAGGGTCAGGAGCATTGATGGCTACACTTGTCCTGCGCCCTACACTCTTCGAGAATATTAGGAAGCTTCAGATGATCGATGATGAGCTGATGGCGATCAGACAAGATGTGGAGAGTGGAAGCAAGAAGGATTTCTCCATTCGAGCAGATGAGACCTTGTTGTTTCGAGACCGAGTATGCGTACCATCGAGTACTGAGCTTCGAGACACCATTCTGGACGAGGCTCACAAATCCATGTATGCCATACATCCTGGTAGCACCAAGATGTATCAGGACTTGATGAAGAGTTTCTGGTGGCGACGTTTGAAACGCGACGTCGCTGAGTACATATCGCGATGCTTGGTTTGTCAGCAGGTTAAGGTTGATCATCAGAATCCTGCGGGTTTATTGCAACCTTTACCTGCACCAGAGTGGAAATGGTAATCCATTTCAATGGACTTCATCCTAGGTTTGCCGAAAACACTGAGAAAGAACAATGCTATCTGGGTCATTGTCGATCGGCTAACCAAATCTGCTACCGTACAATACTACGTATACAGCCAGTAGACTTGTAGAGTTATACCTTAAAGAGATTGTTCGACTGCATGGGATACCGGCTAGTATTGTGTCGACAGAGACCCGTTGTTTACTTTACAGTTTTGGCAGCGGTTTCAAGAAGGAATGGGTTCTCGTCTTGACTTCAGTTCAGCATTTCACCCACAGACAGATGGCCAGACTGAGCGAGTGAATCAGATCATAGAGGACATGCTGAGAGCTTGCATGTTGAATTTTCACGAGTCATGGGACCAACACTTACCTCTGATCGAGTTCGCTTACAACAATAGTTTCCAAGCTAGCATCGGTATGGCCCCGTTCGAGGCTTTATATGGACGACGATGCAGATCGCCGTTGAACTGGGAAGAAGTGGGTGAGAAGCTAATTATTAGACCTGAGATAGTCGAGCGTACGATCGAGACGGTTCGGTTGATTCGTGAGAGACTACATGTAGCTTAGAGTCGTCAAAAATGCTACGTCGATCTCAAGCGGAGACATGTGGATTTTCAGGTTGGCAACAATGTGTTTGTTCGAATCTCGCCTACGAAGGGCGTTATGCGATTTGGAAAAAGAGGGAAACTAAGTCCTCGGTACGTTGGGCCTTTTGAGATATTAGGCCGAGTCGGAGAGGTTGCATACAGAGTGGCGCTACCACCGCAATTGTCGAGCATGCACAATGTCTTCCATGTGTCAATGTTGCGTCGATACATATGTGACCCGACTCACGTGCTTGATTACCAACCCATCGAGCTTCGAGATGGTTTGACGGTGATTGAGGACCCGGTTCAGATCTTAGATCGCAAGGAGCATATCCTACGCACTAAGAGGATTCCTTTGGTTCTCGTCCGATGGCGGAATCATACACCGGAGAAAGCCACCTAGGAGCGCGAAGCTGAGCTTTGATAACAATTTTCGCACCTTTTTGATTGACCTTGTTGAGAAAATGCCTATAGGATGTTTCAACTTTGGACCCTTTTTTATGTACTTCTTATTTATATATATATATATATATATATACACCTTTGGAGGTGCAATATGATTTTTCTCTGTCTGTAGAATTTCGGTGTGCTACTTAATACTTCCTACTTTAAGGCGACATGAAAATTTTGGGTGATACGTCTATAAGTGGATGTTACTCTCTACTAATCATGTGAACTAAACCTGGCCACATTGTAAGTTACTTCATTTACTTCTACAAGTTACTTTCGGCTTGATACTTGCGTCATAGCCGGGTTCCATAATTGGCAATGCGCTTCGACCACACACTCACCAACTATGGGTTTGGCTCCTCCACGCCCTCAACCTGTCCCATTTCATGCAGTCATCGCTCAGATGACCCAAGGACATCACGGCTCCGGCCCGTTCACAGATGCCGAATACTATGTGGTTTTTAGATGTAGTTTTTTGGCCAACCCTCTACCCTTTTGGCCATATATCGGAACAACGGGGGGGTCCTATCCAGCAGCTTTTGCTTTCGGCTTTTAAAGAACAGTGGTTCAATGCCCCCGGAATTGTATTTAAGGGTATCATCAAGGCCCGTGAGAAGATGGACAAGCGGGTTAAGACACCGGCCAAGGGCATTCCCTATGCTCATTTGCTTTCTGCGATGATTGAGAATTTTGGGGTGAGACCAGCTTATGAGATTCCTCCTACTGAACCTCAATCCACAACTAGCCTCCGGCTATATGGTTTGGTCGATTAGGATCGAACCTACAATAGATTGCTAAAGGCTCCTAAAGGTGCAGTCGTTCCTGGTGAGGATGAAGAGGAGGATGCAAAGCACGCAGTAGCAGAGCCTGACGCTCCTGCACCCGACCAGCCCCCAATGACCAACGTGCTCACCCTGTCAGAGTTTACTCGCTAGATGACTTCTGTGAGCCAGCCGATTCAGGAGCTCACACATCATACCAGCTCCATGAGTCGGGAGTTGGAGGTTCATGGCGGGGCTTTGACATACTTGATGCAGCACGCGTTTCCAGCAAACTATGCGACTTACATGGCAAACATCCGAGCGTCGGTTCACCACCCTTCTACATCGGGAGCAGGTCCCAGCGTACCTACAGATGCGGGTGATAACGGCACGGATGATGACGATACTGACGGTGGGGACGATGACTAGGCTTCAGCTGGTCAGGCTTCTAAGGTGGAGGACTAGACCAGCCTGTGTGTTGTTATGTTGTTTTTGTTGTCCTATTCATAGATTGCATTTATTTTTATGGATGCTCTAGAACCTTATGGTTCTATCTTTTGCTATTTCTTATAAACTTTTGTTTTGTGGCATGGAGCGCTAAGCTCCATTTTGTTTCATTATGTACTATTCAATCTATGGATGCTCATGTAGTTTATAGCCATCTTTGTTTGGTTGTGGACTTATGGACTTCGATATCTGCGCATGTGCTTTCATCTATGGTTGTTCTTTTTCTTCACATATGGTTGTGCCTTTGGTTCTTTTGCATTTTGTTTTGGTATTTATCTGGTTTTGTGATTCGATTTACTCGACCCTATCACTTAAATCACCTGTTTTGTGTCCTTTCTGTTTTGATTTGTACACCATGAGTCACGGTGAGGTTGTTTCCCGGCACGTGACACTCAGGGTGTAGGCATCCATGTACGGATGCAATCCACCATGGCCCTTTGGGTGCCACATGCAGTACATCCAGGTTACTACGAATCCCATCCCTTGACTTGCGTGCCCTATGAGGCTATCGCACTGTGGCCCATATATTTTTTGTTTTAGTTTTATATTTTCGGTTCCGTTTCGCCTGAAAGGTTTGGATGGGTTTCTTTCGCGCTTTGTTTCATTTGTCTTCTCCATTTTTGAGGACGAAAATTCCTAAGGAGGGGAGAATGTAATATCCCGATATTTTTGAATCCGAGTTTGACTGATTTTGTGCACAAGTCCGGCACGGTGACCAATGTAGCCATGGTTTTATTTAATAATAAGTTATTAAATAATATTTGGGTAGCTTTGTGTGGAAGGATTAGAGTTCCGAGTGTGATTGGGCAGTTAGTGTGAAAGTCGTGCACCGACTTGCAGTGTGCCGCTCAACACCAAAACCCAACCTTAAGATAAGAAAATAGAATTTGCAACTAAATATCCTTGATATTTAATTAGTTTTTCATTCGGTTATAAGAGAGAGGAGGTTGGTTGCTTAATGGCTAAGCTTTGCCATTTGAAATTTTTGTAGAGAGAGAAAGGGAGTGAGAGTTGAGAGAACCGACCCAACCTATTTGAGCACCGTCACCTTTGAAACCCTTGCGGTATTTCGATTGTGCAATCACCTACAAGCTCCGCAATTACCTTTATCATCTCACGATCTTCATTTGTGTTTTGAAGAGATGGAGATCAATCATTGAAGAAATCTGACGATTTTGCTTCAAAACCCTCTTCGACATTATTTCTTAAAGCTGTGGAATTAATCGGCAAAAAGGTTAGTTTTTCTTTTGATTTTAATGGTTTAGATTGTAGAATAAATCTTGTTTTAATTTAGTGTATGTGTGTGTGCAAAAATAAAGCGAATCCGACAAGATTTGAGGGGAAAAATAGACCAAGGAAGCAACATGAAGGGTTCTGAACCCGAGAAATTCGAGGGTCGAATTTGGGTTTTTAAGCCAGATGCATTTTTGGGAAATTCGAGGGTCGAATTTGGTCTGATGTGCCGACACTACTTTGGTATTTCGGTCATAACTTCTTATCCCAAATTCAGATTGGTGCGATTTGTAAGGCGTTGGAAAGAAGACAACGAGCCCTATAACTTTCATGAATTGATAAATTTGTGAATCGAATGTTATAAAGGTCAAAAATTAGGGTCAAGTAGGGATAAGTTTTCACATGAGTCAACGTTACCTTAAATTTGCCTGTTTCGCCTTGCTGTGAGAAAATTTTAGGAACTTTGGCTTATATGATAATTAGTCGGTAACATGTGTATACATGAATTTTTGTAATGTAGATTAAAGATTGGAGATCATTGAGTGAGCTTTTACTTTGCCTCTGATATGCTCAACTCTAAACTAAGGTAGGGGAACCTAAAACCTTATTTGCATTCTATTATAAGTTTAGGTTATCTTATATAAAGCATAAATTCCTAAATTTTGTTTGACACAGCATGATTAAGAACTGAGAAATATGATACAAATCAGAACTTTGAAACTTTGATATGAATAAAAACTCAGAATTTGAATTTCCACACTTTGAACTTTGAATCAGAACTCTAAAAATCGGTGAATGTAGTATGTATACAAATTTTGATATATTTAGCATTTGCATTTGATTTGAGGCACATACGAAGGATACCCTAGATCCTACCAACTGTGTTGACGGTAATTCTATTTGGCGCAAGTTTTCCTCATAGAGTAGGGGCTTGTTGCTTTTCAGAAAATGGGTTCATGAACGACGATGGTCAGTAGGGCTTCCCATCGGTAACGTAGTCCGCTCTCATGCTATAGGAAATTTGGGAGATAAAATTAAGTTATAATTTTAAGACAAGAAGCATGCTAATTCAGAAGTTTTTGAACACATCAGATTTATGTTATCAGTTTTGACTCAGCATTAGAACTGGAGATATAGTTTGCAAAGCATCATTTGAAAACCATATTTGATCCGATTTATGTCTTTTTGAAAACCTTTACTTATAATGAAATGCAAATAGACATGTTTCCTCTATTGAGCTTCGATGTTAGCTCACCCCGACTATACATCACAGGTGCTGACATTGCCTTAGGATCTGACGATCGTGATTTGGAGGATTCTGACTACATTATTGAGGAAGAGTTGGAGACCCCAGCAGTAGAGTTCCTTCCTTGATTGAGATTAGTCATTTTGGTTCTTTTGGATTAGAATCTTTTTGAATATTGGGCCCTAGGCCATTGTTTTATCTTTTTGGATATCACTTGAGGAACCATCATTAGGAACCATTGTTTAGGTGTTTGGATTAGCTATCACTGGTGATTCTTTCTGGTTCCTCTTGGTGATATTTTTTGTTAAAGCTTTTAAGCTTTTGTTCTTGTTTTATTAGCTTTGCTTCTATTTAGATCTATGCTTATGCTGCTGGCTTCTGTTTGTTACGGCTTATTGAGAAATCAATAAGTTGATGAACCGGCCTTTCCTATACCTTAAGGATTGGAAAAGTCGGGTCGTCACAAGCTTAGTTGTTCTCGTTTGCAAGTTTCAAATCTTCAAATCGAGCTTTACAGCTGTGTAAGGTAATGATCCTCTAATTTTATCATGGGATATAAATCCATGACTCCGAGATGGGAGATCATTTCCCATTCAGGGTAATGGTCCCTCTCTCTTCTCATGAGATATAAACCCATGACTTTGAACATTATTTGTGCTATTATCGAGGGTGTATTGACAATTGGCATGAAATGCTTCTCTGGCAAGAAGCTTTGTATATAACTTACGGTTATTTATGCTATTTTTTTACAATTGTATAAGTGAATCAAACACCATCCAAACCCATAATGGGTAGGTAATAGGATGTTAGTTTCTGAAATCTGTAGACAAGATTCTTTCTTCAAGTCAGTTTCTGAAATCTTATCTTGTCATACTTAAGTATTGCCTTCTCATGTATAAGAGAAGATCTGATTGCCCCCTGCCATTGTAAAGGCACGCAGAAGTATGTGCATTGATCCTGCCTAGATAATTGGAGATCATCGAAGGTAAGAACTAGTTGACCATTTAGTTTTCAGTGCTGTAGGCTGCATATATTATCATCCAGGTGTTTGACTATTCGAAATGGGTAGGGCTGTACCTGCTTCTTATCTAATGAAGTATTCATTTGCAAAGTTTTGGGATTGACCAGTTGGGCCTATTAAATCATTTTGATATTTCAAGGGCCATCTGCCTGTACCCTGTAAAGTATTAAGACACTACCATTTTATTTATTTATTTATTTATTTATTTGTTTTTTAATATCAGTTAAATAATATAAACTTATTGTTGTTTTTATATGTTTCATTGTTGACCATAAAGGCGATTTATTAGCTGTTTGCCTTATTATGTTAGGAGGGCTTTGCTTTTGCCCACTGTACAGAGTGCAGGGCTGTGTTCCTATTACGTGCAAATGTGCCACCAGATCGCTGGTGGTTGAGGTTGAAGTTTCAGCTTCTCGTTGTTAGAGACCATGCATTCATTTTTGTTTTTGTTCTATTGGTAAGCTTAAAATGTTTCTATTTCATGTTATTTTTCTTAATATATATTCCGTCAAAATGCAACAATAGTTTTTTGTTGGTAGAGATATGCAGTTTTCTTACTATATCTGATGATCCCTTCATGTCCATTGCAGTGCCTCCGACGTATTATACACATTTGGCTGCTTTCCGTGCGTGTTTTTACTTGGACTCAGAGACATCGGATAGTGGCTCAATGGCGAGTGGTGTAGCGGGCCGCCCTGATGGTGGTGGGCGAAATACATGTGCCCCTGTGATTTTTTTTCTTTTATTTTGAAAATGGGCCATGAGGTCTTTAGAATATTAACTCTCTGCTTTTTTTTTTTTTTTTGAATAAAAGGATTGGGCATGTAAAGTTTAAAATGTTTAGCTGATTTGAATAGTTTGATCATAGGTTGAGATGAAACATTTTGCTTAAATAAAAGAATTGGACATCTATTTTTTTTTATTAATGACATTGAATGATTTGCATTAGAGTTGAATGGATGTGTTCAAATATGAGATTAATAGCTTTTTTTATTTATATAATATTTTTTAAACCATTAAAAAAAGCATTAAAAACATTGCACTAAAAAAAGCATAAAAAAAATATTATTTTAAAAAAAATCATTGACGTAATTTTATTTTTTTAAAATAGTATTTTTTCTTTTAAAAAAATTGCATAAAAAACCACTGCCAAAAGCAGTAGTTTTTTCTATGACTGTTAAGAACAGTTGTTGCTGAAGTTCATAAACCACTGTCTTGTATAGTGGTAAAAAAAAATCACTCCTTTTTTTACAATTGTTTGGGGCAGTGGTTTTTTGAAAAAAAACTACTGTCAAAGACAGTATTTTTTGAAAAAATCACTGTTTAAGGCAGTGGTTTTTTTGGCTTTTTCACGTAGTGTCTTGTGGTTTGATATCTCATTAGGAGAAAATATATTATCTTTGCAAGATTGTCGAAGATTTCATGGTGACAAGCATTTGTTTGGGTTAAACCAAGATTAATATATCTAGAAATAAAACAAGAGTTGCGAATCAACTGGTCAGTGATAACTAAAATGTGGCAAGTTGTTTGCCTCTCGAATATTATGTTAATTTCTGAAAATGTAATATCTAGTACGCAAGCTATGCTAACTTTTCAATTTGGAAGAAAACTAAAAATTAAGACAACTAGTTAAAGAGTCAAACTCAAATTTTAACACCTCGTTTATGCTTGAAAACTGACAATTAACTTTTGTAGCAATAACAATACTACCATAGTTAAACCCAACGTTATAAGACCTCAAAAGAAAAATCTTTAGAATTTAGTTGTTGATATTATAATGATGCCACCTATGGCATGGGTAGATTGATAGTTGAGAGGAGCTCAACCTCATCAAGTTCAAGGATTTGTATCTTAAAAATACTTTTTCAGTATCGCGTTAAATAAATATGCGTATGTGAATAATATGAGTGAGATTATCAATGTTAGTATTATACTATTATCTGGGATATACATGTTCACAGAAATATGAATGTTGAGGAAGAGTTGAGTATGATTGGGCTACTTCATGTTTTAAATAATTGTTGCAAAAATGTAGCCAATTGGGATATTAGGATTTGAATTTCACATTCCAAAGGTATTTTTTCTGTGAAATCTTTCTATTTGAATCTTCATCAGCAGTCAAGACAGAATCTGAATTGGGTAAAGATCTGGAAGAAAAAGATTCCTTCCAAAATCAAATTTTTTGGATGGAATATTGGTTGGGGTAGAATTCTTACCATAGATAAGCTCAATCGAAAGGGGATGAATTTAATACATAGATGTGTTATGTGCCTTCTGGGAGAAGAATCCACAAATCATCTTCTTATTCATTGTTGGGTTGCTAAAAAAGTTTGGAATGCAGTCCTCTAGCAGTTTAAAATTTTATGGGTGTTTTCGGAATCATGTGTTGAGGTCTTAGCTGCTTAGATTAGGGTCGGATTTGAAGGAATTAAGGGGGAATTTTAGAATTTTATGGATCTTATTGTTATGTAGTCTCTTTGGATTAAGAGAAATAATCGAACTTTTAATAGAAAAAGAAAGTATATTTCTATGATTCTTAATAGAAAAAGAAAGTATGTTTCTATGATTCTTAAGGATGTTCGAGATTTGGCTTTAAATTGGATCAAGATTGGATGTCGGTCAACGCGTGATGAAGATGTGGACTTTATTCATGAATGAGATAGCCTGTACATGTAGTCATTTTCCTCTCGTGTATGATTGTACTTTCTTGTAGATTTGGCAAATCCATTGACTTGGCGGTGAGGTTTTATCGAGAGATGGGTAGCTTTTTTTAGGTTTGCTAGTATCTTGCTGGCCTTTTTTTGTTTGTGTTATTTTTTCAGTATAATAAAGCTTATTGGTTATTGATAAAAAAAAATACTCTCCATTATCGACCAATTAATTTATTTAAATGGGGTAATTGAAATTTCATGGCATCATAGATTTGCCTACGTAATATCCATGATATTTGGACCTATTTTTTTCGTTTACCTCGATAAGCGTGCTGAAAAATATTGCGGGATATTTTTGGGTTTTTAGTTAGCTTAGGGTTTGATGAGAATAGTGACCGAAGTATATTGGTTTTGGACTTGTTGAAGGCAGCTAAACCATAGTTTATAGTTTATGGAATTTATATGCGCTTAACATCAGAAACATGTGCAAGTCATATGGATAGAATTGCAAATAAGAAAATCTAGATATTTGGTTCTTATTTTATTTTATAAGGAGAGAGGCTATGAGGAGAAGTTTCACTTCTCTCTCTCGTGTGAAATTGAAACCTTGCAACCCTTGCCTCACCTTGATCTTAGATCGTGTGAGATTGTGAATCCCTCTCCCCATCTTGACCATTGAAAAGCTTTGTAAAGGGAATTGGATTAGTTTGTTGTAATTGGAAGGAAGGCTAGGGGAGAATGAAAAATTATGTGTGTGGTGTGGGTCTGACCTGTGCTTGTGAAGCAAGGTTTGAATGGACTGATTTTGAGGCTCTGGCCTATTAAACCTCCAAGTTTGGTTCCGGTGCTTGATTTTGGTGCAACGGGATCGATGGATTAAACGTCAAGAGGTAGGCTTTTAAACCTCCATGAGTTAATTAAATTTATGTTTTTCTTAGAGTAGATTATAGTGAGTTATATTTAGATGAGCAAACTATGGTTGAATGAGAAAAAGGAATTGGAGAAAATTGAGGGTCGAATTTTGATTTTAAAGCCTGACGAAATTTTGGAAATTCGAGGGTCGAATTTTGCCCTGTTTCTGGCCTTTAAATTTTTTTTTGGAAATTTTCTTGGCAAGCTTTTGGGTTTGATTTTTTTTTACCAATATTAACACTGGGAGTGTTAATCATTGTAGGTTTTGAAATATAGAGTCCATTGTGAGGATTGCCTTGCTTGTTTTGGACCGTTTTTGTTAAGGTAGGGGAACCCTAAACCTAATTTGCATTATATTATAAGTTTTGGTTATTTGTTGCAAACATTGAAATCTGAATTTTATAAACCTAGCATGATTAAGAACTCTGAAACTTCGATATAAGCACTCAGAAATTTGACCTTCCGAGCTTCATTTTCGAATGTGAACTTTGAATAAGAACTCCGAAAATCCGAAAAATGTATTAATTACATAACATACGATATGTTTAGCATTGCATTTGATTTGAGGCACATACGAACGAAACCCTAGATTCTACCAACCGTGTTGACGGTAATTCTATTTGGCGCAAGTTTCCCTCATAGCGTAGGGGCTTGTTGCACTTCAGAAAAAGGGTTCATGGACGACGATGATCAGTAGGGTTTCCCATCGGTGACTTTTTCCGCTCTCATGCTATATGTAATTTGGGAGATAAAATTAAGTTATAAATTTAAGACAAGAAGCATGCCTAATTCATAAATTTGAAAACATCAGACTCACTGAATCAGCTTTTGGCCTTCTATTTAGAATTGGAAATTTGATTTGCAAAGCATCTTTTGAAAAACTTATTGATCCAATTTTGTCTTTGAAAAACCTTCACTTATGATAAAATGCTTTAGATAAGTTTCCTCTATTGAGCTTCGATGTTAGCTCACCCCGACTATACGTCACAAGTGTTGAGGCTGATTTGGGATCAGACGATCTTGATCTTGAGGACTCTGATTTCGTTCCTAAGGAGGAACTGGAGACACCTGCTGAGGAGTTCTTTCCCTGATTTTTATTTATCCTTTCTTGGTATTTTGTTTAGAATTATTCTGAATTATGGGCCGAAGGCCGTTGTTTTGTCTTTTTGATATCACTCGAGGAACCATCATTAGGAACCATTATTTTAGGTGTTTTAGATTGGCTATCACCGGTGGTTCTTCCTGGTTCCTCGGGGTGATATATATTATTTTGATTTAAGCTTTTGTCTTTGCTTACTCTATGCCTTGCCTCTGTCTTAGGTCTATGTTATGATGTCGGCTTCTATTTGTTACGGCTTATTGAGAAATCGATAAGTTGATGAATCAGCCTTTCCTATACCGAGAGGATTGGAAAAGTCGGGTCGTCACAGTTGGTATCAGAGCAAGGCTCTAGGTTCAGAGTCTTAGGACTAAGAGTTAGATTGTCTTAACAATCAATATTGATCTATTGTTATTATTTTTCAACAATGGCAGATCAGCATGCCTCCGCGGTTCAGAGGCAGAGGCCGAGGTAGAGAAGGACCTTGCAGGGCTCATCTTGAGGAAATTGATGAGGGTGTAGGTACCTCACATGGCAGAGAGAGATTAGCATCTGGCCCTAATGCAGAACCCTTGGAACTGCTAAGCCTGAGGGAGGAAATGTTGACTAGGTGTTGGCAGCCTTGGCCAACAATATAGCTCAGCAGACTGCGGCAATAGATCAACAAACGGAGCTACTGGCAGCCAGACATCAGCCAGGAGGATTCACTGAGTTTAGGAGGATGAGATCTCCTACATTCTCAGGACAGACAGATCTGATAGAAGCCGAGGCATGGCTTGATAAGATGGAGAAAATTTTTTAGGTGTTACAGTGTACAGATGTTGAGAAGGTACGCTGGGCAGCCTTCAAGCTATTGGGTGAGCCCAGTCCATGGTGGAAATCTGTCTCCAGGATACGGGAGCAGGACTACCCCAATACTCCATGGACTTGGGCAGAGTTCGTGGATACGTTCAACGATCAGTATTTTCCAAAGATCGTGCTTAACCAGTGGGAAGTCCAGTTTATAAAGCTGGAATAGAACAAGATGTCGGTGCGTGAGTATGGCGCAGAGTTTGATCGACTTGCCCGATTTGCTCCCTTACACGTGGCCACTGAGTTGATGAGGGCTCAGAAATTTCAGAGGGTTTTGAGGCCGAATATTCAAGAGAGGGTGTCGATGTGGGAGATGGAGACTTATGCGGGTGCCATGGAAAAGGCTCTCATTGGAGAGAAAGACATCCAGAAACAGTATCTGAGGCGAGAGCAGGGAAATAGAAATCGATTTGGCCAGAGACAGTTGAGTGCGTCTGAGCAGGTGAACAAAAAGTCGAGGTTCTCTAAACCTCCTCACTATCCTATTCAGCCATCGTATTCCAGGCCGGCTGTTGCTTCAGGACCAGTATCGTCTTCCTATCAGTGACCACAGAGTTCTTCACCAGGGCGACCTTTCAGAGCCAGGAGCACTACTGCGAGTGGAGCTTCTGTGGCTCAGGGGTCATCACGGGGACCAGCTGTTACTCCTGTTCCTACTCCAGCATGTACACGATGTGGGAAACCACATAATACGAAGAATTACCGACGGAACACTGGGGGATTCTTTAGGTGTGGACAGATTGGTCATATGATCAAGAATTGTCCTACGACGGACAAGGGAAGGACTACGTCAGTCTCTACGCAGAAGTCGACGCGACCTACAGTTCAAGGTCGAGCTTATGTGGTGACTGCACAGGATGCCCAAACGTCGAATGACGTGATCCAAGGTATCATTTAAGTTGAGATGTCAATTCTTGCATTGGTTCTATTATTTGATGTTTAAATTCATTAAAATAAAATTTGAACAAAATTGGAATCATTGCATATAATTAACAAACATTCTTAATAAAGGTACCTTTATGATGAGTCGTAGAGGCGACTTGAGTAAAACTGAAGCGCGAGTTTTGATAGACCCCGGGTCTACACACTCGTTTATTACTCCTCTTTTCTCTGAGAAGTTGGGTATTACTCCCGAACCCCTTGCTTTCATTTTAGACGTAAAGATTCCTACGGGAAGTTCGGTGAGCACGGATACATCATGTCAATCAGTCATCGTGATGATTGATGAGCACGAGACAATGACCGACATGATTACGTTGAACATGGAAGGATTCGACATCATTCTCGGGATGGATTGGATGGTAGCTTATCACGCGAGCGTGAACTGTCTACGAAAGATTGTGACCTTCCGACCGCCAAAGTGAAAATCCTTCCGATTCTGTGGAGTTAAATCAAAGGTTGCACCGCTTATTTTAGCTATTAAGGCTGAGCGCATGATGAGGAATGGTTGCAGCGGGTATCTGACTTACTTGCAAGATTCTACAAAAAAGAAGAATGACTTGGCTCTTATCACGGTGGTCTGCGAGTATCCTGATGTCTTTTCAGAGGACTTACCTGGATTACCACCTGATAGAGAGATTGAGTTCGCGATCGAGCTAGCGCCGGGTACAGAACCGTTGTCTAAAGCTCCATATCGGATGGCGCCTACGGAATTGAAAGAGCTCAAAGAACATCTTCAGGAGCTGTTAGATAAAGGCTTCATTCGACCGAGTGTTTCTCCTTGGGACGCACCGGTTCTCTTTGTGAAAAAGAAGGATGGATCGATGCGTCTGTGCATTGATTATCGTCAGCTCAACAAGATGACGATCAAGAATCGTTATCCTCTTTCACGGATAAATGACTTATTTGATCAATTGCAAGGTACAAAGTTCTTCTCGAAGATTGATCTGAGGTCAGGCTATCACCAGCTCAAGATCAAGGCGAAAGATATATCCAAAACTGTGTTTCATACGCGATATGGCCACTATGAGTTCTTGGTGATGCCACTTTGGTTGACAAATGCGCCTGCATCGTTCATGGACCTGATGAACCACATGTTCAAATCACATCTTGATAAGTCTGTGATAGTTTTCGTAGATGATATCCTCATCTATTTGAAAACCAGAGAGGAGTATGTGCAGCATCTACGAATGGCTCTTCAAACGCTCAGGGGCCATCAGCTGTATGCCAAACTCAGTAAGTGTGAGTTTTTGCTTGATCAGGTCAGTTTCTTGGGTCACGTCGTCTCTGAAGTGGGTATATCAATGGATCCTACAAAGATCGATTCCGTGGTGAACTGGGAACAGCCTACGACAGTTACAGAGGTCTAAAGTTTCCTTGGTCAGGCAAGGTACTATTGGAGATTTATCGAGGGTTTCTCAAAGATATCTGGTCCGCTTACACAGCTTACAAGAAAGAATGCGAAGTTCGACTGGACAGAGCAGTGTGAGCAGAGCTTTCAGGAGCTGAAGCGTCGATTGACTACGGCACCGGTACTTGCTATACCTTCCGGCAGTAGAGGCTTCGCAGTGTACAGTGATGCTTCATATGGCGGATTAGGCTGTGTGTTTAATCAAAACGAGCGAGTCATTGCATATAGTTCTAGGTAGCTGAAGGACCATGAAAGAAACTATCCGACGCATGACCTAGAGTTAGCAGCAGTTATCTTCACCCTGAAGATCTAGAGACATTACCTCCACGGTGAGATATTCAATATATTCACCGATCACAGGAGTCTCAAGTACCTATTCACTCAGAAGGACTTGAATATGAGGCAACGACGATGGTCAGTAGGGTTTCCCATCGGTGACTTTTTCCGCTCTCATGCTATATGTAATTTGGGAGATAAAATTAAATTATAAATTTAAGACAAGAAGCATGCCTAATTCATAAATTTGAAAACATCAGACTCACTGAATCAGCTTTTGGCCTCCTATTTAGAATTGGAAATTTGATTTGTAAAGCATCTTTTGAAAAGCTTATGGATCCAATTTTGTCTTTGAAAAACCTTCACTTATGATAAAATGCTTTAGATAAGTTTCCTCTATTGAGCTTCGATGTTAGCTCACCCCGACTATACGTCACAGGTGCTGAGGCTGATTTGGGATCGGACGATTTTGATCTAGAGGACTCTGATTTCGTTCTTAAGGAGGAACTGGAAACACCTGCTGAGGAGTTCTTTCCCTGATTTTTATTTGTCCTTTATTGGTATTTTGTTTAGAATTATTCTGAATTATGGGCCGAAGGCCGTTGTTTTGTCTTTTTGATATCACTCGAGGAACCATTATTAGGAACCATTATTTTAGGTGTTTTGGATTGACCATCACCGGTGGTTCATCCTGATTCCTCAGGGTGATATATATTATTTTGATTTAAGCTTTTGTCTTTACTTACTCTATGTCTTGCCTCTGTCTTAGATTTATGTTATGTTGCCGGCTTCTGTATGTTACGGCTTATTGAGAAATCAATAAGTTGATAAACTGGCCTTTCCTATATCGAGAGAATTAGAAAAGTCAGATCGTCACAATGTACAATCACAAGAATCACAAAATACAATGATTTTTTATATGGTAAAATCCTATGGAGGGAATCATCTCCATGATAATCTAGAATCATAGACAATAAATCCACTATGAAAAATAATTGCTTACATAAGTTGACAAATGACATGCGGACTCCCTATATGGGAATCTTATTAAGCATTTCAAGCCGCAACGTGTTGAATTCATAATGCGTCCTCACAATGTTACATTTGATCACCTTCCAATCTCCAATGTGCACACGGTGATCCATTCTTAATTCCACAAAGTAAGCAAACACTTGAATCCAAGAGGACTAGACCCACTTGAATCCACAAGCAAAATAATATATGAAAGATGAAACCAAAAAAAAAATTGTTTGAATGTTTAAAGCATAGATTTTGAGGATTAAAAAGGGTAAAAGAGATTAGGCTTTTTACTCTTCAAAAGATTTTTTTTAAAGGTTTGGTTTTGAAACTGTGACCCTAAAAAATCAGAAAGGATAATTTATAGAGGTAAATAGGGTTTGAAGTTAAACAGCTCACAGCCAATCCTGGTCATGGTTGACTGTGACCTGGTGGCGGTCAATTGTCACTTGGCTGTGGTCGACCGTCACTTGGTCGTTGTCGAGTGCCACCACAATTTTTTTATTTTTATGATTCCGATTCTGATTCTCGTTCGGCAAGATCTACACAAGGGGGAAGGTTATTAAAATAGTTTGAGACTATTGAAAACTGTTTTAGGTGCCTCAAAGATATAAGTCATCATGAATAATCTCTCCATACTAAAATCTTGAGAGCATCATCACTGTGACTTCCTCTAAATTTGGCAAGACACCTTGCGGGAGACTCGGGCTAACCGAACCTATTGACAGCCCTATAAAACAAGCAATCCAAAACCAAAAAACCGAAAAATGGAAATCGGTTTGGAATCTATTCGGTTTCAGTATTGGGTGCCAAAAATGGAAAACTGGTTGAGTAGAGAGAAAAAACCGATCCTAAAACTGAAAAAAATCGAAAAACATAAAAAAATCTCTTTCGAAAAAAATACAAAAGAGAAAATCAGAAAAAAATGGAAAACTGAACCAAACCGACCGAAAATGGATTGGTTCGGTTTCAATTCAGGGGATGGGGAACTCGGTTAACCGGAACCGAAACATTTCGGTTCGGGTTCGGTTTTAGGTGAACCGACACGAAACCGAAATTTGGGTTAACCTAACTTCCACCCCCGCATATGAGTATACAGTCCCAAAAAATGTCATGAGCACACACCAGACGGCTCATATGATGATCTACCACATGGTACACATCCCAAAAGATGTCCATAGGAGGCGATCACCAGTGACAATGCTCACGCTCGAGCACCTGATACCTACACTCCCATCTCCTTTAGCGCGGGAAATGCTTCCCTGCGGACCGTTTTAATGCAGGTACAATCAAAAACCATTTAGGGTTCGTTCGGCACTTTCCTGCAAGAAACTCATAATTTTCTGAGGAAAACGAGTACCTCAGTTTCTGCCAAGAAAGTCATTTTCTGAGGAAAGTCATTTTCTGAGTGATTGTTCTTGAGTTACTCAAAAACTCATTTTCTTAAGAAAATTGACATTTTCTTGTGTTCTACACTTTCTAAAGAAAGTGTATTGTGTACTTCTACGCCTTATAGCCGCGCGTATTTATGATCTTCATCAAAGCGGTTATATTGATCGGATAATCGTCAAAATTTATATGCTTTAAATTGGTAATGTGTTTAACACATTGGTCGATCAGATTCTCGAAGTGTTGTCTTAAACGTGTACACCGATTGGGACTTACTTGAAAGCCGATAGTTATCAGTTTAGTTTCGATTTGAGAAACTTGAAACCGATAGTTATCAGTTCGGTTTTGGTTTAGCATGAAAACCGGCCAGAACCGACCCAATAACACCCCTACCTATTTTTATATTTTTTACATATAAAATATTGGCTTGGGTCGCATTGACCCTGCACGACCGGATTTTCGCCAGACCCTACCCAACCTCTTAGTCGACCTGAGTTGGATGTCTCATTCATGATGCCTGACCTGGTAAAATATCAAGTCGCTCTATCGAATGACAGCCCCACCCATGAAATATCGTCCGTACACGATCGTAAACTTTATTATAAAAATTTAATATAAATGAAAGAAATAGGAGTCAACATAGGGGAAAACATAATTACCAAGTAAGAAATCAGTAAAAAATCAGTGAAGGAAAAAAATTAAAAAATAAATAAATAATTTGAGATATCGGCTCGACTCGTTACTGAAACCTTAATCCGATCCTTCCCGAGTAAAAATACATTTAAAACACAAAAATTACATTTTTCAAGTAATCACTTTTGTTTTAATAAAATGAGTTTTAATCGTGAAAGAACAAATTTTCAAAAAATGGCGATTAAAATATTTCTATAAACAAATCGGCGAATTTGGTAACTATGACACCGCATTTAAACAAAGAAAATAATGTTGACTGGTGTCAATCAGACGATGCTAAGATTTTACCATCCAAATCATGCATAAAAAGATCTTGAGATCACGAGTCTTGCATGAGACGGTCAAATGTTGATTCCAAATGACACACTTCTCAAAAAATGAACGTGATCAAAGAGTACCATCAAAAGTGATTCACGTTTACGATTTGGGATGTGTGCCACATACAACCAAAATCTGACCCTTTGATGGTAGACACATGATTTAAAGATTTATTGTGTGAAATCTTGGGATGAAAAACGTTCTACATCATATGATTCAAATCAGAAAACAATATCTTCATCATAAGAACAAACTCGTAGTAATATAAACCATCATAATTTAGACTAGGAAACGAGTGTAATACCTACTGTACCATATTCGATTATACCATTACATACAACATTTTGGCATAATATAAACCATCATAATTTTAAAGTTATTTATAAAAGTTCAAACTAATATGCGATAGGAGAAGATGCATTGTCGTTGTCGTCACCATCAGACGAGTGGGTGGAAGTCATAGTACGCTCAGGGGTCCCAGTTGCAACATTCAAGCTATACAAATAATCACAAGGTCGGTACGTGTATAACCAATCCTCAGAAGAAGAAGAGT
The DNA here is from genome assembly GCA_021018995.1 of Chloranthus sessilifolius. Classification (NCBI taxonomy): domain Eukaryota; kingdom Viridiplantae; phylum Streptophyta; class Magnoliopsida; order Chloranthales; family Chloranthaceae; genus Chloranthus; species Chloranthus sessilifolius. Next base: position 11,061,929 of record CM037586.1, read on the forward strand.
CCGAGTTTAAGATCACGGGGTTGCAACTCACCCCCTCGATTGTACCTTTTTCTTCTCAATGATCGATGGGCGGAAATGACTAGTGGGTGGTGCATAAGCGGTGTGGTGGTGTGAGCCCTTTCTTGGTACATAAAAGTTTGGGGGGGCACAAGTGGAAATGAAATGAGGGGTCGGGATGGGCTGTCTGTTGTATTTGGGGGTCTTTGTACAGGTTGTGGCATCGATGGGTCCAGTATTACAAGGTCAATCCTGCGATGGGCAGTTGGCGATGGTCCCCAAGATGATGAACCTGTACGAGAATGGGAAGATCTTGGTGTTCCAAACATTTCTGCAATGCAAACATATATTTTTTCCAATAAAAATATAGAAAGACTACACATTTATGATAATCATGAATGAGAAAACAAAATTGTTGAGGAATAGTCAAAAGACAACTTAATCACTTTATTTTCGAGATATAATAAAATAACAGAGACAGAATAATGATAATAATAATTCGTGTAAATGTTCCACAGATACAATCTATGTGTACGCGAGCATCTGGTGTGGATTCTATCGCTCTATCTATAACATCGTCAAATTCATGACATCTGATATAATTGGACTATTCGTTTCGCTGTGCCGCATTTATATTATGGTCGTGCAACGCATTTATTACCTCTTCGTATGAATTGAATGAGCGATAATATGCTCCTCGAAAGCCAAGTACTTCTCTTGCGCATTCTTCCCAACTATTATAAATTCCAGGTCGTTGACCTATGAAGTCGACATAATATTTGACCATGATATCTGCAAATATATAAAGAAACTTATGACGTTAAAATCTACGCATTAGAGAATTTAGAAATATAATTTATTGTCGTCATTATACATATTAAGGAACTATCATTATATTATACTAATTATATAATCCATAAAATGTCAAAAAAATATCAACTAGATTGTGCACTCCACATTCTGTGAGCTATGTCATCACGAAATGTGCTCATCCACTCACGATTCCATCTTGACTGTGTGCATTCAACATCTAGATCTTCTTTCACGGAATCCTCATTCAGCAGCTCCACGCGTTCCTCTGGCCATTCACTGAAGAATGGATCTTTCCGATCATATGTTCTTATGTAATTGTGTATAACACAGCATGCGGTGAATATCCTCACTTGGGTTTTCAATGGAAACCTTGTGCGGACTTGGATAATTGGGAAGCGTTGCTTAAGCACTCCAAACGTTCGTTCTACGACGTTACACAGTGACGCATGTCGCTTGTTAAATAATTATTCGGGAGTTGTTGGGGGATTGGAGCTGTTGAACTCCTGAATATGATATCATACTCCACGATACGGAGCAAGAAACCCTCGCATATTCGAATATCCTCCATCAATAAGGTAGTACTTCCCAACTGGGACATGAAGTCTATTCTGAGGTCTAGAGAGGGCACTGCTCAAAACCTTTGAGTCGGGGCTGGATCCTTCCCATCCGGGGAGTACGTATTAGAATAACATGTCGAAGCTCACAACACACATTACATTTTGCATTGTTGATTACTTCCGATTACGGAACCGTTGCGAATCTACCTTTGGAACGCTGATATCAATATGTGTGTCATCTATGGCCCCTATGGCGTCCTTAAACCACGGATTGACTTGTGGATTATATAATATCTCAGGGGGGGTTGCACTGATTGCTTGTTTTACCAATTCTTGGTACAAGTCAAGAATGGCATTCAGCACCGAATTAAAACAAAGACTAATGGTAGATCCAGAATGTTGGAATCTATCTTGTATGGCCCTATTCTTTTGATTCTGAGCTACCATATATAAGAAGATTGTCACAGCCTCTTCCACCATCATCCTTTGGGTGTCTTTTAAGAGACCCCTCACCCTAAAAGCATTACAGAAGCTCATAAACGCAGGTGTTCACATACGAAAAATTTCATATGTAATTTTTGGATGACCGTTGAGTGTTTCTTGGACATACATCGAACCCGTTAGAATAGATGTGTGACGACGTTGCCTTTTGGGGCCTAGTGTGATATAGTAGGTTGTGGCAGCATGGGCGACACCATCGTTATCATCGTTATTAGTTCATCATCAGATTAGGGAGAGTGCGCCATCGAACCTAAATATGAATTATAAAAATTATAAGGTACTCCCACATAAAATCGTACATCAAAAGAAAGTCAAGCAGATTCATTAATTCTGAAATTAAAATAGTGCATAATTTGGTTTACGGCCGATCCTACAGTCAAAACTAAGGCCACGGACCACCAAAGAAGGGGAATAGATAACCTTGGCGATTACTTGGGTGCATCGCCACCACTGTCTCCGCCAACCGTGACGTAGTGGAGGCGACTGCACACAATATTTCATAAAATGCACATTGTCTATGTAGTCATTTGCCTTCATCTCTTCTAAAATTTGTATATATTGTTCAAGAGGTTTGAGTGTAGCCCCTCGTTGTGCTATAATATCGGAGATCTACTCTCTAAGGCCTCGTAACTCATCAAGAATTCTGTCTTGAAGGTCTGTGTTTTTTCTTTTCTTTCTCAAGTTAGTAGACCTTGAACTATCACACCCGCCCGGCGTAGATTGGCTGGTCGGTGTCGGCCCACTTTCCGCTGTGTAGGGAGAGTGTGCATGACCTTGCGCGTCTACCTGCTTCTTTATGTTCAAACTGGGGGTGGTTGGAGCCACCACTGTCAAAGTCCCCTAGGGGTATCACCGGCTCTCGTGTACGAGGGTCTGCAGCATGAAACTCCTCAGCCCCAGTGTAGATGGTATTATCAAAAAGGAGGCGAAGAAGATCGTAGTCATGCACCTTTCTATTTTGGTAGTTCCTACCATATTGTTGCCCCTAGAGAGGAACATAAAGATTATACTTTTTATTAATAGTAAACCTATTGAGCGACATATAAATGTTACTAACTTAAAGAAGTCATCTCACCGGTCAATTGCAAAAGGTATCCCATATGTCTGGCTCCGCAAGGACCTCTTTTGTACGATCATCCCATCCAAAACCACTTGTATTGATGAGTTTGTCCATTTGAGTGTAATGTGTTCTCACTGTTCTCAAGTGATTGTAACACTTCTCTTTCGTCAACTCATCGGTCTTCCCAATGAAGCAATGGTGAGACCAAAGTTTAGTGGTCAATTCTGGCCACACATTTTTTTGTCATGACCCATTAGCCAATTTCCGGCCTAAGTGTAATTGGTTAACCATTTCCGTTATGAAGGCTGCCTCCATTTCTGGAGTCCATGTGAAATTCTTACCCTCATCGTTTGAGTCCCTCGCAACTCCTTTACCCTTAGCTGACCTACAAGCCATTGCTGTCGAGTCCAATATACAAGCAAAACTCATGTTATAAAGGGAGTAAACTTAGACATCAGCATATGAGTTCTAATATGTCAGGGAAACGTTCAAACTTGTTCACTCACGATGCAAGTATAACAGAAGTTGGAATCTATACATTTAATGTATTCTCATGTTTGGTTGGAACCTATACATGGCCCTTCCATAAGGAGGCTACTAAAGTAACAATAGTTGAGACTGATCCCTTCTAATGTTTAAGCAACAAGTTTCTACAAGCACAGCTGGAATTACTGGAATCTACTATAACAGCTGATGAAATCTACCATTATAATATTGGGTAGCAGCTGAAGTAGATATGGCCAAGGTTGAATTGTTTGGACATGTGAATTTGGTGGGGTTTGTTGAATAGACTTATGGCCACCAGATCCCAAAATCAAATAAGTTGAAACAAAATTCAAGGTCCTTGACAAACATGTGATGATGATAAATAAGAGAAATAGTGGTAACATGTGTGAGTGATGTGGGCTTTGTTAAAGAAGAGTCCCAATTAACAATCCCATCACTTCAATTCTTTTAAAAAAAAGGCTTTTATCAGCCACTATGTTGTTGTAGTGGACATGTGCATGACCTAAATTGAAGTGATTGAAATGTAAAGAACCATAAAAAGGCTTTAATTTTGGTCGATTGTGGACATCAACTCTCCTAAGTGGACATCAATATGCAAACCCTTCATTGTATATGGGGAGAACCTATAAAGACTAATCCATTTGATGCTATATAGCAGCTACTATAACAGCATCAGCTTTCAATATGGGGAGGACCTATAAGGACTAATCCATTTGATGTTATATAGCAGCTACTATAACAGCAGCAACTTCCAATATGTTGTTGATAGCAGCTAGTATAAAAGGAGGTAGTTCCAATATGTTGCTGCAAATATTTAAAATCAATGACAAATTCTAATGCTTTATTTCTGAGAACTTCCGAAAATCAATAAATCTGTGTATACCTCCCGAGCAACACATTAGTGTAGTATCATGTGATTCTAGCATTAATCACAAACTATTTTTCATATAATTGAATAGAAAAGAAAACCAGAGAAATTCAAAGAGCAACTGATGCAATGTGGTCAAGTCTTCTAGTTATAAGCATTCAGTGTGCTAACTAAGACAACAGTAGGTGGGTTCCAATCTACTGTTATAAAAATTTATAATTTATGATGCAGGTATAACAGCAGCTGGAATTTATACATTTATTAATGTGTTCTCAAGTTGGGTTGGAACCTATACACGAGTCTTCCCAATAAGGTAGGTACAAGCAAAACTGTGATTAAGAAACAAGTATAACAGTTGTTATTGGAATAACATCAGCAACTAGTATAAACTCTCCTCACTGCCATAAAAGGTTACCAACCTTATAAAGTACCTCCTAAGTTCTAAGCTTTTAGGTCATTAACTACAGGCAAAAGCTAACTTCCACATATGTGAGGGGACTATGAGTCAGTCATAACTCATAAGTCATATGCCTAATAATCTTATGATGCCTATTTTTGTTTCTAAAGTTATATATGTATTTTGGTGTTATGACATGAAATGACCGATATGTAAATTCACAAAACTACTGGAAGTCAAGATCAAATTTTAAAATTATTATAATATATTTCTATGCAAATTTATATAGTTCAAAATATTAATATTTTCTCTAATATATTGCTAGTATAACAGCAATATAGTATGACTAGAGGAGCCATATCTATTTGTTTACTATAAATGTAAGATGAGAAAAAAAAATAGTACAAATTGATTCAGAAATTGCAAGTTATTTTGACGTCTGCTTTAGAAGCACTTTGAAAATAGTATTTGGAAACTGATTTGGACTCACTACTGCTCATCAAATTGACTTTCATTTTTATATTAGTATTATAACAGATCCATGTTAGTTTAGAGTTTCCTGACAGCTGATCACAACAACTTCCTTATTACAGCTTTGAGTCATTATCAACTCATCCCTGCTATTTGGGGTTGGTTAATATAGATCTACGTGTATGTTGTAATTAGATCAAAAAAAAAAAATGTGTATGTCGTAATTACCCACTACTTAGTTTAACCATTTTTTTTTGTACACTCTTGTTATTTCAATCTTAACCAAGATTGATATGATTCATTAGAACTTGTTATTGACTAGATAATCCCCGTCCGTTAAGTGAGGACCTGTTCAAAAGACATTGCTTACCAATTTCAAATTACTGCCTCTGCTCAATCAACTTATACTAACATTCATGCATAATGGAAGGGAAGGAAAGGAAAGCCAGGCATATTCTGTGGGGGATACATATGCAGTGATCAACCAAGGAGGAGGCTGGCTGCTTTTGCCTTTCGGTCTGCTTTGTTTTTTCATCTTACTAAATAAAGACAGTGAATAACCATTATAAGCCCCCCTACGGCTACCAATTCCTGTCAAATTCTATGACTCATTTTTTACTTTTGGAAAACAAGGGTCAAAGCTTTTTCCCTGGCTTAAGCTATTCCCGCGGCACAGTTAAAACCAGAATAACAAAAAACAGCAAACCCTATTAGCTGGCCCCACTTTGTTTCTTTGTTTCTTTGATTGATTAAAATAGCAAACCCAGCTCATCTACCCATAAGTGACCTACCTGACCTGACTCTCCTAACCTTCATGGTGTTTAAATGATCTTACACCATCTATGGTTTAAAATGTGGGTGATATATAACGTCAAAGTGATAAATCACAGATTGAAGCGCAAAGACCGAAAAATGACGTTTTAGAGAGATTTAAACCATCCATGTCTTGTAATTTTAATGGTTGATGTTCAATCGAATGGTTCACGTCCACTTATAGGTGTGTTTCTTTGGACTGAGATATGTTCCAATGTTGAATTGCCACTTGAACAATTTAGATTGGCTACATATGTGTCACACATGATATAATGATAAATCACACTTCAATGATGTGAGATAAATAAAAAAAAAGCATTTAATGGTGTAAATCATTTGAACACCATTTTGATGTTTAAATGTCCATCAAGAGACATTATTATAGGGATAATGACTCCTTTAATTATTTCACAACAATATTATGATCATCAAGTTGTTCTTTTATGTCACACCCAATCATGTAATTGGGTGTCACATGGCAACAAAATAATGCTAGAGCAGCTAAATATGATGGTCCTTAGTACCAGCCTACCTTTATCTTATATATGTATAAAACCTCAGTCAGTCTGCCAATGGAGGATGGTGGGCATCCTCTAAGGTTTAAGTGACACTGAAAATAAAACATAATGCAAGTGCATTGTTTATAGATCAATTTGAACAAATTTAAAAAATATATACATATAAAAAAAAGTTAAATGTTAACTGATTTCATTGGTGCATATATAAATAGTTTCCAGAGAGTATTAGGCATGATCAGTTTGGAAGGGACATTCGTACTATCTATAATGGTACATAAAACATTCCTAGATTACTTTAGAAAGTAGCTAATAGCTTCTATATCATATTCAACACCCCCGTTGGACCTCTATCAAGTACTATTAGCATTTGAGCATTATATAGAATATAAACTAATTTTCTGGGATGAGCTCTTTACCAGAATTTTGAGGGCAAATGAAAAGTTTTTGCTAGTATAACAGTAGCTGAAAACCAGCAGCATAAAACTAATTGATTCTATGCTATATAGCAGTTAGTATAACAACACCTACTATATCAGCACCTACTATAACTTATTGTAATCTATGCTAGGTCTACTTCCTAGATTCAGCACCTACAAATTGATTCAGATCGAAATAGTTCCAATCTGCTGCTTATAAACTGCAACTGCTGGTTTGGTTATAGAAATTGCAGCTGTTATTTGAAACTATAACAGCAGCTGCTATATAAATTGCAGCTGCAACTATAACAGGAGTTGATGGTAAGAAGATTACAGTAGCTTGTTTGGGAGCAACTATAATAGCAACTATAACAGCTGATGGTAAACAAATTACAGCAACTATAACAGCTAATGGTTTTACTATAGAAGCTGCTATAAAAAATTACATGAACCTCAAATTACAACAGCTGATTTGGGAACCATGTCAGTACCTTGAAGAAGATCTCTGTTCCTCGATTTCCTTCACCTGATGGAAAGCAAAAAGAAGAAGAAGAAGTAAGCAAAACAGCCACCCCCACCGTTAATATTCCAAACAAGAAACAAAAAGACTCATCTGTGAACTAAAACTCTCAGTTGTTGTAATCTCCTTAACCTCAGGCCCTCCATTTATAGATGCCCCATCCCCTCAACAGAGATCTCCATATCTGAGGGCAGAGAAAATTCATAGCCACATGTGATGGCTATGAGTTCTCATGGCAGACTTAACTCCTTGCAAAAGCTTCCAACAAACCACAATACAAAAACACCATAGCTGCTGCTCTGCATGTGAGCTCCACAAGTGTTGGCAACATAGGTCTTATAGGCCAGCTCAGCTACACAAAGCTGCCACTAAAGAGTCTCTTCAAGCTCCTCCTTTTTCAGCTCTGCAAGGTCTTGACCATTTGAAGAAGGTGTAGTAATAGCTTAAAGAAGGTGCAGTAATAGCAGCTACCAACATCTCTGAGAAATTAAACATTTAAAACCATTTTAAATGGTAGTTAACTGCTAAGTAGTCGTTGATTAGTGCTGGATACTAACTGCAATTTAAGAAATAATCCAGTGTAATTATCACAATGTAGTATACTTCAACCACCTCAGAAATTGAGGTTTCATGAGAAAAAAGCTCGGCAAACCGAATGTCCCTATCAACAAAAAATGCTCCGAAAACAAAGAAACCTAGAAAACTCTCAAAAATAAATAAACCTCAGAAAATGGCTTAGAAACTCATTTTTTGCTGAAAATCCCCAGGAAAACCCTTTTTCTTGGCTCTGGAACGAGACCTTAGGTTTTGTAAAGGAAAGATCAATTACAGAAAATAATAAGATCGAATTTGTGACCTTCCAAACAGCAAAAATTTTACAATAAAAATCCATTTAGGGTTTAGGGTTTGTAAAGAAAGGTCAATTAAAGAAAATAATGGAATCTAGAGTGAGAAAGAAGAAGAAGAAGAAGAAGAGAGATCAAATCAGTGACCTTCCAAACCCTATTCTCCATTCCATCCTCTCTTTTACCCATTGAGGAAGCAGCAAGAACATCGATTCTTTTAAAACGTTGGAGATATCTCTGGAAATCGATTCCCCATCCGTGTTTTCAATATCCCAACGAATTTGAAGATCGACTCGAAGACTTTAAAATGTGGATATCGACGGTCTACGGTGTCCTCGACTCTCGTCAGGCACCTGTTCAAAGCTGCAGATTCTGGGCCGATTTCTCTCGCTGGTTTAACGACTATTTTACAGAATTTATATTCATCTTACTCAAAAGATTACCCCTCAACGAGTTCATTCTCAACGTCGTGGAACCTGAAAATTGGTATGGAGTTAAATTATGTGCCTTCTCCTTTAAAGAAATGAAGTAATTGGTGTTGTGGAATTGTGTTTTAGCTGTTCCTGAATGTAGTGAATTTATAGGCTTTAGTTCCCTCAAAACCCTAGAAATCAATGGAGTCATTATAAAAGATGATGAATTCGAGCACCTGATATCGTTTTGTGAGCATTTAGAGATTTTGGTAGTGAAGAACTGTGTTGATTTAGATAATCTTAATATTTGTGCTCCCAATCTCTTGTCGTTGTAGATATGTACTGATCGCCCAGTATGCGTTTATTTGGAGAACATCGGTCGTCTCGTGAATGCTAGCTTCTCCTTTTTTTGCAAGTTCAAGATGGGTACTTATACGGAGTGGTATGTTGAGGATGAAAATGAGGTTGCCAACGAAGCTTACAAACTCCTTGAGCTTCTAATTAGTCTGAGTCATGTTGAGATTCTTTCTTTACTATGTTGGGAGGAATTTGTCAAGGTGGGTTTTCTTCATTTACTCCAATTTAATTGAATTTCATTATTTAAACTGTAAGTTCTTTGTTTTTCCTTGCTTTGTTGAGGACTTTGTCAATGTGGGTTTCTTTACTTATTCAATGAAATTATATTTTAATATGGTAAAAAAATGTATTCGAATTTTAATTATTGCAACTGCATGAATTCATGTGCCTTTCTTGAATCTGGAATTTGTCAAGATGGGTTTCTTCATTTCTTCAATATAAATGAATTTAATTTCCGAAACTGTGTGAATTCATCTTTCTTGACTCCTCTGTTTTCCTTGGTCATAGTGTTTTTCGAGAGGAAAAGTGCCCGAGAGTTAGCCTATTGTTCAACTTCACCTGCTTAATCTGAAGAAGCTAACCGTGAGAATAGACTTGTCTGATGTGCATTCTCCTTCTTTTATATCTTCCTTGCTTAGGAACTGTCCTAATTTACGAGAACTTTATGTCAAGGTAAGTCCCTCACCATCCCAAATTCGTGCTATTTGCTTATTATCGTGCAAATTAATATACTAATTACTTGAATTTGGTTCTTGGAACTCTGAATTCATGTGTATTTCTTGATTCCTTGTTCTCTTTCATTCTAGTGTTTTTCAAGATACAAAATGCCTCCTAGTTTGCCTACTCAACGTCACCTGCATAATCTGAAGACACTAACAGTGGAAATAGACTTGTCTGATGAGAATTGTCCTTCTTTTATATGTTGCTTACTTAGGAGCTCCCCTAATTTAGAAGAACTTGTTGGACAGGTAAGTCCCTTACCATGTCAAATTCTTGTCTGTTGTTATTCGGTTTTTGTGTTGGGTAATATACAAATCTTTGTCCTTTTCATTTTCTATCAGTACCCCGGGTAAGTTATCCAGTTAAATCAGATTATTGGAAGAGACAAGTGTCCCCAGAGTGTGTGATGCAGCACCTTACGAAGGTTTGTTTTTTCCACGTGGACGTAAACTGTAAGTACATGATTAGGTTTGTGAAATTTTTACTACTGAATGCATTTGTTCTCAAGAAGATTAGTACTGTTTACTGGAAAAGTTCAGAGAAGTACTTAAGGAGGGTTGAAAAGGAATTGTCTCTCTTGCAAAGGGCATCCCCAGATGCTGTATTAGAATTCAAGCGTTCTTTATTTTAATACATTAAACGAATTTGTTATTTATTCTTCCTGAAACAATAGTTTATTTTGAATCTTTCTGTGGTACCTTCCATGGTAGTCAGTTTTCATTCTTCTATGCAGCAGATGTTTCCTTTGAAAATGCTGTCTTTTGCACATTAAAGCGATAATATTAGACTATCCAAGATTTCAAGATGGCAATAATTGTTTGAGTCAAACAAAGATCTATTTTATTTGAAAATAGAACAAGAATTGAGAATCGAGAACTCTGTGACGATCAGACTTTGGAATTGTTTGTCCTCAAATGTTGTGTTAATTTCTGAAAATGCGAATAATCTAGTCTCAAAGTTATGCAAATTTCTTTGTCTTAAAGAAAAGTAGGAATTAAGTCAGCTATAAGGGTCCTACTCAAATTATATCACCTTACTAATCCTTGCAAACTAATAATCTCCTTGTGCATAAACAAGTGATATCCAACAATACTAGACCTTAAAAAATCTGTAGAATTTGGTGGATGATGTTAGCATGCTGAGATTAGCTTGATGCCATCTATGGAAACATGTAATCACTAGATGGGCACGTCTCTCACAGGGGTTAAACTCTCGGTTTTCCAGTACGTATTGTCCAACACCAAAACCGATACATATCTTCATACCGATACATTGGTGTGTATTGGTGTATACATATCGATATATTCAAAAAAAAACTTGTTGATACATTCAGTGTATCGACCTGGTCTTGTCCAACACCGATATGTATCGGTATCTTCTAGAATTTTGAACCATGATCTCACATCCCCTGGTTAGGAGGTTTGCACATTCTAATGACTTCTTTATCTGGCCTCTGTGATTCTGCTTCATCCATCCAGCTCTCTCCATTATCAGAGGTAGTTATTTTATGATATGCTCTTTCTTACAATGTCCCCACTTTCTGTCTCTTTACTCTTCTTGTCCTTTTGTGGAACTTGTCTCCTCCCCTCCTTTTTTTTTGTTTTTAGGCCATTTCATTGTTGTGATTGCCATGATTTTAAAAATGGAGAAATACCTTTAATTTCCTTTTCAGAAGGAATTCAACTGTACCATTAGCCTCTTAGATGAATAAATTCAATTATGGATATAAAAATAAAGAAATGGACAAGTAGTAGAATTTTCAGGAGTTCAATAAGTGTGTTGACACAATCCAATGGTCTTCTATTTGAGTTGTATGATAAGTTCTTGTAGGAAACCTCTTGCATCAAGTATATTACCCTTACGAGTGGCACACCTATACAAGTTAGCTTTTGCTTGAAAGATCTTTGTCTTGGATTTGTCTCTTGACCCTTATTTGTCTGAAAGAGAATTTTCTTGATTTCTGCATGGAGAGACGCTTGGGATTCCTCTTCTTCTCTTTCTAACGTTTGAATCTTGCATAGTCCTTGGGGATTGCCCCCGAATTGTGCAAGGGGGGATTACTTGAGGAGATATTATTGTTCTCTTTCTCGTTTTACATTTTCATGGCTTCATCTTCTAATCCTCTTGATCATTGGACTTTTGTTATTTTTTAAACTGCATCATTTGACCTGTCATGCTCTGTCTTTCATCGCACTCCTGTTGCAATTTTTTTATTATTGCCCAAGAATTCGGTAGGGTGTTGATTTGTGCCGAAATGTGATCATATTTCGCACCCTAATACCAACATTTGGCTATCCGATGAAGGCTATCTGACGGTTGTTGTGCAGTTCTAGTGATTTCAGCTATTTTCGTCCATTAGATCTTGCAGAAGCGTAAAAGAGCATAATTAAGAACAACATGGGAGCATTGAACCATGAAGCCAATGGAAGCACCGAAATCCGTGAAAGAACTGATTGATTCAGCCGTTGCTAAGAGAATTAAAAATGTCACAGGTCTAACTCAATCGATTGAATTATGAAAATCAATCGATTGAGGTTTTGATAACTGTTCTGTCACCCAAAATCTGAATTTAAAATCAATCGATTGAATTTTAGAATTCAAACGATTGAGTTGGATGACAACTATTTCCCTCTCAAATTTGAATTTAAATTCAAATTGATTGATTTCCTAAAATCAATTTATTTATTTCAAATTCAAATGATTCCGCCAAAATTCAGATTTTGAATTCAATCTATTGAATCTTGGAATTCAATCGATTGACTTATTTATGGTAAATTTTCAATCCAAGCCCTATATAAACAGAGCACTGTTTAAGGTTTGGGCATGCTTCTTTTTGGGCCTTTTTGGCCAATTTTTAGTAGTTTTTCTTTAAGATTTTTCTCCTTAGTTTTTCATTTTGTTTTAGCTTTAATTTTTTTTTTATATAATTAGATTGTAATTAGGAACCAAAGCTTTGTAAGGTTCCGGATCTTTTCCTAAAAGATCCGAGCATTTGATAAATTAAAGAGCATTTTTATGATGATTTTGGATCTATGCTTTGCGTGTGGGTCGGAAATGAAAAATTAAAACCGTTTATTCAAGGAGGAAGAGACTCCTAGATAAGTAATTAATTTATTTTCATTCAATCATTTCTTTTTACAAATATTGAATCGTATGGCTTTAAGTGTGTACCTATTGTTTATCATCGAATGCTCATTTATAGCTATCAATCTTGGTTATCGGCGATAATAAAAGAGTTATTCCTCCTAGATCTGATCTTGTAGACTGATTTAGGATGCCATACGATTGATTATTAATGTTGTGATTTCAAATATGAGATACGCTATATCTTTCGCATAATTCATGTCGTGGTTGGATGAGTCATAGTGTTTGAATAGGGTATGCCGGATCAATAATCATACTCTTTACAATTCATTTTTCTTGTAGTTAAATGAGGGCAAATAATTTGACATTGAAATGTGTGATTGATTGTTGATAGAAAAATTACAAATCTAGAGTTAGCAGACTCCTTGATCATCTTTTCATCTTTGTTTGATTTTTCACTGTTTTCCTTGCATAAGCTTTGTTTAGATTTTTCTTATTCGTGTTAATGTAGTTGATAGTTTTTCTTCATCTTTTACAAAATCTCACCTTTGGTACTTCCTTAGGTTCTTTTTATACTTTTAGAAATTAATTAAATTTTACACTTCTCTGTGGATTCGACACCATTAATTTCACCGTGTTACGATAGATCTTGTCCACTTGCAAAAGTACACTTTAAAACTGATTAGGTGTCTAAAGCCTTGGTGCGTTATCTACTTGGGAAGAAGTTGTACAATTATACTTCCAAGGTCTTAACGCAACAATAAAAAGATGTGGAAAATCAAGGGAACAGTTGAGATAATCTCAATGTCTAATGGTTTGTTTCTTTTCTATTCTAGTTTACAGGACTGTAAATCCATTCTCGAGGCTGATATGGACACATTATTGGTAATTTCCTTATTGTGAAGAGATGGGCCCCCAAAACCCAATACCCTAAACACTGGTGGTAAGGACTTTAGGTCGATTAGGTATGGGTTTGCCCTCCCCATCTTCCGTTGATTTGCTGGTCATCTACGATATATATATATATATATATATATATATATATATATATATATATATATGCAAAACTTTGTTTAAGTGTGGGATCCCATTGAACATATTTATGTTTTGGATGTAGAAAAATAAGTCATTGGGTGCATATTTGTCTTGGAAAGAAGGTGGTGCATGTATGCCTCTAACAACCAAAGAAACCTGCCATCTTACAAATACGTACAATAACAAATAGAAAAATAATCATTATTCGATGTATATGGATTGAATCCCAAGAGAAGCCAAGTGAGGGTACATCTTGAAATGGATTTCTATGGCGTTTGGCGCCAAACTCTACAGCGGTTTGTGGGGACAAACCCGAATCAAACCAGAATGGCACATGTAGTAAATTAGTGGGACGGAAAGGGTAGGAGTGGAAAATTATAAATGGAGGATAAATTTGTTGAGGACAAAGTACAGGCGACTGACATGGTGCGATGTAACTGATTGCTCGGAGCTGCAGTATTTGTAGATTTATAACCCATCATTTGATGTAAATAGTGAAGAGTTGACTTTTGTTGCCTGGTCACTCTGCCCTGGTGCCACTCAACTATTAGTGAGCACGATGAAAGTTCACTTTTGACCTTTTAATGATGCGACACTTGAAAATATTAGAGTATTTTCCAAGGTTGGCAATTTGCGCACCTGTACCCACCAAAGGATTTTTGCAATGGTTGACGACTTGGGTACGCTCCCCAAGGTTGAGCTTCAATAGTGACTCCACTGTTGTGCTAACAGGTGCGGAATTCGTGAAATACACGTGGCATGGTGTGGCGAGGACATCTCTTAGAGATTAGTCAAAGTGTAAGGATGCAGGACGAAAATGACACTAATCCTAAAATAGCGTAAAATCTCACATGATAGGATTTATGGTTCTCGATCTTGAAATAAAATAAAAATAAAAAAAGAAAAGAGATAGAAGATCTTTAGAATTACCCTAAAGAGGCTTGTCGACTTCATATCAACAATAACTTTGAAAAATTACTCCTCAAAAGCGAAAATTTATTATAAGTTTTTTATGAGCGAAAGTAATCTTAATTTTCATTAATCAACTATTTCATATAAGAGATTACAATACTTTATATAGACTTTTGAAATCCTAATTAGGTTTAATCCTACTAAAATAAGACTCCTAACTAATCATTAAAACTTTTAATCTAATAATCACAATTTATTTTATCACTAATTTCATTTTTCTGTTATGTGACCACTTTTGAAGTGTCAATTGATGTCTCATTGACGTAAAATTAGTCTTGTTTTGAAAGCTTATCGAAGTAACTTTCTAACAAGGCAAAAATCATGCAATTCCAACATATATTGAAAAAGTTATGACTACTTTTTCAATGACTGCACTGAAAGTGACGAAATTAATGGTCACATGTCATATACATGTGCTTACATGTGCCTGACCCCTAAGTATCTCAAATAAGGAAACTAATCTTAAAGTAAACCACAAATAAAGTACTAAAACTACTAAAAAAATTACGAAATTTTCGCGTCAAAATTTGTGTAGCCACTTAATCACTGGCCTTTTGAAAACATTTGCTTCTTTCTTGTTGATTTTCTTCGTTTAATTTAACTACGATTCAAACATGTGGATCTAAATTCCGTATTATTCCCCCTATTTTGGAAACGTTTGATTGCGGATGCTAAGAACAATATTTGGGGAGCCTTGATTGGATGCAACTTGGACAAGTAAACCAGAGTTGACTCGAGCAAGATCCGATTCGACTTTGTTACTTCGATATGAATTTGCGTCGACACACGACCAATATGATCCTGGAACCTATGGGCTATGGGATCGATAGGCTTCATCGCAGATACTTGCTTTTCATCAATCTTGAGATCTTCAATAGCTTTGGGATCGGGAATGACAATGACGGTTAACACAATTGGTATGGAATCTTCGATCGATCTTGGTGTTATTACGGGTTCGGGTAGAAGATCGGTAACAATTGTAGTTGATATGGGTTCGTTTGGGGTAACAACGGTTATGGGCTTGAGATTAAAAATAGCTAGAGGTGATGGTACAGGGTTTATGAGAACACAATCAATAACCCTCGACTCTGACGATTTAATCTCCCTCAATTCACCAAACTTTTTGTATAAGGTTTCGTGAAATTCACCAACCTTCTTGTAAAATTTTTTGTTAAACCTATCGAATTGTTATCGAAGTTTGTAGACGAGCGCAAAAATCTCTTCTTTACTCATGATCTAGCCACTCCATTTGATGAGGTTTGAACCTAACTCTAATACCAATCTGATGTTGAAATTTCGGGGTAATCAATGATATAAAATAATGTAAACGATATAAGGATACAATCACAACCATAAATTAAATACAAATGATTTTAACGTGGAAAACTCTTTCACAGGTAAAAAATACGGGATTTATCTCAGATCCAAGACAAACAATTCACTATGAAAAATAAACTCTTATAGTGCTCATGAATGAAATTCTCTATCACTCATCTCACCAATAATGATCGCGTCCCACGATCATTCCCTTCATAGTGTAAAGTTATCGCCTTCAACCGTTGTCTCTCACGATGGTCCACTCGATTCGTACGAGCCAACAACAAATTAATTCAACCTCAGATCACCGAGCTAAAATATCCCTTGAAATTTAGATTATTTCAGAATAATAATAAATTATCTCAAGAAGGAAATAGGAAATTCTGAAAAGCGTGAAGATTTTTCCCAAAAATTCAATCTTCCCGAAACTCTAATTTCCCTTTAACAACCGTCGGGACACGTACTTCCGTGAATCACTCAGGGATGTCCGTAACTACGGATGTCTATGAGTTTGGTCACAAATGTCCGTCCACTCGACAAAGGGAAGTCAATATGCTCAAGATGATCAAAGTTACATATAAATATTTAATCACTACTTACTCATTATACATAAATGCAATCTGTTAAAGAAATATGTGCATAATAAATGTATATGTCATTGACAATCGATGAGAAACCTATCAATAAAGGAAATAAAGATGAAAATCACTTGCTAACATGGATATATACTTAATACTTTTTGGGAAAATAACGTGACCTGTGCAATACTCGAATCTTTTTAAGCTTCCTAATTGACCCATATATTGAGCTTTATAATAATGACTCCCAACTAGATAGTTTAGGGCATTAGATATTTAGACATCCCTACGGTTTTACTTGTTCAAGTAAAAAAGGCTACAAGGTTGATTGAGTCACAATGTGATTTTTCACAGGTGATAAAGACGATATTGCTTTACCTTTACTTGCTTTCTATTCGACTCATATAACGAGTGTTAGGCCAATAGCTTTCAATCTAATTGGCTCAAGGCATTAAGAATAAAAAACTCCTACGGGCTTAATAACTCAAGTCGAATAGGCATGATGTAGACAACACTCAAGAATAAACAATGTACTTTCTAACCAAACATTTATCAAGGTGGCATAATATTGAAGTAAAAAGGGTAAAGGCAACAGTTTCTTATGACCAGATTCAAAAGAGTTGCAATAACATATATGATCGTAAACAACATAATTCTTTACCAATACAAATGAATATAATGAATTAATAATGATTACATAGAGACATATTTATAGAAAATTAACTCCGAACAAATTAAGTTATGTCTCATGATATCTGTCTATATGTATATCTTACGATTATCATGTTGAACGAAAAAATAAAAATAAACATTTAAATCATCGAAGAAAGAATCCTCAACAGCATACCAGTTGTGAGGACCGATAGAAAAGCTTTCATCCTTGCCTTCCTGGAAGGATAATTAGAACCATCAAATAAAGGAGGTCTAGTAATTGATGCACCTTCTCTAGGAAGATCATGATATCCCGACTTGGTCATTACACTCGATTTGTGAGAATCAAACAAGTGTACTGACTCTAATACCAATTGAAATTTCGGGGTAATAAATGATATAAAATAATGTAAACAATATAATGATACAATCACAACCACAAATTTAACATAGAAGATTTTAACAGGTAAAAATCACGGGATCTATCTCAGATCCAAGGCAAACAATTCACTATGAAAAATAAATTCTTACAATGCTTATGAATGAAATGCTCTATCACTCATCTCACCAACAACGATCGCGTTCCACAATTGTCCCTTTCATAGTGTAAAGTTATCGCATTCAACCGTCGTCTCTCACGATAGTTCACTCGATTTGTACGAGCCAACAACAAACTTGAAACAAATGAACTTAGCCTCAGCTCACAAAGGTAAAAATTTTCTTGAGATTTAGATCAATTTAAAATAATAATAAATTATCTCAAGGAGAAGGAAAATAGGAAATTATGAAAAGCGTGAAGATTTTTCCCAGAAATTCAATCTTCATGAAACTCTAACTTCCGTTTACTAATTGTTGGGATACGGACATCCATGAATCACGCACGGATGTCCGTAACAATTGATGTCCGTGAGTTCAGTCACAAACGTCCATCCAATCGACAGACTGAATGTACTTGGCATTCTAACACTTGTTATGAATACTTCTAGCTAGGTTTGATCATGATTATGATAAAATAACTAACAGATAGGATGGAAACGACACTAACCCTAAAAGAGTGAAATCTCGCACGATAGGATTTATAGTTCTCAATTTTCAAATAAAACAGAAATAAAAGAAGAAAATAGGTAGAAGATCTTTGAAATCGCTCCAAAGAGGCTTGTTGGCTTCACACCAATGATAGTTTGGAAGAATCACTCCTCAAGGCGAAAACACATCGCAATGTTTCTACAAAAGATTCACTCTTTCACAAGATACAAAAAAAAAAAAAAACCTTAATTTTTGTTAATCATCAACTATTTCTCATAAGAGATTACAATGCTTTATAGACACTTTTGAAATCTCAATTACGTCTAATATTACTAAATTATGATTCCTAACTAATCATTAAAACTTCTAATCTAACAGTCACAATTTATTTTATCACGAATCCCATTTTTATGTTACGTGATCACTCTTAAAGGTCAATTGATGCCCTATTGATATAATATTGGTCTTATTTGAAAGCTTATCGGGATAGCTTTCCCACAAGACAAAAATTGTGCAGTTCCAACATGTATTGAATGAGTTATGCCCACTTTTCGAATCGCTGCATTACTCTCACAAGAGCACTGCTTGACACACGTCTATCACAGGCACAACCTAACACGTCTGTCAGGCCCGTGCGACATCTTGATACCACAACAATGAGACCAACCTAACCCTCCATCAACTTTGATATCACTCACTTAAAGGACGAGAATTCTCTTACATAGTTACCTCTTTGATTAAGACTTACTATGCCAACGCATCATTCCCCTTGAGACACGCATACCTGCACCTCTATGTCTCACTTGGTCTACTCAAGCTTCACCCTGTGTCATGTACTAGTACATCGCGTGCAATAGTAGCATGTAGCTCTTCATGCCATTCCATTCCAACACGTCTTGTTACTATATTGAATTAGACCCACCATTGTGTGTGGCTCTCGCAACAAGCACACATCATAAGCATCCGATCCTCCTGCCAACGTGCTCCATAGTGTCCCATATAGCCCACGAGTGCCTCTCTCATAAGCAACCTATGTGCACCGCAATGCATAGCTCGCGACATAGCAATCTCACGCGCGTGACATACGACATTGCCGAAGCAACGCTCTAAGCCTACCCTTACAGACCTAAGATACCATTGTACACCCTTTAGTGCCACAAGGCCTTATGTGTATGGGAATTGCTCTACAACTCCCCTCCCAGATATATGGTTTAAAAGTCATCTTTAGCCTAATAGCAGGAATACTTCAAACGTATTGGTTTGACATACTGACACACGAACCTTGTCCATGGCACACGAATCATGTAACACCAACACATGCAAGTCAGCTATCCATGCTCACGAGTTTCTAGTCGCCACGCTAGCACACTGTCTAGCTCGATTAACAATCTTCGCCACACATAAGGGAGCACACACACAACACAAGGCCTGCACACCTCCATGCTTGCGCGTCACGCACCTAGCTTCAAAGCTAACACCTTCAGCCAACCAACCAACCTTCAAGTCCCACACACCTTCCTGCTAGTATATAACGTATTGTCCACTTTACATCCTCCCCACTCCATAATGTCAACGCCCTCATTGACGCCATAATTCCAAGGGAGTGGCTACGCCACATCCTCCCAACTTGTTAATGTCAATACCTACGCTGACGCCTAATGCCATGGAACAGATCCTCGACCTTCGTTTTCACCCCATGCAAAGTCCCGAGGCCTGACACCTTATCGCTAGCTCAAACTTGGTCCCATCCGCATTTCACTCGGCATGAAGCCATACCAACTTCTCATACGAATAAAAAATACATTAGTTCTTTACACCATCTCATACCAGTGCTATCCATCACTATGCCATGCACCAAACATTTGTGATCATTGCTCGCTCTAGTATCTCAACACGAAGTATCTTCACCCAAGAGTCTGCCACCAAATTCTGCTTTCGCAACACCACGGTACATCGATCGTGCCTTTACCCCCTCTATTTCTCAAGCTCTCCTTCGGTTCATCCTAGCTCTAAGGTCCTCACACCTTCTTGATAGCTCATCCTGCATCACCCCATTATGGATCAATCTGACCCTCTAGGCTCAAGGTCTTTCCACATTCCCACTATCTCTCTAACATTACCTCTTTCGGATCGATCTGGCTCTGATATGAACTGTCGTGGGGGCAACGCCTGGGAAAGCGACTAAATTAATGGCCACATGTCACATACATGTACCTGTCCCCTAAATATCTCAAAGAGGGAAACTAATCTAAAGTAAACTACAAATAATAAGTCGTAAAACAACTAAAACTCTAAATTTGGAAATTTTTGCATCAAAATTTCGTGTAGCAGCTAAATCACGGCTCGTTTGAAAACCCATTCGCTGATCCACTTATTATTTATTGACTTTTTTTATTTGACCCATCCACGATTCGAACATCCTGATCTATATTCCACATCACCTAAGCTTGGGATAACCTAAGTTTTTGAAAAAACGGTTTTATAGTATACAAGTTCATCAAAGATCCATTCACTATCAAACGTGCACGAGCCATTAATGTACAGTTTCTTCTATGTGATGCATTAGGAAGTTTATGGATCAGGCTTAGCCCCAAAATTGCAACGAAAATCATCTCTATTACACAATAAAAAGAGCTTGCAAACGACATACAATGAACGGTTAAACTAGGCTTGTAGATTTACATGGTGATGGATCAGTTTTCAGCATTCTTATGCTCATAATGACACGGCAGAGATGGGTTTGAAATGTCATCTTTGGATGAACTTGATGTAGATGTTATCAGAGATTCCGTAGAGTTATAAATGATAGGACATGATGAGATTTGAGATTATATTAGAAGGTTAAGATTATGAACTTTATGATTGTTTGATATCATTTGTGTAAACATGGGAAAATTAATCACGTTATAACTAATAAAAGTTTATTTATACTCCCAAAGTCAGGAAAAGAAAATCAAGATCTTTCGTAGTGTAGTCTATATGTTCTATCTTCTCTCTTTAATCTTTGATCCGTTCACAGTTCACACCAAGGATCAAAATTTTGGGTTCAATTTCGGTTTCGGGCATGACCAAAACCGAGAAATGAAATTTCGGCCAAAATTTTTCCATCCATACAATCTGGATCGAAGTTTTGGATCTCGGTTTCATTTCAAGCATGCACGAAACTGAAACATTTCGGCCTAAATCTTCAGATTTCGGCCGAAATTTTGATCCATGGTTCACACCACCGTTTGAATCTCGGATTTTTGAATTATCTCGAACAGTCCTGAGGCCAAGGAATCTTGGCAATACGCCGTGAAACGAAAATAACCCTTTTAATGATCTTGCACTATAAAAATAGGTGTTTAATCTTACACCATTAAAGAATATCTCATTGTTATGTGACGCAGCAAATATGTGTGATCAATCTAAACAGTCCTGACTGTGCAAGATTGGAACATATCTTAATTGAAGAAACATACCAATAAATCAATTGAATACCATAGAATCAATGATCTTCAATATCAACCGTTAAAAATTAAGAATAATAGCAGATATTAGAGTGCATGGTTTTGGATATATCATGATAGCCATTCCAGAGATCATCACATAGACAGGATAAATATCCATTCCACAGATCATCGCATAGACCGGATATGGTATAATAAAATAGTTGCATGCATGTATACAAAGATACTAATCAGTACAATTTCAATAGTGCACTAGATTAACATCCTATATAAACTAAAATATAAAATAAGTATTTTCTATACAAATACTAAATGCACTTCAGTCTTGTCTTCACCGCCGCCCCTCTCCCGGCCGTCGGACGAGTTTTCCAAAATATCAAGAAAGATAAATTTTAAAAATAAATAAAATAAGGAAAAAAAGGGAAAAAAATGAGAGGAAGTACGAAATTTCCAATTTTTTCAAAAATCACAAATAGGGATTTTATTCAATTGTTTGAAAAAAAAAAGCAATTATTCACGTCGGGTGATTTTGGTCACTATTCCACATTTGTAGCAGTACCACCTCTAAAAACAAAGAGCTTCTACCTGAATACAGGTTGAGAGGAGTACTCAATAATCAACCGTTCAAAAGCATCCATGGATCATAGTCAAATCCAAGCCTCACTGTTCCTCGCGACTGTGTGAGCCTTTGTGAGTCTTTCTCGCTTTTATTCTCTCTTGTTTTTTCACCTGTGGGAGCTTTTGCTTATCCACATGGAAGATCTGTTTGTGGATATTAATAAGAAACTCAGACTTTCTTCGGAAGTCTAGAGATCAGAGTGGATTTAGACGACATAATCGATACGGATACCCATTGTCTGGTGGGCAAGATACACCTTCCTCAACGTAGTAATGGTGAAGCCTTCAAAATAGCCATAAGAAGAATGTGGGGATTGAAATCTGAGTTAAAAATCAATGAGCTGGGTGACAATATCTTTCTCTTTCAGTTTACTGATGAGACCACAATGAAGCGGGTAACTCGATCGGGACCATGGTGTTTTGATAACAACATCATTACATTGTTTGACTACAAGGCAAATATGTCTACTGATCAAATTCCCTTCCACATGGCTGCTTTTTGGATCTAGGGTCTCCCGTTGGGCACCATGTCGAGCAAAGTGGGATTCCGTCTAGGGAGTGCCAAAGTTCTGGAAGTTGAAGCCGATGAGAACGGAATGTGTTGGGGCCGATTCTTACGAGTCCGGGTTATCATAGACATCTCTTTACCGCTCAAAAGAGGTGTTTTCTTCAAGATTGAGAATGAGAAGAGATGGATCTCATTCCAATATAAAAGACTACCTAATTTCTGCTACTCATGTGGAATTATAGGTCACAGCAAAAGGGATTGCGAATCCTCTACAACCTTGGAAAATGGCTGCATCACTGATAAACAATTTGGAGCTTGGCTTAGAGCAACTCCAAAAGGTGCTTGCTTCGTCAACACCTCGATAGGGTCGGGTCATAAGAAAGATAATCCCAAGAATGCTTCAAACGTTTTGGCACAGTCGGGGACTGCTGATACCAATAGTGGAGGCGTTTCGAGAGTCTCCATGCAGGTTGACGAAGAGAGCAATGGAAACACTGCCTGCACTCCTGAACCATTCGATGGGCGATCACAAACCTCAAGGCCTTCAATCTCTACTTCCAAAATCCCTATCGTCGCGTCTGATGACGGTACCCTCTCCAAAACGGCTTCCTTCATTCCCGCGGACAGCCCACGTCTTCCCAATAAAGACCCACGTCCCTGCACCATAAACACCTTTGATAACCCATGCCCCCTTTTTACCGGAGAAGTTACCCATAATCGTAGTCACAAAATTGGGGATCGGTAATAATTCGGCAAAGTTAAAATTCGAAAAAATCCGGCAAAGTTCGGGAAGTTCGAGAACAATTCGGGAAAAAAAAAAAATTTATATATATATATATATATATATATATATATATAATATTTAAAATATTTATATATATTTTAGCACCAGCTTTTGAGATGTGTCCTATGCGTAATAAACAATCGATCATCTGATGGTACGCCCACGATCCATAGATCTAGTGTGCAAAAGATGGGGATGAAAAATGACCTCCACCATTTGATTCAAAGCCGGTCAATGCATACCAGGTGGAGGTGGTGGGGTGAAAAGCAACCTTTTTACGGTGAGTAATGTACCCATTGGCAAATTGCAATCAAATTTTAGTCCCACAACGTTGAGAAAGAAAACTTCACACTCTATTCCACCTATGGAACTTCACTTAAACAACTCAACAAGACATGTGGCGAGTTTGGTGACTAGTGAGCAACAACGTGTGGTGAGTCTGGTGACTGTTCATTTGCCAACATGTGGTCCTTTGCCAACGTGTGTTCATTTTCCAACGTGTGGTGATTGTTCATTTGCCAACGTGTGGTCTTTTGTCAACGTGTGGTGACTATTCATTTGTCATATTAAATAAAAATTAAACATTAAAACTTTAAAAGAAAAATACTTGAAATTTTTTACTTCGGCAAAACTGCGAACTTTGTCGAATTATGCGCGAACTTCACGAAATTCAGTGGTTTGACGATTTTTTGGAAAAATCGCGAATAATTCGTGATTTGTTAGTTTTTTACAAAAGTCCCGAATTATTCGCGAATTATTCAATAATTCGGCGATTTTTGTGACTATGCCCATAATAGCCTACCTACCTCACCCCCAATTTCAGCCTAACATCCAACGTCATTGACCCAAATCCCTTACCTTAAGGATCAATTACTCAAATGTAACGTATCCCAAGGAATCTTTGTGGACCCCAGCCAACCACCCAAGGTGAGATTCCTCAAAAGGTATGCACTTTTGGCCTATCAATCTAACACCACACACCCTCCCTCCATTGACTCACCAAATCCTACGCCTCTAAGCCCACTTAATCAGCCTACAGTTCCAGCGACCACCCAAAAAACTGCTAACCACACCCCTTGTGACCCACCATTCCCTACCTCTCCATGTGCCAACTTACCCCCCACTGACAGCTTGCATCCCCCAAGTTTCTCTCCTCCTCCCTCTCGTTCTCACAGGAAGCGTAACCAGGCAAGTAAATCTGATCAATACAATCTGACTGAGACCAAGTTTTCTGATGAAGAAGATGCAAAAAGGAGCCTCTTAAAATACCATCGGCAGAGGTTGCTTCGCAACCCTGTTGGGTGCCATGAAAATACTATGCTGAAACTGTCGGGGATGGGAACCCCCGCACAGTTCGTGCTCACCAACTAATCTTAAGGAGAGAAAATCCCAACATGGTTTTTCTTTTAGAAACCAAGAAAAATAGCAAACACATGGTCTTCATAAAAATCAAATTGGGTTTCAATTGTGGCTTTTTCGTTGATCCTATGGGCAGATCGGACGGTCTGGCATTAATGTGGAGGGATCACTGGAAGGTTGAGCTCCAAACGTTCTCCAAATCATATGTTGATGTGGTTGTTGTAAACTTTGATATCAATACCAAGTGGAGGTTCACGGGTTTCTATGCCGATCCAAAGAGACATAACCGTTTCAATTCGTGGGACCTCCTCAGGAGTCTTCACCAACGCCTTGCAATACTGTGACAGCCCGAATTTCCACACCCGAAAATCCGTGCCATCAGGATCATACTCTGGATGATCCCTGGGACAAATCTTATAGAGTCTACTCGTACAGCGGAAACCGAGCAGACACGGTCTAGCAGTGGTAGGTCGAGTCATTACATAAGACATTTAAAATAATGAATAGTATAATAAAATATGTATCTCTATATATGCTAAAAGAATACACATTCTCAAAAAGGAACCAAGAAAAACCATTGGTGATAGACATCCATCACCCAAACAATGGTTCCTAATAGTGGTTCCAAATAGAATGTATAAATAATACAATAAGTAAAGTCTACAAAAAAATATACAAAAGTGGCCACCAGGCACACAATAATCCACATGTCAAAATGTAAAACATCCGACTCAAATACTGCTCGATGTCTGTCTCCTCGTCCTCGGCCTCTGCCTCCGGGTCAGGCTGGTAATCAGGATCGCTCTCCGTGTCGGGAACTACAGCCTCAAAACCTAAAAGTGATTTAGAAAATAGGGTGAGCTACATCATAGCTCAATAGAAGAATTCCAACTAAAATGAATTGAATATGCAGATCATGCTATCTCAAAACAGAAATCAAATCAGAACGTACAATCATGACAAATCAAATCAAATACCGAGCTTTTAGAACAACAAATCAGATGTTATGCAAGTATATGATCAGAGAACTTAAATTGTGTATGTTTAACCTAAGAAACTCCCGTGACTATATAGCACGGAGTAAACAGGAATATTCCGATAGGAAACCCCAACCAATCGTCATTCACATGAACAATTTTAGATTGCAACAATGCCTCATCTATGGAGTGCGATTGTGCCGAGGGATTACAAGCAGATGCACAAGTGTGTCAGGCATCGGATATACCGCCGGGTCAGTGGAGATCATCTGGTTAAATCATCAAATCACATACACATAGACCTCATAGATCAGATAACAGAAATTAGAAGTAGGTTTTAAGATACAAATCAGGAAACAGAAATCAGAGATAGCAGAAATTTATGATATGTTTACATGCTTGTTAAAACAGAAATCAGGGTGCCGATATAAAATAAACATGAAATTATACTCAACAAACAGTTTAGGTTAGTTTTCCCCGACCTCAGGTCAAAGTTTCTTCTAAGCAAATCCAAAGCTTCTTAAGGCGTCATGGTTTGATCATAGACCATAAACATAGTATTCTACATGTCAGCAGTGTCGGGATGGGAACTGGCACGGTGTCCAGTAGTATTCAACTCATAAAATTAATACATGCCAAAAACAGGGGTGATTGATCGATCACCACTCTTATTGATCGATCAATAACCCCATTGATCGATCAATCCTCTCTCAGCTCTACACCAGGAACAGAATCAATTGATCGATCAATAGCCCTTATTGATCGATCACTACTCATCATTGATCGATCAATACCCTTGTTGATCGATCAATAACCTCTTCTCTCCTCACTTTAACATAGCCTAAATTGATCGATCACCAGCTTGGTTGATCGATCAATGCCTCCTGTTGATCGATCAATAACCTCTATTGATTGATCAATAGCCTAAATTCAAATTTTCCCACCTTCTGTTCACATTTAATATTTATACAGATTGATCGATCAATGCCTTCATTGATCGATCAATACACTCCAGTGAGCGATCAATGCCTTCATTGATCGATCAGCACCAATCATTGATCGATCACTCTCTTGTTGATCGATCAATACACAGGATTGATCGATCAATCCATAAATTGATCGATCAATACCCTTTGTGCACTGAACTTCCATAATTTCAGGGCTTCTGTTCCCCTTTTTATCTTATACAGATTGATCGATCAATGGCCTTCATTGATCGATCACCACCAGTCATTGATCAATCAATCTTGCCATTGATCGATCAATAATGACAGAACTTCTGTCATTAATGGAGGTCATCTATTTTTACCTCCATTAATTCATTTTCATTAATGGTCCTTTGCAACCATTAATACACACACACCCATATATAAGGGGCATCCAACTACCCCATTTAATCACACAAACTCACCTTTAGTTGGGCTCTTTCGAGGTCTCGGCAAATCGATCCGAATGAGGGTTTCGGATCCGAAACTTGGGCTTTGTCACCCCCTCTACTCGGAACCAGTAATCTGTGGCTCCGCTTCCGCACGTAGCGAAGGTACGCCTTCTTGACCAATCAAAGACAACGTATCAACGTTGATTCTTTACACTCAAGGGTTACGTAAATGCTAACCTAGGTGTTCTCGGCTCGTGTTTCTTCAAGGACCAACAAAACCCTCAACCTAATCTAGGGTTTACAGAAGTAGAGAGAAGAAGATGAAGGAGAATTAACTCCCAGATCCCCTTTCCTTCTCTTATAAGCTAATAAACAGATATTTCAGTTTTCCTTAGCTTATATTCCGGTGTGGAGCACGAACACGATCAATGCGGCGTAGCACCCCGTCTCGACGTTTCATATTACTCGGATTCAAGTGAGAATTTACACGCGAACTTATCTAATCACAGGCTAATATTATTTCAAACAATATCATTTACTAATTTTTAAATTTGTCTCGATTTTCGTATCGGGTATGTACATCGATACAATCTGGTTCTTGTTTGAAATTTTTAGGCTATTACATTATCCCCCCCTTAGGAATTTTCGTCCTCGAAAATGTCTAAGAGGTGTGGGGAGATAATAGTTGGGTCTACGGCTAACAGACAGATGAAATGCAGAAGCACGCAGTCAAAGTATCATGGAGAAATAATTAGGCATGCAGAACAGAATTTATAGGAAAAGTAGAATAATCTAGGTACAGATATAAGTAGTATATGAACAGTATATAAATAGCATAGTAATACCTGTAGGGACATCGGATGGGCCGGCCTCGTCAGGTGTAGGTCTGCTGGGACGAGGCGGCGGTGTGCGGTAATCACGAGGATCCACCACATGCTGACGAGCGTGGGTGATCATCGGCGTGGACGTCGTGGCATATAAATGCTGCATGACCAGCTCATGCATCCCCTCGTGGTAATCTAGACGACAATGAATCTGTCGCTGGAATGCCTCCATGCCATCCAACCGCTCGTGTATACGTCGGTTGCCCTCCACCAGCTCTCAAAGCATCGCGGCGACGTCGTCTGAGGATGGTGGTGGAGGATGGGCTGTGGTGTGACGGATCGGTCGATGGGGTGTAGTGGGGGCCGGTCGTGTAGATACCTCAGGTGGAGGTGGTGGATCACGTGGGCCTCCCCCTCTCCAGATGCAGGCTCGGCAGGGGTCGAACCCTCAACGACGGTGGGTGGAACGGGCTCAGCTGCGCCCTCCTCCTCCTCAGGAAGCCGTCTAACCAATAAATTATAACTCTTGGTTCAGTCTTTCAGTTGAAAGACTTTGGTGTTGTCGACCAAGCGTGGCTCGTGAGGAGCCAAACCATATGCCTCGCGTAGAGCGGCATACTGCTCTACCATCTTGGTGATGAGGCGGGCATAGGAGATTTGTTTCTTAACCCCCGACTTGACCTTTTCAGATATAAGGTCATTGGCATTGATTATGCCTTTGATGACCAAGTCGGCCATAGAGAACCAACGGTTCTCATAGGCAGAGAATAGTGCCTGTTGCACTACCCCGGTCCGGAAGGACTTGTGTAAAAACGGGTTAAGTGCACACTTGATGTAAGTATCAATCATCCACAATTTATCGGGCAATTGGGCTCGTGATATGGATTGGCCCTTCCCATGTTGACCCTGGGTCATCTTGGTGACCACGTCCGTGAAGGAGACCTCTTTTACATACGGGGCATCCTAGCCACACGTCTCAACGTAAGCGGACGGGCATTGAAGTGCCGCCGCGACGTGAAAATGGTTGAATTTATATTCAAACCCATCGATGGTCGTGACAAGTCGATGGCGACTATCACCCCATCGTAGGTTTTGGAAAAATAGTCTCACAAGACGTGGACAATAATGGTCATGAAACGGTTCTAGCAAGGGTTTCAACCCGAGCTTTTGGATATAACCCTTGGCCCAAGCCATTTCGAGTCAGTCCTCGTAAAGCGAGGACACAAAAACGTATTCGGGTAAGAAGGTTTTGGAAGCCCACCAAGGTTTGGGGACTTCACATTCGACAGGAAGTGGAACAGGCGTCGGAATAGGTGGTACCACTGTCGAAACCGATGCCACAGGTGGCATGGGTGGTTGGGGAACGGGAACAGAGGGCGGTACAGGTGTACTAGCCCGAGACGTGGGTACCTTACGCGAAGCGTTCTTCGTGCGAGGTCCCATGGTCAAATCTTTGCAAAAAAATGCTAAAGCGAGAACCGAAATGAATGAGAACGAGAGTTTTACCGAGCGAATGGAACAATGTCCACTCGAATCGAGCCGAAGGAAGGACCTAGATGGCCGGAGATGAGTGGGGAAGGTGGTTGAACGGTCAGAATCCAAAAACCCTTGATCGATCACTGTTATGGCTTCGTGCAAATGACCATTCGAAATCCCACTTCTTAACTTAAACCCCAGGATTGATCGATCAATGCTTTCATTGATCGATCAATGAAGCATCTTTATGCCCTAGAACGATGCATTGATCGATCACCAACCCTTGTTGATCGATCACTGACACATATATTGATCGATCAATACCCATGTTGATCGATCAATGCCTACCTTTCACTGCCAAGTTTGATCGATCACTAATCTATGTTGATCGATCAATGGAACAAATATTGATCGATCAATACTCTTGTTGATCGATCAATGGCCTAACATTTGAGTGCAATCCTTCACTGTCATTGATCGATCACCTCTCTTTGTTGATCGATCAATCACTAAATTGATCGATCAATGCCTCTGTTGATCGATCAATCCGCCGTGATGACTGCTTTCTTAACAGATCGGCTCCTTCTAACCGTCCGCCGAAACATGGGTATATGTACACCATATACAGAACCCACAGAAGAGGATTTCTCGAGCAAATGATGTATGCTCACACACAACAACATAATTATGGTGACGAATCTTTAAGCGAAAATAATTAAGAATTTACCTTTCTCATCAGGTAAACAAATGTGGATATTGTTTGCGGATTTCGGTTGCGCGCTCCCAAGTTGCTTCTGCATCCGAATGATTTTGCCATTTAACTAGCACCAGTGGAATCAACTTGGTCCGCTAGACTTGATCTTTATGATCCAAAATCGCGATCGATTCCTTAATCACCGTCAAATCCTCTTGTAGCTCAATTGGTTGAAAATCCAAGAAGTGAGTCGGATCGCATACGTAGTGTCGTAGCATCGACACGTGAAAAACGTTATGCATGCTTGCCAACGATGGTGGTAAGGCAATCCTATAAGCGACTTCGCCAACCCGTCTGAGTACCTCAAATGGACCGATATATCGAGGACTCAGCTTTCTGTGCTTTTCGAAGCGCATCACGCCCTTGGTTGGCGATATCTTCACAAAGACTTTGTCCCCAATCTGCAAACAAGTGTCAATCTCATAGCAATTCAATTGAACTAGTGAATCGCAAGCTTTCAGAAAACATCGGGGTATACCTGAAACTCGATGTGTGTCCGATGGAGATCGGCATAGCTCTTTTGGTGACTTTGGGCAACCCTCAATCTGTCGCGGATTAACCGAACCATCTCGGATGTATTGTCCACAATCTCAGGTCCCAAAACAAGCTTCTCGCCAACCTCTTCCCAATTCAATGGAGATCTGCATCGACATCCATACAAGGCCTCATAAGGTGCCATCCCAATACTCGATTGATAGATGTTATTATAAGCGAACTCGATCAGAGGCAAGTGTTGATCCCATGAATCATGAAAGTCCAATATACATGCTCGCAATATATCCTCTATGATCTGGTTCACTCTCTTAGTATGCCCATCTGTCTGAGGATGAAACGCTGAGCTGAACTCAAATTTAGTACCCATGCCTTCCTGGAATCGTCGCCAGAATTACGACGTATATAACGGATCTCTATCACTTACAATGCTGACTGGTATGCCATATAAACGAACTATCTCCTTCATGTACAGCTCGGCTAGCTTATTGGCTGTGAATGTAGTTCGATACGGCAGAAAATGTGCAGATTTCGTCAGTCGGTCTACAATGACCCAAATGGCATTGTTCTTTCTCAATGTGCTCGGCAATCCCAAAATAAAATCCATAGAAATGGCTTCCCATTTCCACTCTGGCACTGACAATGGTTGTAACAAACCCGCTGGATTCTGATGGTCCACTTTCACCTGCTGGCAGACCAAACACCGAGAAACATAATTTGCAACATCTTTCTTCAATCCTCTCCACCAAAAACGTCGCTTGAGATCTTGGTACATCTTGATACTCCCAGGATGTATAGCATATGTAGACTTATGCACTTCTTCTAAAATTGTATCTTTTAAGTCCTTCGTATTAGGTATGCACATCCGATCTCGAAATAGCAAAGTGCCATCATCCTTGATGGTAAAATCAGGCCTGATCCCGTTGATCACATCCTTTCTAATGGCCATAAGCTCATCGTCAATCATTTGGAGCTTACGCATGTAATCAAATAATGTGGGCCGTATTAAAATAGTAGCCATCAATGCCCCCGTTCCTCTGACATCAATCAATGTATCGCACAAGGCCAGGTCCTCAAGTAGATGCCACCGTTATACCCAGGTGATAAGATGTGTCAACTGAGCTGAAGACTTTCCGCTTAAAGCATCTGTCACAACATTGGCTTTCCCAGGGTGATACTGGATAGAACAATCGTAATCTTTCAAGAACTTCATCCATCTATGCTGTTGCATATTCAAATCTTTCTGGGTGAACAGATACTTAAGGCTTTTATGGTCGGTATAGATATCAAATGTTTCGCCGTATAAGTAGTGCCTCCAAATCTTTAAAGCAAAGATCACCGCTGCTAACTCCAGATCATGAGTCGGGTAATTTCTCTCATGTTCCTTAAGCTGTCTAGAGTCATATGCAATAACCTTCTTGTGCTGGTTGAGGACACAACCCAAACCACTATATGATGCGTCACTGTAGATAGCAAAGCCTCCTCTTCAATTCCTGGAAACTCTTCTCACACTGATCAGTCCAATCAAACTTAGCATTTTTCTTAGTGAGCTGAGTAAGCGGGCTTAATAGCTTAGAGAACCCTTCTACGAATCGCCTGTTGTATCCTGCCAAACCAAGAAAACTACGGACCTCTATCACTGTTCTCAGCTGCTCCCAATTCACGACGGCCTCGATCTTTGTCGGATCCACTGTTATACCCTTAGCAGAGACGATATGGCCCAAGAAACTAACTTGGTCCAGCCAAAACTTACACTTACTGAGCTTCGCATACAATTTGTTTTCTCTGAGGGTCTGTAAAGCTATGTGTAGATGCTCTTCATGTTCCTCCTTTGTCTTGGAATAGACAAGGATGTCAACTACAAAAACAACCACTGACTTGTCCAAGTGTGGTTTAAACACTCGGTTCATCAGGTCCATAAACGACGCAGGTGCGTTCGTCAATCCAAATGGCATAACTAAGAATTCATAGTGCCCATATCTGGTTTTGAACGCCGTCTTCTCAATATCTTCAGCTTTGACTCGTAGCTGATGATAACCTAATCTCAAGTCGATCTTCGTACAGAACCTCGCTCCTTGTAACTGATCAAACAGATCATCGATCCTAGGGAGTAGGTAACGATTCTTAATCGTCAACTTGTTCAACTGCTGATAGTTAATGCACAGACGCATTGAACCATCATTCTTTCTGACAAACAACACGGGTGCTCCCCAAGGAGACACACTCGGTCGAATGAACCCTTTATCAAGCAGTTCTTGTAGTTGTTCCTTCAACTCTTGCAATTCTGCTGGAGCCATCCGATAAGGAGCCTTAGATACTGGTTCAGTGCCTGGAACCAGATTGATTGTAAATTCAATTTCTCGAGCTGGTGGTAATCCTGGAAAATCCTCAGGGAATACATCGGGATACTCACATGCAACGTGAATATCGAATATCACATTCGTCTCCTCCCGTTGCTCTTGTAGAAAGGCTATATATCCATTACATCCACTCTTCATCATCTTCTCAGCCCGAATAGCAGATATCAACGGAGCTACCTTAGACTTCACCCCGAAGAATCTGAAAGATCGCTCCTTTGGAGGACGAAAAACTACTACCTTCCGAAGACAATCCACGCTCGTGTGGTAAGCGGATAGCCAGTCCATTCCCAGAATGATGTCGAATCCCTTCATATCTAACAGAATCAAGTCTGCCAGTGTCTCGTGATCATCTACTGACACTACCACCGATTTACACACTGTGAGTGCATTCACTATGCTACTCGTAGGAATGGACACTGTCAAAATGAAATCTAGCTGCTCAGGAGTGGCACTCAATTCCTTCGTAAATTGAGGCCTTACGAAAGAATGCGTAGAGCCTGGGTCTATCAAGACTCGAGCCATATGGAAGCAAATGTCGCAACTCCTATACACTTTCAGCTCACCTATACGCCAATTACAATATCAAATCAAGTGTTTCTGATGTGTGTGTGTGTATGTGTACTATTATCATCATACTTAATCAATTAAATTCTATCTTTACTAAATTTTCAGTTTATCTTATGAAATAAAACAGCTTCTCTTAAATTTTAACCATACCTTGGATGACATCATTCGATGTCAGAGCATCGGTCGCGGTAACGGCGTATGCTCGACCGTGAGCCACAGGTCGAGAAGATCTCTGTGTAGAAACCGATCCTGACCGCTCTTTGTTCTCCTCTGGGCAGGTCCTAACCAAGTGGCTCATCTTGCCACACCTGAAGCATGCCCCTGTCTCCCTCCTGCACTCCTTTGTCTTGTGTGGTTTCCCACACTTTGCACATGACACGAAAGGAGTGAAAGACGAGACCCTTGAAGGTCCCTGAGTCACTGAAGCCCCAATACCAGAAGATCCAGAGGGTCGAAATGGTCTGGACGGTGTAGGCACCACTGCTCTCTGGTATGAACTCGGACTCGAAGAAATTGCCGATCGAGAGTGCGTAGGGTATCTCGGGGGTCTGGAAAATCTAGCCCTCTTATTCTGTTCTACGTCCTGAGACTGCCCTTGAAATGGTCTCTCTCTCACCTGTTTATCTCTCGAAGAGAATTGTTTCTGATGTTCTTCTTCCGCTATGAGAGCCTTGGCCATCACTCTTTCATACGTCTCCATTTCCCACATGGCGACATCCTTTTATAAGTTCTGCCTCAAACCAAGTTGAAACTTCCTTGCTCTCATCAGTTCGGTGGCAACGTGCTGGGGTGCAAACCTAGCCACTCTATCAAATTCAGCGCCATAATCCCTCACTGACATGGCACCCTATTTCAGCTCGATGAATTTTACTTCCCACTGATGCCTCACAATCTTCGGAAAGTATTTGTGATAAAACACCTCCGTGAACTCCTCCCATGTCCAAGGAGTGTGAGGAAACTCTCTCTGTCTATTTTACGACACCGACTTCCACCAAGGTCCGGCGTCACCATCTAATTTGAAAGTGGCCCAGCGCGCTTTCTCCACGTCATTACACTGGAGCACTTCGAAAAGTTTCTCCATCTCTTCTATCCATCCCTCCGCCTCTATGGGGTCCGTCTGACCCGAGAAGTTAGGAGGTCTCATTCTCCTAAACTTCGCAAATCCACTAGGCTGGTGAGGTGGTCTAGCTGCCTGTTGAGTCAGAGCAGCCGTCTGCTGAGCGACGTTGATAGCCAATGCTTCCAACACCTGCTCCATTCTCTCCTCATTTCTTCTTCTACTTCCTCTTGGTCCCACTGGAACCACATTAGTATGCGAAAGGAATTCCAATCCCCTCAACGTGCCTATCACCTCGGGTATCTCCCTCAGAGGAATCTCTCTCTGACCTCCTCTGCCTCCACTGTGCCCACCTCTGAACTTAGGGCCCATACTGGTCTGTCATTGTGAAAACAAAAACATTAATCAGTACATAGATTGTAAAAACAATCCAACACATGCTCGTAGTTCAACCTAAAGCCTAGGCTCTGATACCAACTGTGACAGCCCGAATTTCCACACTCGAAAATCTGTGCCATCAGGATCATACTCTGGATGATCCCCGGGACAAATCTTATAGAGTCTACTCGTACAACGGAAACAGAGCAGACACGGTCCAGCAGTGGTAGGTCGAGTCATTACATAAGACATTTAAAATAATGAATAGTATAATAAAATATGTATCTCTATATATGCCAAAAGAATACACATTCTCAAAAAGGAACCAAGAAGAACCATTGGTGATAGACATCCATCACCCAAACAATGGTTCCTGATAGTGGTTCCAAATAGAATGTATAAATAATACAATAAGTAAAGTCTACAAAAAAATATACAAAAGTGGCCACCAGGCACACAATAATCCACATGTCAAAATGTAAAACATCCGACTCAAATACCCAGGCTACGGGTAGAACTCGTCTACCTGGATGTTTGTCTCCTCGTCCTCAGCCTCTGCCTCCTGGTCAGGCTGGTAATCAGGATCGCTCTCCGTGTCGTGAACTATAGCCACAGAACCTAAAAGTGATTTAGAAAACAGGGTGAGCTACATCATAGCTCAATAGAAGAATTCCAACTAAAATGAATTGAATATGCAGATCATGCTATCTCAAAACATAAATCAAATCAGAACGTACAATCATGACAAATCAAATCAAATACTGAGGTTTTAGAACAAGAAATCAGATGTTATGCAAGTATATGATCAGAGAACTTAAATTGTGTATGTTTAACTTAAGAAACTCTCGTGACTATATAGCACGGAGTAAACAGGAATATTCCGATAGGAAACCCCAACCAATCGTCATTCACATGAACAATTTTAGATTGCAACAATGCTTCATCTATGGAGTGCGATTGTGCCAAGGGATTACAAGCAGATGCACAAGTGTGCCAGGCATCGGATATACCGTCGGGTTGGTGGGGATCATCTGGTTAAATCATCAAATCACATACACTAGACCTCACAGATCAGATAACAGAAATCAGAAGTAGGTTTTAAGGTGCAAATCAGGAAACAGAAATCAGAGATAGCAGGAATTTATGATATGTTTACATGCTTGTTAAAACAAAAATCAGGGTGCAGATATAAAATAAACATGAAATTATACTCAACAAACAGTTTAGGTTAGTTTTCCCCGACCTCAGGTCAAAGTTTCTTCTAAGCAAATCCAAAGCTTCTTAAGGCGTCATGGTTTGATCCTAGACCATAAACATAATATTCTACATGTCAGCAGTGTCGCGATGTGAACTGGCACGGTGTCCAGTAGTATTCAACTCATAAAATTGACACAGGCCAAAAACAGGGGTGATTGATCGATCACCACTCTTATTGATCGATCAATAACCTCATTGATCGATCAATCCTCTCTCAGCTCTACACCAGGAACAGAATCAATTGATCGATCAATAGCCCATATTGATCGATCACTACTCATCATTGATCGATCAATACCCTTGTTGATCGATCAATAACCTCTTCTCTCCTCACTTTAACACAGCCTAAATTGATCGATCACCAGCTTGGTTGATCGATCAATGCCTCCTATTGATCGATCAATAGCCTCTATTGATCGATCAATAGCCTAAATTCAAATTTTCCCACCTTCTGTTCACATTTAATATTTATACAGATTGATCAATCAATACACTCTAGTGATCGATCAATGCCTTCATTGATCAATCACCACCAATCATTGATCGATCACTCTCTTGTTGATCGATCAATACACAGGATTGATCGATCAATACCCTTCGTGCACTGAACTTTCAGAATTTCAGGGCTTCTATTTCCCTTTTTGTCTTATACAGATTGATTGATCAATGGTCTTCATTGATCGATCACCACCAGTCATTGATCGATCAATCTTGCCATTGATCGATCAATAATGACAGAACTTTTGTCATTAATGGAGGTCATCTATTTTTACCTCCATTAATCCATTTTCATTAATGGTCCCTTGCAACCATTAATACACACACACCCATATATAAGGGGCATCCAACTACCCCATTTAATCACACAGACTCACCTTTAGTTGGGCTCTTTCAAGGTCTCGGCAAATCGATCCAAATGAGGGTTTCGGATCCGGAACTTGGGCTTTGTCACCCCCTCTACTCGGAACCAGTAATTTGTGGCTCCGCTTCCACACGTAGCAAAGGTACGCCTTCTTGACCAATTAGAGACAACATATCAACGTTGATTCTTTACACTCAAGGGTTACGTAAATGCTAACCTAGGTGTTCTCGGCTCGTGTTTCTTCAAGGACCAACAAAACCCTCAACCTAATCTAGGGTTTACAGAAGTAGGGAGAAGAAGATGAAGGAGAATGAACTCCCAGATCACCTTTCCTTCTCTTATAAGCTAATAAACAAATATTTCTATTTTCCTTAGCTTATATTCCGGTGTGGAGCACGGCACGGTCGATGCGGCGTAGCACTCCGTCTCGACGTTTCATATTACTCGGATTCAAGTGAGAATTTACACGCGAACTTACCTAATCACAGGCTAATATTATTTCAAATAATATCATTTATAAATTTTTAAATTTGTCTCGATTTTCGTGTCGAGCACGTACATCGATACAATCAGGTTTTTGTTCGAAATTTCGGGCTATTACAAATACCTTGGATCTGTGTCAGAGATTTTAATGATATATTATTTTCTCATGAGAAACAAGGTGGATCCCAACCCCACTCAAATAATATGAATCGGTTTCGTGAGGTAATTTCTTATTGTGGCCTCCATGACCTCGGGTTCTCAGGTTATTAATTTACTTGGGACAATAGAAGGAGAGATGACGAACTTATTGAAGAAAGAATGGACCGAGCCTTTGCATCCACCTCATGGCAGCACCTATCCCACATTACAACCGTCACCCATCTTACCTCTCCCGCCTCTTACCATCTCCCTATCCTCATCTCCAATGTAAGGCCAACCAACCAATGGACCCCTCATCTAGACCCGTCCGCTTTGAAGGAATATGGACCAAAACTCGCGATTGTGAAGATTTGATAAAGGAGAAATGGGGGCTGCACCAATCACTTGATCTAGTTAACAACATTAGTGGTCGGATTGAAAAATTATCTCTCCATCTCAACACATGGAATAAAGAGGTATTTGGAAATGTTAGAAGGAAGATCAACTCTCTGCAGTGCGACCTTGATCGTATAAAAGAAGGCACTAAGAATGGCAGTAATCTGCACAAAGAATCTGAGATTAAGATGGTCTTG
Organism: Chloranthus sessilifolius; assembly: GCA_021018995.1. NCBI lineage: Eukaryota > Viridiplantae > Streptophyta > Magnoliopsida > Chloranthales > Chloranthaceae > Chloranthus > Chloranthus sessilifolius. The sequence goes on from CM037586.1 coordinate 11,100,679, forward strand.
AATGGTCTTCTAGAAAATGAAGAAATTTTATGGCAACAAAGGTCGAAGGACACATGGCTCAAACAGGGCGATAAAAATACGAGGTTTTTTCACATGAGGGCATCATAAAGAAGGAAAAAGAATCATATAGAAGGGCTCATTGACTAAGATGGGGCTTGGAAAACTGATCGAGAGGATGTTGAAAGAATTGTCATCAACCACTACACGAAACTATTCCAATCATCCAATCCCACACACGTTGGTGAAGCACTCAATGGAATCGAAGCAAATATCACCGATGACCAAAACAGTTGGCTCACGAAGGAGTCCATGGCCTTGGAGGTTCACACAGCTCTCAAACATATGCACTAGTGCTTGGCCCAGACGGTATGCCTCCCATCTCCTAAAATTATTGAGCCATTGTTGGTGATTCCGTTGTTAATTTTGTTCTTGCTTATTTACATGGAACTGTCTCTTTTGAAAACATAAACAAAACTAATATTGCGTTGATCCCAAAAACTAAGTCTCCTCGGATCTTATCTGATTATCGTCCTATTAGCTTGTGCAATGTTGTGTATAAGCTCATAGCAAAAGTCCTAGTTAACCGGTTAAAATGCATCCTTCCCCACATCATCGCTGATACACAGAGCGTGTTTATACCCGACAAGCTCATAACCGATAACTTTTTGGCTGCTTTTGAAATAGCACACTGCCTAAAAAATAAACGGGCTGACAAGACTAGTTGGTGCTCACTCAAACTGGACATGAGTAAAGCCTATGATCATATCGAATGACTCTTCCTTGAGAAAACCCTCCTCAAATTGGGATTTAGTGATAGATGGGTCTCTCATCATGGGTTGTATCACCTCAACCTCCTTCTCCTTCATCATTAATGGTTGTGTATTTGGCCAAATTGTACCCTCTAGAGGACTTAGGCAGGGCTGCCCACTCTCTCCCTACCTTTTTATCATTTGCATCGAAATCTTCTCCAAACTCATTAACAAATCGGTTCTATCCAAACAGCTAACAGGTATCCGCATCTGCCTTGAGGCCCCACAAATCTTTCATTTACTCTTTGCAGATGACAGCACCCGCTATTTTAAAGCTGATGACTCAGAATGTTCAGAGGTCCTTAATATATTGAAAGTGTACGAGAACGCTTCGGGCCAACAAATCAATTTCGATAAGTCCTCGCTCGCATACAACAGAAACGTCAAGGAAGAACAGAGAACTACTATTCGGGGCATACTACAAATCCGAGAAACGGTTAGACATGAAAAATATTTGGGGTTACCTACTGTAGTGGGCAAAGCAAAAAAGGCAGTTTGTGAATGTCTGAAGGCTAGAATTTGGAAGAGAACCCAAGGATGGAAGGAGAAGCTATTTTCAAAGCCGGTAAGGAGATTCTTATCAAAGTTGTGGCCCAAGCCATCCCTACATACATGATGAGCTGCTTCAAGTTACCGACAAACCTCTTCAAAGAGATTTCATCCATTATTGCAAGGTTTTGGTGGGGCGGATCGGGTGATAGCAAAGGTATTCATTGGCTTACATGGAAGAACGTTTGTAAATCCAAAGCTTGTGGCGAGTTGGCATTCAAGGAACTCAGAGCTTTCAATAATGCAGTGCTTATGAAACAAGGCTGGAGAATTCTCTCCAACCCGGATTCCGTTGTGGCTCGTCTTGTCAAAGCTAAATATTTTCCGCATACTTCCTTTCTAGCGGCCAAAAGATCACGTAATGAATCCTTCACGTGGAGTAGTATCCTTCAAGCAAGATCCTTTCTAGAGCGAGGTATCATATGGAGAATCGGGATTGGCGCTTCTATGAATATTTGGGACAGTAATTGGATCCCAAGGCCAAAGACATTCTGACCCTTCTCTCCTCAAGCCGAGAATGGTCCAACTTGCGTTAGTAAGCTGATTTGTGAAAATTAGCAGCGATGGAATCTTGAAGTACTCGAAGAATACTTCGTTGAGGAAGATAGAAAAGTGATCCTTAATATCCCTCTCCCTGCATCCTGGACAAATGATAGAGCAACATGGGCGTACAACAGAATGGGCAAATTTATGGTATGGTCAGTGTATTATGTGGCAAAGGAGATTGCTACAAATGATGGAGAGGCGAGCTGCTCCAACATCACAGAAATGGAGGTGTTATGGAAAATAATATGGGCTTATTGTATGCCAAACAAAATCAAGATTTTCGCTTGGCGGGCTTGCAATGATATTCTACCAGTCCGTGCTAAACTAAAGCAGAGAATAAAGGAGGTATTGTGTACATCCGACATATGCGGAGTTTCATATGAAAGTGTAGAACATCCAGTTAGGGATTGCGACAAAAGCTACGCACTGTTGGTTCCTCTTCCCACTAGGTGCCCAAATCCACAAAGTACAATCTCTATCCTTTATCCAATGGGCTAAAGATCTTCAACAGAAGCACGAAGCCTTACATCTCAATACTCTCTTCACGATGGCCTGGGTGATTTGGAATGAGTGGAATCGAGTTACTCATGGAGAAAAACCAAAAGATCCACTAAAAATTGTCCAAGATGCAATGAACCTTCTTTCTCAATATTGCCTCGCCAATCAACCAGAGAAGGATCAAGCAACACCGAGGACCACTACAACCAGGTGGAGACAACCCCCGAATAATGGGACGATCAAAATTAATTTCGATGAGGCCTGGCACAATGGCAATGCAGGGATTGGCATTATATGCAGGGACTACTATTGTGGTAAAGTGATTACTGTTAAAGCAAAAAATCTCCAATGGATCTCTAGCTCGGAGCAATGCGAATACATTTCCCTCCTTAACGCGATCCAACTTGCCCTTGTAAATCGTTTCCAGCGCATTATTCTTGAGGGGGACGCATTGACTGTGATCAATGCAGTGAACAGTCAAGCCTCCAATCTTTTAGAAATTTCTGCGATCTACAACGACATTATGGAGAGCCTCAAGACTTTCAATGATTTTTCGGTTAGCTTTGTTTACCGATCAGCAAATTCAGCTGCTGATGCCTTAGCCAAAATTGGCTTGATCCAAGGCTGCGATAAGGTTTGGACAGACTGTGTTCCTCCCAAACTATTTGATGTGATTTCCTATGATTTAGTATAATAAAATACCCTTTTTTCCCATAAAAATAAAATAAAATAATCAGCCGTTCATTTTTAATCACACGGTAAGGATTTTTATATGCAAACTTGGGGATAATCTGATCTAGAGAAATGCTTTTTATTTCATGTATTATTTGAAAAAAATAGTTGAGTCAAGTATTAAATAAGAGTGATTGCGTTAGTTGCTCTATACTAGCTATAAAATAAAATCCAAGAATATAAGTTGACCCAACTATAGTAGCCCATCAATCATAAAAGAAAAAACCCATCACAATTTTCTCTTATTTTTTAATTTTAAATTTTTTCTAAAACAAAATTAATAATTGTTCCGACCCGTTTACCCGATCGATTTGAACTTCTTTGAAGAGTCTGGTCGGATATGAGGTTTGCTAGTCTAATGATTGGGTTAGATCGGGTCGGGCTAGGCTGCGGATGAGCTCAAAGGATCAACATTTTCTATTGCACGCCATCCAAAAGCTAAGAGCACTTTTTAAGATAAAAATATTGGGTGAGAAGCAATTTCCTCCCCAAAACTTGGTCACCTTTAGCAGAAAATGGAGAAGCAACCTTAAGCGGCTTCTCCAAACACAACATTTTCAGTTAGAGGTGGCCATATCCTTAAATGGAAAATATTTCATAAGCCAGGTCAATAAGATGGATCAAGTAACCAGACCTGTCACGAGTTGGGTCAGCTAAAAAATCCTGACCTGGTTATTAGACATGTCAAGTTCGAGTTTAGGTTTCTTGAACTGCCCGAACCATGTCCAACCTAACTCCCTACCTTATATTTTACCTAAGATTGCTCAATTAGACCTAACATGACCTGAGTTTTTGCTAATGAAGTCGGGTGGGGTTCAGATTGACGGTTTCCATATACGAGTTGGGTCTAGATTGTTGGTGTGGAAGTAGCACTATAATAGTCTCGCATTGGATAGGGAAAAGTCCTGACCCTAGTGTCACGGGGTCACTCTTCCAACAATGTCAGCCCGTGCGGCACCTAATGCCCGATGAGCTAAGTCAGCTTATCTCTGATACCAACTGTCGCGGGGGCGTCCTTCGAAGAGCCATCAATCGGTATGGTGCCTCGCTACCGCATGCAACGAAGCCAAACAATCTCTTCATCAGCTCTGATACCACCCGCCTAGAGGATGGGAACTCTCCCTCGTGGTTACCTCTGTTTTGCGGCCTACCATCCGAGTATCGTGCCCCTTACGATACGCTCAATTGCACTAATGTGCCTCGTGCTATCGTGCTCAATTGAGTCCCACGCAGCCTGCCTCCGTGTGCGTTCTGAATTACTAGCACACGTCCATACTTGACCCACAAACTGTCGTGCTCAACCGAGTCCCACGCAGCGCTTGTGAAGTTGTCGAGCTGTATACACCGCGACGCATATCTCGGGTCATACTTCAACCTCACCTTGGGTGCCGCACGGCATCGCTGCGTCGACATCCTAGGCCCACCCTTTCAGGCCTAGGAGATACTTGCGCCCTCTCTGGCAACGCAAGGTCCCGTGTGTAGAGAAATAGCTCCCGAGCTCCCTTCCCTCATATAAGGGTAAAATAGTAATTCAGTCAGAATGACAGGAGAACCTCAAATCCCTTGGTTTGACATACTTTAATATTCACACCGCAACGCCCCACATCGCTAGCCCAGCTGGCCATGTCGCATCCGTATCGTGGCCGTGTCACTCCCCCATCGTCTTCCCCTGCGACCATGTCGCGTCCTAGTAGCACGACCACATCGCGAGGCCCTCTTGGCCCGATGTCGCGTGCCCTCCTGGCATCACATGCCATGCCGTCCCGACATCAAGATATCGCGTGTCCCCTTGGCACCATATCGCGTGCCCCAGGCCCAGGTAGCCACGTTGCATACCTCCGTAACATCCTCCTCCACTCAAAATCATCAATGTCCTCATTGACGTGAAGCCACTTCTGAATCTTGAATGTGCCCTCACTCGATGTTGCAGTCCCTGAACTCCATGTCTTCACTACACTCCATCGACGCTTTGTCATTGCATAACAAAGCAGGAAGCCACTGACATTTCTCCAGTACTAGATAGCTCGAGGATGTCGCGTGCCCTCTTGGCACCACATCGCGTGCCCTAGGCACCAGTACTGTCTATGTTGTATTGTTCATCGGTGCTTCCGCCTCACCTCAAGCCCCAAGACTGTACATGCTGATTTGTTCATCGGCGCTTCCGCCTCACCTCAAGCCCCAAGACTGTAAATGTTGTATTGTTCATCGATGCTTCCGCCTCATCTTAAGCCTCAATTTGAAGATGTCGCGTGCCCTCTTGGCAACACATCGCGTGCCCTGTTGACACCAATTAGCTCATTAGTATCATCCCTTCTGGATCGAACTTGGCTCTGATACCAAATGTCACGGGATCACTCTTCTAGTAGTGTCAGCCCGTGCGGCACCTAACGCCCGATGCACTAAGTTAGCGTATCTAATACCAACTGTTGCGGGGGCATCCTTCGACGCGCCATCAACCCCCACGGTGCCTCACTACCGCATGCAACGAAGCTAACAAATTTCTTCATCAGCTCTAATACCACCCTCCTAGAGGACGAGAACTCCTCCTCGTGATTACCTATGTTTCGCAGCCTACTATCCGAGTATCGTGCCCCTTACGACACGCTCAATTTGCACCAATGTGCCTCGTGCTACCGTGCTCAACTGAGTCCCACACAGTCTGCCTTTGTGTGCGTTCTGAATTACTAGCACATGTCCATACTTGGCCCACGCACTGTCATGCTCAACTGAGTCCTACGCAGCGCTCGTGAAGTTGCCCAGCCATATGCACCGCGACGCGTAGCTCGGGTCATACTTCAACCTCACCTTGGGTGCCACACGCCATCGTTGCATCGACGTCCTAGGCCCACCCTTTCAGGCTTAGGAGACATTTGCGCCCCCTCTGGCAACGCAAAGCCCCGTGTGTAGGGAAATAGCTCCCGAGCTCCATTTTCTCATATAAGGGTAAAACATTAATTCAGCAAGAATGATAGGAGAACCTCAAACCCCCACACCGCAACGCCCCCACATCGCAAGCCCAGCTGGCCATGTCGCGGCCGTGTCACTCCCGCATCGTCTTCCCCTGCGATCGTGTCACGTCCTCACAGCACGACCACGTCGCAAGGCCCTCCTGGCCCATGTCGCGTGTCCTCTTGGCACCATATGCCATGTCGTCCTGGCACCAAGATATCGCGTGCCCTCTTAGCACCACATTGCGTGCCCCAGGCACCAAGTTGCCACTGCCTTTGTGCAGAGTACAAGCGGCTCGAGTGGTGCTACGGATGGCGTGGGTAGCCACGTTGCATACCTCCGTCACATTTTCCTCCACTCAAAATCGTCAACGTCCTCGTTGACGTGAAGACACTTCTGAACCTTGAATGTGCTCTCACTTGATGCTGCAGTCCTTGAACTCCATGTCTTCACTACACTCCATCGACTCTCTATCATTGCATAACAAAGCAGCAAGTCATTGACCTTTCTGTGATACTAAATAGCTCGGGGATGTCGCATGCCCCATGCACCAATATTGTCCATACTGTATTATTCATCGGCGCTTTCGCCTCACCTCAAGCCCCATGACTATACATGTTGTATTGTTCATCAGTGCTTCTGTCTCACCTCAAGCCCCAAGACTGTACATGATCTATTATTCATCGACGCTTCCTCCTCACCTTTAGCCCCAATACGAGGATGTCATGTGCCTACTTGGCACCACATCGTGTGCCCTGCTGGCACCAATTAGCTCATTAGTATCATCCATTTTGGATCGAACTTGGCTCTAATACCAAATGTCATGGGGTCACTCTTCAGCAGTGCCAGCCCGTGCGGCACCTAACGCCCGATGCGCTAAGTTAGTGTATCTCTGATATCAATTGTTGCGGGGGCGTCTTTCGACACGATGCCTCGCTATCGCATGCAACGAAGCCAACCAATCTCTTCATCAGCTCTGATACCACCTACTTAGAGGACGAGAACTCTTCCTCGTGGTTACCTCTGTTTCGCGGCCTACCATCCGAGTATCGTGCCCCTTAGGACACGCTCAATTGCACCAATGTGCCTCATGCTACTGTGCTCAACTGAATCCCACGCATCCTGCCTTTGTGTGCGTTCTGAATTACTAGCACATGTCCATACTTGGCCCACGCACTGTCATGCTTAACTGAGTCCTACGCAGCGCTCGTGAAGTTGCCCAGCCGTATGCACCGCGACACGTAGCTCGGGTCATACTTCAACCTCACCTTGGGTGCCACACGCCATCGTTGCATCGACGTCCTAGGCCCACCCTTTCAGGCCTAGGAGACACTTGGGCCCCCTCTGACAACACAAGGCCCCGTGTGTAGGGAAATAGCTCCCGAGCTCCCTTCCTCGATATAAAGGTAAAACAGTAATTCAGTCAGAATGACAGGAGAATCTCAAACCACTTGGTTTGACATACTTTACTATTCACACCGCAACGCCTCATATCGCTAGCCCAGCTGGCCATGTCGCGTCCATGTCACTCCCGCATCGCTTTCTCCTGCGGCTGTGTCTCGTCCTCGCAGCACGACCACATCGCGAGGCCCTCTTGGCCCTATGTGGCGTGCCCTCCTGGCACCACATGCTGTGCCGTCCCGACACCAAGATGTCGCATGTCCTCTTGGTACCAAATCGCGTGCCCCAGGCACCAAGTCGCCACTGCCTCTATGCGGAGTACAAGCGGCTCGAGTGGCGCTACGGATGGCCTGGGTAGCCACGTTGCGTACCTCCATCACACTGGACTATATGTGAATGCGGATGCTACATGTCATGACACGTTTTGGGTGAGGACTTAAGCTCATGCCAGAACAAAACTTGGGCAGGGACCTAAGTTCAGAACCGGACAATATTATGACATGTGGGTCCGGATCGTTATCAACACCCTAAACAACACACTTCTAAGCCACATGATACATATTTTTTATCACTCTCCTTCATCGAAGTAGTTGATTTTTCACCTGTGAATTCGTACCACCTAATCAGAGCACTACCCTGTGCCAAACAACTGTCTATATCAAATTAGCTTATATATGGTGAGTACCTTTAAATCCACCCACCAAATCGTTGAGTTCACCCATCCCGAAACACATCGACTGCGATGAATCAGAAGATGGAGATTGTTTATCCTCCCAATCTTTTACATGATGAATATTGAGATCACGGACTTACCATTAAATGGTCAATTTTTTATTTGATGTGACACACATATCAAAAAAATTAACCTCAACATCGCATGCAAGCTCAAAATTGATTTTAAGGTTACTTTTTTGAGTGCATACCACATAAAATAAAAAATTAATCGTCTGATGGTACGCCTATAATCTCAAGATCCATCGTATGAAAGGTTGGGATAATAAATGATCTTCATTGTCAGATTCAATGCAGCCAAAGATTTTCAGCATGGGTGATCTCAAGATTTGGTGGATGGATTTAAAGGTAGTAATATATGATAACGGACCCATTCTAATCGCCGATTTGCAATGGGTCATTAACTGTCCATGTGGCACTATTTTCATCAAGTTATAACACTTAATGTGAACTGGTTAATTAAAAACTGTCTACAATCTTGATAAAAAATTGCCTACAATCTTTAACGTAAACGCGGTCATAGGTTTTCAAATTGAATGGGGAAAATAAGTTTGAAGATTTTATGTCCATCGTTCATTTAAAAAGTATTTGACCACTTTAAATCATATAGTGGAGATTGTGTTTTGACGAAATCTTTGACCCACCAGATCACATCATTGTTTTCGTACACTTGATGTAAAACAATGCCTCTATGTATACGATTCGTGCCCCCTCCAAACCTTCATTACCCTACACCTAGGACGGTTAACGGATCGGGTCAACCCAATTCCCGACCCAATATTTTATTGGGTCGAGTACATAAGTTTAACTTGTCCAGTTGGGTAGGGCATGAGAATCCAACCCCACCTTCCGGTGGGGTCAGGGTCACTAAGCTGTTTTGTTGGCTCGGGTTGAGTTGACCCGACCCAATATTTTATACATAAAAAGTATAAAAGATAGAAGTTTTTTATCAGGTCAGGTCGGATCGGCTTGAGTGCACAATCGGTTCAAGCCGGGTTGGTTCGTGCATTTGCAATTTTTTTATTGGGCAGTCAAAATTTTGCCCAACCATAAATGGTTATATTATTGCTTTTAGTAGGGCTGTCGGACAGATCAGATAGACCCGTTACTTGACTTGCCCAAACGAAGTATTTTTTTACCGGGTCAATCATGTAAACTTGACCCGCCTGACTCAAAGGTCGAAAAAACTAGTTTGGGTCAAGTTGACCCAATCTAAAATTTATACATAATAACGAGGTAAATAGTTGTGTTTAAATGGGTTGGGTGCGTAGGGCATATTATCCTTGCACTCAAAATTTTAGCCCAATCTGACGCGACCTGATCCATTATAAACCCTAGTTGGATTGTTCAAGTACTTTAAAACGTACACCCTTTAGGCTCGCATCTGATTAGGGATGTATAGAAAACCGACCGAACTGACCTGACTCGACCCGACCGACCGATTGAGACCGACTGAAATTTCGATTCGGTTTTAGGGTATATTGGTTCGGTTTCAGTTACGAAAAAGTGACTTATCGAGTTATCGGTTCGGTTTCGATTTTGACATAAAAATTTCGAAATAGAATCGATAATAAGGTATTACTTAGGTGCATACAAAAATAGCTTACAATTAAAAAATTTTCTTTTAAAACGTAAACTTAAAAAGTTAAAACGTAGAAACTAGAAAATTAGAGATAAACTTTAAAACTTAAAACAAACAAAATGCCAAAAACCCTTGTTATCCTATATCCATTTGTTTCCACTTCTCAGTTCTCATCGTCAGCTGTTTGTTGTCCCATTCTACTACCGTCACAATAGACATCACAAGCCCCCACAACATGTTTCTCTCTCTCTCTCTCTCTCATCTCCTCTCTTTCTCTCTGTTCGTTTTTTTATCCTACATGGTCTCTCTCCCCACCTTTTTTTTTTTACAAATATAAGAACTGAGGTTAATTTAAAAACCGAAAACCGTCCGAACCGATCAAACCACCGTCTGAAATAGGTCCATAATTTTTTTATTTGACCGACCCGATTCCATGTGGGTCGGGTAAGATACACCCGACCAGACCCGATCCATTTCCACCCCATTTGTATCTATTTCACGCTCCATTAACCCCATAATAAACCCTCCTCTTGCTTCCAAGAAAAGAAATGCTAAAATGGAATCTGAGGAGACCCAAACGAACACCGCTCGAATGATCCTGTCTCTCGAATTATCCTCTCTCCTGCCTATCGATCAAGCGGCAAGAACCTCAACGCTCTCCAAAAGATATCTCCAAAACTTCAATTCTGCATCTCATTTTCGACTACCAAACTCTAGTTATATTTATTTATTACTTTAAAATATAATAAATGTGTTAAATAATTTAAAAAAAATAAAACTTTCTTTTGATATCTTTCTTAATTTTGTGGGTTGATTTTTTAAGCAATAAATATTCTCAAATTTTATATGCAAACAAATAATCTCACATTAGTAAATGTTAAAAATGTCTATACTATATATAGTCTTTCATCTTCAATTATTGTTTGATAGGGTTGCAATCGAGCCGGGCCAAGCCCGAGCTCAGATCAGCTCTAGCTCCGCTCTACCTTATACGAGCTGAGCTGGAGTCGGCTCTAAGCTCTTCGAGCTCAAAAATTTCAAGCTCTAGCTTGGCTCTCCAAGATCGAGCCAAGCTCGAGCCGAGCTTCGGGCCAAGTATGTTCTATTACAAAAAATGAACTCAAAATAAAAATCGCATACCTTTTTAGTAGATATCTTTTTGAATGACACTTATCATTTGATTTGTATCTCTTTGTTGTCTATCTCCTTGTTAGTTAATTTGATGGTCAAACGATGGGTTTGAAATTTTTTTCCAATTCATGTAGTATGATGAACATTGATGAAATTAAATCAATTGAGTGAAGTCAGTTGAGTGCATAGCTTTTTAAAAAACTTACGAAAAATAATATATTTTTATAATAATTTGAACTCTTGAGATATGCTTGATAACTATTGTATTCCCTTAATAAAATATATAAGTCAAGATGAAAATACTAATTATTTTTAAAAATATAAAATGATAAAAATGGCTTCACTAGTTTGATTGGATTCCTTAGTCATCTCAGTTTGCTCTCAAACGGAGGTGATATTAAGAACCGTGGGTAGGAGTAACAGTGGGTACTATATAATATATAAAGTGAAAATTAGAACAAGTGGAGGCCAAAAGTTCCTATTTTATCTTTCAAAGTAACCGTTGAATAAACTTAAACGATTACTTTGAAGGATAAAATAGACATCTCAAAGTTAATTTTATATATATATATATATATATATATATATATATATATATATACACACTGAGCCATAGAGCCGAGCTGGCCTTAGCCCGAGCTCGGCTCTGTTAATTCGAGCTACAAATTGCCCAGCTCGGCTCGGCTCTCGAGCCGAGCTCTAAAAAAAAAAACTCTTATTTTTCGGGCCGAGCCAAGTCGAGTTGTCGAGCTGGCTCGGTTCTGTTGCAGCCCTATTGTTTGACAATAAGAAGAGAAGAGTGTGCCTAGCGGCGAGCCGCCGCGTTCAAGCACGCGATTGGCGCTTTAGGTATATGCACTTTGCACATGTGTATCGTCGCAATGAGAGGTTTGACTTTTTGATCAAGTAGATCCAATGGTCAGACTATTCATGGGCCAGATAGGGTCTAATGAGCAACTAATCAGTGAGTTAATTCAGATCTATTGGGTCAAATGGGCTGATCAAATATTAATTGTTGGACCTAACCGTTTATAAAGGTGTGCAACTTTATGGGTGTTGGTCTAACAGTTATATTGAAAAGTCTATATAAAGAGACCTTAGGACATAGATTTATATACTATGAAATCCATCGAAATCCTTACATACAACTTGAGAATTCTCCTCGCTTTCTTCTTTTATTGGTACTTTAATTTATTAGATTGAGTTTTCTCGAGCGATCCTCTACTGTTGCAAAGTAATGGATTGCATCCAAGAGATTGAACTCGTTATATCCTGAAAACGTCTTGCTGGAGTCCAATTTCTCTTGCCCATTTAATCATTTTCGGATTTTTGTTCCTAATTTTTTCTAACAACCCCCATCCTCCAACTCATCAACAACGATGAAGACGACTTACAACTGCTCAATTTAGGCAGACCCAATCAGATGGCTATCCTTTATCCCACATATGATTTTTGACGACGATGACTACGACTACACACAATCCCTCAATGGAACCGAACAAGAAACGAATTCAAATGGCTTTCGATGGCCCGGTGCGTTATCGATTCCCTCCATGCTCCCATCACAGTTGATTTGGCCAATTGTTTCTGCTTCGACTTCGAGCAATTCATCGTGTCACTAGCGAAATCAGGCCTCAATGATCACTGCCAAGTTTCTGTCTCCACCTTCTTTGCTTCTGAATCTTTGCCGAAGTTGGTGTTAAAAGGTATTTAGCACATTGGAAGTTCCTTAAAGTAAGTGTTTTAGTAGTTGCCTTAAAACCCACGAACTCGAACAAGTATCAAACGATCAATATCTAGTTGTAAGGTCTTAGAGTTTGGTAGTAGACAAGTGTAAGCAATTGAAGAATCCCAAGATTTGTGAGCCGAATCTGTTGTCATTGGTTGTGAGTTCAAATCATCCCATATGCATATCGTTAGAGAATGTTGTTCGTTTAGTGAATTTTAGCATATCAGTCATATTCTACGCGATCATGATGTACGAAGAGCACACCATGGGTAAAGGCTGGAGGAAAATGGATGAGGTTGAGGATGAAGATTGCAAGCTCATTGACCTCTGAGTAATCTGAATCATATTGAGACACACTAAACGGTTGCGTCAAATTTTTGGAGGTTGGTTTCTTCACTTATTCAAAAGTAGTTGAATTTTGTTCTTGAAATTGTTAATTCATATGTTTTTGTTCCATTTTTGGAGGTGGGTTTCTTGACTCATTCAAAAGTGGTTGAATCTTGTTCTTGAAATTGTTAACGCATGTGTTTTTGTTCCTTCTTTGGGGGTGAGTTTCTGCACTTATTTGTATCTAGCTAGTAGAGTTTAACCTTTGAATCTGTAAATTGGTACGCTTTTCTTAGAATTGTTAACTCATGATAAATATTGTATTTTGCTCTAATCTTATCCACTATGAATCTATAGATCATGAACTTAAAATCAGACGGCCTAGATTGAATTTTTCACATATCATATGTCCGTAAAATACAAAGTCTTTCCTTAACCTCGGTGTAATCACTTAAAAAGTGTGCAAGTAATGGCTCCCATTATATTATTTTAAACAGTTTTAGAAAAAAAGGATTGATACACTTTTCAAGGGGGAAATTAGAAAAAGGAGTGGATTCCAAAAGCTTTTATATCAATATACCACCCAAAAAGTTTTTAGGCAATCGAGATTTCACGAAAATATGGGTTCTTGTTAAGTGAGATTGGTGGTTCAAATAAAGTCAACAAAATGTGCAATGTTGAAATTACCCTTCCATATAAACTCCAATCTTTAGGGTTGACAATCGGCATTCCTCTTTCGCTCAACCAAACGAGCGTCCTGTTAGGAATTCTACCTACACTAAGAACTCTCTATCGCGATAAATGCGGAAAAATAAGAAGATTCACACAAAAATTAATCACACTCACAACACAAAGATTTACGTGGTTCACCCAATTGAGGGCTACGTCCACGGGAGTGTATGCATTATTTTTATGAATGTTTACAACACACACGCTCTCTTCTCTCTAGTGCAAACTCAATCAAGATCTAATACGATCTTTAACAACAAATCCGTTGTTAAACCAAGGACGCAGTCATTCAAATAACAGAGAAGAGATCTGTCGGAATATAATTACGATTTCGACACAAGAACGGCTTCAATCGGATCTTCAATCCCCAAGCTATTCTTCAATACTCTTTCTCTCAAAGTATTCTCACAGTTTTCTCACATGAAACTTTTACCAAGCTTTCTCTGGATCCCTAGAGGAATTTTATGCAAATAGCCACAAAACCCTTTTTGGAAACATAACTCACAAATCTCCTAAAACTTGCAAGTATTCAAAACACTTTCAAATAAGCTCCAAACCATATTATGGAATATTTGGCTAAAGCAATCTCACCAAATTCAAACCTGCGGATCTGGATCCACCCAACAGTCAATCGATTAACTTTCCAACCTTAATCGATTGACGCCGGTGGTTGGGATTAAACCTTATTCAACAATCTCTACCAAGGTTTCATCCCCAACCACGTCACCGCCCCAACGGGCATCAACATCTTCGAGAAGTGTTAATCAAGTTTAGGCAATGCCTAAACTTATTTTACATAACTGGCTTGGTCAACATGTCCGCTATTTTTTCTTTCGTATCAATTTTCTCAATCGATATTGTCCCATCTTCTATCATATCTCTGATAAAATGATACCGAACATCTATACGTTTTGTTCTAGCATGAAAGACCTGGTTTTTTGCTAGGTGAATGGCACTCTGACTGTCACAGAAGATATCGATGCTCTCATCAACCTCACAAAATTTACTAACCAAACCTTTAAGCCATGAAGCTTCATTAGCCGCCTTTGTAGCCGCTATATACTCGGCCTCTATAGTTGACAATGCAACTATCCCTTGAATCATAGACTTCCAACTGATCGCTCCATCTGCCAAGATGAATACATACCGCGTGATAGACCTTCTATCAAGATTACCAGCATAGTCGGAATCGACATACCCGTAGAAATCTAACTTGCTTGTATCTCCACCTTCAAACATCAAACCATGTTCAGTTGTACCTTTCAGATATCTCAATATCCATTTCATTGCAAGCCAATGTTCCTTACCCAGATTCGACATTTACTTACAAACCACACTCAAGGCCTGTGCTCAATCTGGATGTGTACTCACTATGGTATACATCAAACTTTCAACAATATTTGCATACAAAATATTTTTCATATATTCCCTTTCTTTATGTGTGGATGGACTCATCTTCTTTGTGAGGTTAAAATGCTCTGCTAGAGGAGTTGATACAGGCTTAACATCGCTCATATTATATTTCTCAAGGAGCTTTTGGATAAAGGTTCTTTGAGTTAGTCAAAGCCTCTTCTTCTCATGATCCCTCGTGATTTTCATACCTAGGATCTTATTTGCGAAACCAAGATCCTTCATCTGAAACTTATGGTTCAATGATTACTTCAGCTTGTTGATTTTAACCTTACTTCTTACTGCTATCAGCATATCATCTACATAGAGAATTAGAAAGATTCTCTCTCCTTTACCATACTCTTCCCAGTAGACACAACAATCATACTGTCCCCTGTGATACTCTATACCCAGCATATATGAATCAAACTTTCTGTACCACTGCCTGGGTGCCTGCTTGAGACCATAGAAGGATTTTTTTAATCTGTAAACGAGTGATTCTGACCCTTCTACTTCAAATCCTTCTGGCTGTCTCATATAAATTTTTTCCTGAAGATCTCCATGGAGAAAAGCTGTCTTCACATCCATCTATTCTAGTTCGAGATCTTTCTGAGCAACTATTGTCAACAATGTGCGAATCAATGTGTGTTTCACAACTGGAAAGAATATCTCATTATAATCGATACCCTCTTTCTGAGAAAACCCCTTTGCAACTAGCCTTGTCTTAAACTTTAGAGTTTCACTCTTATCACCTTTTTTCTTTCGAAAGACCCATTTACAACCGATGGCTCTCTTTCCTTTAGAAAGTTTTATGAGATCCCAAGTCTCATTCTTCAAAAGTGACTGTCATTTTTCTTCCATAGCTAACTGTCACTTTACTGTATCTGTATCCACCCGAGCTTCTGGAACTGTGCTTGGTTCCTCATTCTCTATGATAAGTGCAAGTGTTAAAGGAACCATATCCTTAAACTTTTCAGGACGTTTCTGCATCCTCTCTGACCTTCTCAAAGTAGTTTGAACCGGTACCTGGGACTGCAAGTCTTGAGAAATTGTGTCATCATGCTCTATCTCAGAGTCTTCATAATCTTTCTCATCTTGCTCATACCTCTCAATATCAACTTGTACCTGAGGTTCACCAGATGACTGAGGTTTGTCTTTCGCCTTTTCATTAGAAACTCATCTTCGTTGAAAGTAACATCTCTTTCAACTATCACTTTGTGAGATTGTGTATCCCACAAACGATAACCCTTGAACCCTTGACTCCTTCACCATAGCCAATCACGACACACTTTTTAGATTTTGGATCCAACTTGGATCGTTCACTTCCCTAAAGTAATGCATAAGCCGCACATCCAAACACCCTCAAGTGAGAGTAGCTCCCGTATCTTTCATACCAAACCTCATCTGCAGTTTTCGAGTTTAATGTTACTGAAGGCGATCGGTTGACTAAGTAACATGTCGTGTTCACTGCCTCTGCCCAGAACCCATGACTCAAGCCGAAATGGCTCAACATACACCGCGCTTTTTCTAATAGTGTTCTGTTCATCCTCTCTGGTACACCATTTTGCTGAGGATTTCCATAAATTGTTAAGTATCTAACAATCCCTTGATTTTCACAGTAAGCCTTGAACTCTGATGACAAGTATTCCCCACCATTATCTGATATGAGAGTCTTCACCTTTCTTTCTGTCTGCTTTTCAACTATACTCTGCCACTGCCTGAATTTTTGAAACACATCTGATTTATTTTTAAATAGATACACTCAAACTTTTCTGGAGTAGTCATTTATAAATGACACAAAATAGTTGGCTCCACCTACTGAAGTGACTTTAGCCAGTCCCCATACATATGAATGTATGTAATCAATTAGCCCCTTCGAAGTGTGTTTTCCAGTAAAGAAACTGACTTTCTTCTGTTTTTTGAAAATATAATCTTCACAAAAATTCAGTTTACAAGTTTGAATTTTAAAAATCACTTTATTCTTTATGATCTCTGTCAGCCCACGTTCACTCATGTGACCAAGCCACTTGTGCCACAAATCTGAGAGGTCATTGGAATCTTTTATAGCCACAATACCACTGTTGCTGATTGTGTTGCCTACTAAAGTATACAGATTCCCTATCTTTTTACCTTTCATCAAGGTCATAGCACTACGTACAATTTTTAGTTTACCAGATTCTAGGATGACTCGACATCCTATATCATCCAATGCCCCCAACGAGATCAAATTTTTCTTCAGATCAGGCACATGCCTAACCTTAGTAAGAGTGCGAACACAACCATCAAATATCTTGATTCTGATTGAACCGATACCCACTGCTTCACATACACTGTCATTCCTCATCAAAATCGTCCCACCATTGGCTACCTTATACTGGTCAAACCAATCCCTGTGGGAACGCATGTGATATGATGCTCCTGAATCTAAGATCCATCTACCATCAAACTGATTGGAGCTTAACAATGCACACAGTAGGTCTTCACCAGAATCTGATTTAGCAACATTAGTCTGTTGCGAAGTCCCTTCATCACCCTTATTATTATTCAATCTCTGCTTGCAATATTTACAAATATGTCCAGATTGCTTACAGAAGTAACAAATAATATCCTTTCTGTCATCCCTAGATTTGGACCTACTGTTTCCTCTAGTTGATTTAATATCCCCTCTGGATTTGTCTCTTTTGCGATCATGATTTTGACCCCTTTCGCTTAAGAAACTAATCCCTTTGGAGTTAGATTCGGACTGTTTTCTCAATCCGTCAGAAAGAAGTGCAGCAGTCACTTCTTTGATGGTAATAGTTTCTTTACCATAAATTAATATGGTAATAAGGTGCTCATAAGATGGTGCCAATGAGGTGAGCAAGAGAAGTGCTAGATCTTTTTCTTTAAGTTTCACCTCAATGCTTAATAGTTCATTAACTATTTTATTAAATGAATTCAAATGGTCATGAATACACGTACCAGCCTTCATACGAAGGGTGTAGAGTTGCTTCTTCATGAAGAGTCTGTTGGACAACGACTTTGTCATGTAGAGGGATTCCATCTTCTTCTACAGATCCACGGTCGTTTTCTCATGAAGAACATTATACAGAACTTTATTGGACAAGCACAATCGGATAGTGCTTACGGCTCTCTTATCAATAAAGTTCCACTCTTCATCGGACATCTCTACCTTCTTTCCCATCTCTTTCCCAAGTAGGGCATCATCAATGCCTTATTGGACAAGGAGATATGTGACCTTGACTTGCTACAAAGCGAAGTTATTCTTTCCAGAAAACTTCTCCACCTCGAATCGTGCATTCGATACCTTCATCGCCATTGTAGCATAAACCTCGCTCTAATACCAATTGTTAGATCTGATACCACTTGCTAGCTTTGATACCAATTGTTAGGAATTCTACCCACACTACGAACTCCCTATCGCAATGAATGCGGAAAAATAAAAAGATTCAGGCAAAAATTAATCACACACACAACACAAAGATTTACGTAGTTCAACCAATCGAGGGCCATGTCTACGGGAGTGTATGCACTATTTTTATGAATGTTTACAACACACACACTCTCTTCTCTCTAGTGCAAACTCAATCAAGATCTAACACGATCTTTAACAATAAATCAGTTGTTAAACCAAGGGCGCAATCCTTCAAGTAACAGAGAAGAGATCTGCCGGAATATAATCACGATTCTGGCACAAGAACGGCTTCAATCGGATCTTCAATCCCCAAGCTATTCTTCAATACTTTTTCTCTCAAAGTATTCTCACAATTTTCTCACATGAAACTTTCACCAAGCTCTCTCTGGATCCTTAGAGAAACTTTATGCAAATAGCCACAAAACCCTTTTTGGAAACATAACTCACAAATCTCCTAAAACTTGCAAGTATTCAAAACACTTCCAAATAAGCTCCAAACAATATTATGGAATATTTGGCTAAAGCAATCTCACCAAATTCAAACCTGCGGATCTGGATCCACCCAACAGTCAATCGATTGACTTTCCAACCTCAACCAATTGACATCAGTGGTTGGGATTAAACCTTATTCAACACGGCCTCCATAAGTGTAACGACCCCGAAAATTAGAACACGAACCTGACTGCTTTGATTCTCGTGCCCGGCACGGAAACCAAGGTTGATTCAAAAACTTTAGGGTTATATTAGTTTAAATAATGTGGCACTGTAGTGAAATGAGAACACGTGTGAAACTTCATCTAGATCCGAGATGTGTAGAGGGTAGGTGGAACACGTTGCGCAGAAGCAACTGTGTTCATGCTTCACACCGGAACAGACACCAAGGGCAAAACAGGAATTCTGTTTTGAGGGGATAGCTTATAGAAGGAGGGAAGGGAGACAAGAGAGGAGAGACTTTCACTCTTCTTCTCCTTCATCCCCTGCCCTAACTGCTCCATTAACTGGAGATCTGTGCTAAGAAAGTTTGAAAGAGATCCTTTGAGAGAGAAGAATAGGGTTAGCAAGAGAGAAGATGAGGGATTTCTAAGCTAGAGGAGCTAGACCTAAGTGATTGAGTTACCTGGGGTTTAAGATTGGTGTGAGAGACCTTGATCTGACGAACCAGAGCTGAAGAGCTTCTCGCCGGATCCGGATCGAGGAAGAGCTCCGAGATCTAGGTTTGAAACCCTCTTTTCGAGTCATTGCCGGAACCCCAAGAAACCCACGAACAAGGTGAGATGTGTGTGTTAATTAGGGTTAAATGAATAGTTTAAAGGGTGTGTTTATGATGTATTAATGGTGATTGCACAACCATTAATGGAGAGAGAGCAAAAATGGAAGGAAGGTGAACTCCATTAATGACAAATTTTGGTCAGGATCGATCACCAAAGGGTGGTGATCGATCACTGAGGGTTGGTGATCGATCACCAAGGGCTGGTGATCGATCAATCTGTATAAGCTTATGGGGAACAGAGACCCCAGAGAGTTGAGAAGTTGAGGCCCGAGGTGGTGATCGATCACCAAGGTGGTGATCGATCTACAATGAGTCTGGTGATCGATCACCAAGTTGGTGATCGATCTACAAGGGTGTTGGTGATCGATCACCAAGGTGGTGATCGATCAATTTGTATAAAAATTAATGTGGACAGAGGGAGGAGTTTTTGAAACTTGCTGTGGTGATCGATCACCAAGGTGGTGATCGATCTACAGAAGAGTTGGTGATCGATCACCAAGGAGGTGATCGATCAACCTTGACTGTGTTGAGGAAGAGATATGGAGGTGGTGATCGATCACCAAGGTGGTGATCGATCTACTATGGGTGGTGATCGATCTACAGTGGGTGGTGATCGATCACTCACCCCTGTTTTTGTCTGTCTTGACTTCATGAAGTAGACACCCCGGATATTGTGCCGGGTAGTTCTCCGACATTCCTAACACTTAATGTACTGTGCATATGGTATAGGATAAACCCTCTCACGTCGAAAAAGCTTTGGATTTGCTTAGAAGATAAACTGATCTGAGGTAGGGGAAAATTCAACTTAAAGTGTATCTAAATTTAATTGCATGATATCTTAACATCGTATTCTATCTCTGATTTTCGAAAGCATGCCTGCATATGCATTAAACTCTGATTCCCGTATTCGATCTCATTTCGCTTCTTTGCATATGCTCGATAATCTGCCGATTCATGAGGTAATAAGTATGTATTTGATTTGAGGTTTAATATTCGATCCCCACGACGGTATATCCGTTTCTTGCACAATGTGCAGTTGCTTGAAAATCCTCGGCAAAATATGCACTCCATGTGTGGGGCATTATTGCATTCCTGAAAATTGTTCATTGAACGACGATTGGTTGGGGTTTCCTATCGGTACAAATCTGGCTACCACGTGATATATATACACGGGAGTTACTTAAGTTAGAGATACGCATGATTTAAGTCATTTAAATATGATAAGCATAGCATTTTGCAAATTCTGAAGTTCTGTTTGCTTTTGCCAGTTATGCATTCTGATTTCCTGCATGTTGAGCATCAATTTATATTCTGTTCAGTTTTGTTCACTTATCGATCTAAGATATGTTCTGCAATCATGTTTAATAATTTAGATGTAAATTGATTGAATTTCTTCTACTGAGCTAGGATGTAGCTCACCCCGCTTTCTGAAATCTTTTAGGTTCTGAGGCTGCAGTGCCCGGCACCGAGAGCGACCCGGATTATCAGCCGGATCCCGAGGCCGAGGCAGAGGACGAGGAGACGGACGTCCAAAGTGACGAAGTTTTATCCGTAGCCCGGTATTGATGCCACATTTTGTATTTTTGATCTTTTGATTATCGTGTGTGGCCACCTTTGTATAAACATATATAGTTCTGCATTTACTTATTTTATGTTAGTCCACATTCCATTTCGGAACCACTATCGGGAACCATTGTTTGGGTGATGTACGTCCATCACCGATGGTTCTTCTTGGTTCCTTTTTGGGAATGTGTGTGTTTTCTTTCCATTTACTATTATTGATGTGTGTTTAGCATAGAAATTGTTTGACTAAGAATACCGCTGCTCGGATGTGTCCACCTAGCTTCCGCTATATGCGCGGACACGTGTGATCGATCCGGGATCATCCAGAGTATGATCCTAACGGTACGGGTTTCTGGAAACGGAAATCCGGGCTGTTACAATAAGCCCCTCTTCTGCTCCTCCCTCCAAGCACCCATCGTCCCTTAAAATGAAAGCTCACCTCCGAGCACCCATTGTCCCTTAAAATCAAAGCTCATGGATAAGATGAATCAAAAACTCATTGGCGCTGAAGAAGATGAACCAAAAACTCATTGGCGCCAGAGAAGACAAACCAAAAACTCCTCCCTCCGAGTGCCCATCGTCCCTTAAAATCAAAGCTCACAAATAAGATGAACCAAAAACTCATTGGCGTTGGAGAAGACGAACCAAAAACCCATCGGCGCCAGAGAAGATAAACCAAAAACTCCTCCCCCCGAACACCCATTGTCCCTTAAAATCAAAGCTCATAGATAAAATGAACCAAAAACTCATCGGCGCCAGAGAAGATGAACCAAAACTTCATCGGCGCTGGAGAAAATAAACGAAAAATCGGCGAAAACTGAGCGACACCAGAGAAGAGCGACCAAAAACTTATCGGCGCCAGAGAAGATGAACCAAAAATCAGTGAAAACTGAGCGGCGTCAGAAAAGAGCGACAAAACTCTAGAGCGACCAAAAACTCATAAGCGCCAGAGAAGAAACCTAAGCGGCGGCAGAGAAGTGAGAGGGTACTTTAGTCTTTTCAGCCGGAGAAGACCATTCACACATGATATACTTTTTCTATCTCACTTCCTCTTGAAACTCGGATTTTCGTGAAATCCTAGTTCTCTAGAAACATTTTTAGTAGTATCTTGATGTAAAGGCTTTTGGAATACATCCCCTGGAATCCATCCCCTTAATTTTTCTAAAATCCCCCTTTTTAAGGTCCTTAAAGATGAAGAAGAAGAATACGGTGTTTTGTAATTTCGAATCACCCTTTCCATCACACGTTGACCGAATGGCTTTTTAGGGATCTTGATAAACTTTTCAATCCAAGTTGTGTTTTTTGAGTTTATGGATGCGGATTTCTTCATTTACCCATAAATACTAGAATTTAGTTCTTGAAATTGTAAATTCATGTGAATTTTTTGTGGTGGTTTTCTTACTCATCCACAAGTACTAGAATTTATTTCTTGAAATTGTAAATCATGTGTTTTGTTGAATTTTTGGAGGTGAGTTTCTTCACTTGTTTATAAGCACTTGAATTTAGTGCCTGGAACTCTAAATTCAAGTGATTTTCTTAAAATGTTAGAGATGGTTTTCTTCAATTTATTTCTTGAAATTGTAAATTTGATCGACTCCTATCACTGGCTTCATCTAATTAAATTAAACCATAATAGCATTTTAAACACTATTACATGTTGAACCCTAACATCTATAGATGTCAATGGCATTGTAAATTCATGCTTTCTAGAGTTTTTGGAGGTGGTTTTCTTGAGTTTTAGAGGTGCGTTTCTTACTTCTTTTTTTTATTTTTTGATAACTTAGGTGAGTTTCTTACGTATTCATATCTAGTTGACTTTAGCTCCTTAGAGATGGATTTCTTCATTTACTCAAAAGTACTTGAACATAAATCTTGGAGTTGTAAATTCACATGTTTTCCTTCAATTTTTGGTGGTGCGGTTCTTCATTTATTAAAAATAACTTGATTTAGTTCTTGAAATTATTAGTGCATGTGTATTCTGTTGTTTGTCTTTTTTCTTTTTGAATTTATGGAGGTGGCTTTCTTCAACTAGTCAACTGTAGTTGAATTTAGTGCTTGAAGTTGTAAATTATTTTGTGTTTATTATTTATTTTATTTACTTCGAAAGCCACAGTGCTCGAGAGTTTGCTACCTCATCATCATTTGCATAATCTGAAGAAGCTAATCGTGCAGATCGACTTGTCTGATTTGAATTCCCTTCCTATCATATCCTGCTTCCTTAATAGCTGCCAAAATCTACAATAACCTGTTGCACAGGCAATCTCCCTCTCCCTTACAAATTCTTGTGCATATTTTTGGGCTAACAAACATAAAAACCTTCATTTCTCTTCAATTTGCAAACAGGGTAGTCTATACAAAAGAAAAAGATGCAAGGCTGAATCTGATTACTGGGAGAGACCAGCGCCTCCGTTGTCTTTGATGCGTCACCTTATGAAAGTTTGGATCTGTTGGGATTTGTCTTGAATCTCGTGGCCACGAGGTCACTAGGAAAACTTTCGGGTGCAATCTCGTGCCCACGAGTCTTGAGTTCGTGGCCACAAATTTTGGCTCGAACTTCGAGGTCTATTTTTTCTGATGGGGTTATTGAAGAGTATTTGTGACATATGTATTTGAGTGCTTATACATGTACTACATATGTGACAACCCGACTTTTCCTCTTATCGTATATAGGAAAGGTCACGTCGCCGGATCATCTAATATGATCCTGTCATACAAGTGCATCGTGTTGTGTATAAAGTATTGCATATAGAGAAGCAATTTAATAAATCTGACATCAAATAATATGGCAACAACTGATATTTACTCATCTATTAAAAGCAGTAAACTAACAAAAGATATAAAAAAGACTACTGGATGCAATATATAGCTTTCCACCGATGACAGCCACCCGTCATCTAAACAATAGAAAGAAGACCTATATATGAAGTATCAAAATATCTCAAACACATACTGCTGTTTATACATCAAAATAAATCTCTCTCTCTTTCAAACCTATTTCGGAAAGAATTCCTCATCGAATTCTTCCTCCTCGTCCTCTTCTTCTTCCTCCACTTCCGACTGATATGTGGGATCACCCTCGTGCTCCAGATGAATATCTGCAGTTAAGACATTGAAGTCGTAGGAAAAGCTATCATCGAAGCGTAGAAGGAAAATTTACAGTGCTAATTTATATATTAGATTACCAATTCACTTCTTGATGCAAAATACAATTGAAGCATATTATTTCTTTATCTGTATCTATTCTAACAGCATATAATATAAATAAGTCATTATCATGCGACTAATTGATCATGCTGTCATACTGAACAATCATGCTGAACAAATACGAGGAAATCATGGTGCAACAGATACGAGAAATCAACAGGAACAAAGAATCAAGCTCCCAAGTTAGCGGGATCACTTGTTAAGCTTCCGATTTAGCGGGATCACTTGTCAAGCTCCCGAGTTAGCGAGATCACTTGGACTGAGACATCAAACTCCCAAGGTAGCGGGATCACTTGTATTCAAGATTTATACAGTCAAGCTCCCAAGTTAGTGGGATCACTTGGCTCAAAACTAAGCAAACACATGTATAAGACATCAAGGATAGCAGGATATAAACAATGCATGGTGGTAGGTATGTGTGACGACCCAACTTTTCCAATCCCTCAGGTATAGGAAAGGCCGGTTCGCCAACCTATCGAATAAACGATAAGCCGGACAAACATGGCACATATCAAAGTAAAGCGTAATAAATATCCATAGCTAAAATAAATGCGGAAGCAATTAAAAGTAAAGAACCACCGATGATGACCGACCATCATCGAAACATGGCTCATAACAGAAATCAACGTCAAATATAAAACTATGGTATCCAACTAAAATGGGCCCACAAATTCAAGTCTAACTCTCACCACAAATAAGAAAATCAGTAAGTTCTATACTGGGAAAAACTCCTCAGGAGGAACCTCAAGCTCTTCCTCGTGCACGAGGCGGTGATCACCTCACCGAATAGCCACGCCAAGACAACCCGTGATGTATAGTCGGAGTGAGCTAACCAACAAAGCTCAGTAGAAGAAAGACATCTACGGCATTTTACTTTAACTAATATGGTTTCAAAACAAATATCGGAATATAGCTTGTCAAACATATAAGCAGATAATAAACTGAATTTAGGTGCAGAAATCATATGTAAGATTTATTTCTAAATGTGTGAAAACAGTTTCAAGAATGTATGCAAAGGTTTCAAAGGTCTTAGTTTCTCTAACTTCTATATGCAAAGTTCAGTAATTTATGACTTAATCCTCAACTTAAAATACCTCTCGAGTAAACTATATCTCGAGAGCAGGAATATAGCCGATGGGAACCCCTACCTACCATCGTCGTTCATGAACCATTTTTCAGGATGCAACAAGCCCCTACGTAATGAGGGAAACTTGTGCCAGGAAATTATTCAGGAATTTTTGAGGGGTCGTTCAGGTCAATCATAAAACAAATGCAGATACTAATATAAATCAGATGCAAGTCTCTTATATATAGTTCAGGTTCTTGATTTCAGATTTTCAGAGCTTAAGCAGATTCAAGTTTCAGGATTCAGGTAGATTTAGATTTTCAGTCATTCATATCAATTTCAGTTTACAGATGTGATTTCAATGGCATATGCAAGTTTAAAGATTTTAATTCAAAATATCCATGCGAATTAAAATAAAATACTATAAAGATGAGATTCTCCTACCAAAACTCGGAGTAATGCGAAGTCAAGCAAAGTCCTATTGATGGCCTCTCGCCCTCAATCTACATCACAATATACGTTCATGCATTAAGATAAACTCTAATTACTAATAATATAGACCTATTTAAGCGTTTCCTCAAAAACAAGTCAAAACAGGCAAGTTGCGCCAATCCTAGAATTTGACGTAATATTCTCATATATTTTTGACTATCAAGACGATTGATTCATGTGTTGGTCAAAACATGAAAGTTGTATATTTTTATATTAGCTTTCCAACGCAAAAAGAATTGTCTCAATCGGAGTTCGCGATAAAAAGTTATGACTAAAATACTAAGGCAATACCGGAGTTCGGTGATACCTCGCTCGAGCGATGATAATAGCTCGCTTGAGCGATTTGACGTAACATTCTCATATTTTTTAACCATCAAGATGATTGATTCATGAGTTCGTCAAAACATGAAAGTTGTAGATTTTTCTATTAGCTTTCCAACGCAAAATGAATCATCTCAATCGGAGTTCGGGATAAAAAGGTATGACTAAAATACTAAAGCAATGCCGGAGTTCGGTGATACCTCGCTCGAGCGATGATAATAGCTCGCTCGAGCGATTTGATGTAACATTCTCATATTTTTTTGACCATCAAGACGATTGATTTATAAGTTGGTCAAAATATGAAAGTTGTAGATTTTTCTATTAGCTTTCCAACGCAAAAAGAATCGTCTTAATCGGAGTTCGGGATAAAAAGTTATGATTACAATACTAAGGCAATGTCGGAGTTCGGTGATACCTTGCTCGAGCGATGATAAAAACCGACAAGTTTCCTCAACGATTCGCGCCACGATCGATCCCACGAGTTCACAGAGACAACTCCAACACGCCCCCAATGATCTCAACCTCTCCTAATAGCCAACTACGAATCCAAGGTTGATTCAAGTTCTTTCTAAGGTTTAAGTGTTTTCAACAAAGAGGTTGAAGAAGAGAGAAGAAGGAGTTTCACACGGTTGGGTAATTATCCTCTCTTAACAAAACCTAGTATAATATAGGAATGCAATTCCTTCTTATAATAGGATTGCTCACAAAGTAAAACACACACACACATCTTATGTATTATACACTTCTAATTTTAAAACTCAAGTCCGGTGTTGAGCGGCTACACCGAGGTCGGTGCACAACTTTCGCACGAGGGTCCAAATGGGTTCTAAATTAAAATATGTCCGCACAATCACATCTAGATAAAAATCCAAAACAAATGGTGACGCTGCCGTCGAAATAATACACACACAGTCGGCCTAACTCGGGTTCAAAATACGGGTCTTTACATTCTACCCTCCTTAGGAATTTTTGTCCTCGAAAATGTACGGATAGCTAAACCGAACTGCGGTAAGTCCTTATCCTAACACCAGTATAAAGCAAAATCCAAACAGTCTAAAGTCAAAGAACTTTGGTCGCGATGCGATAGGCTTTACTAAGCACGCTTTCAAGGGTCGGGATCCGTAGTAACCTGAATGTACTACATGTGGCATCCCATACTGCCATAGGGGATTGCATCCGTACATGGATGCATATCTTCCCAAGTGTCACGTGCCTGGAAATATACTTCACCATGATACAAACCTAGCACACACACCTACCTCACCCTTTTGGTAATTATTTGAGCAGAAATTTCAGATGTCAGAATCGAACACTTATTCAAAAGCATGATCACGCGTTCGTAACATGTTCTAACCCGATGACACGGGTTCCAATGCATATACGGTTCTAACCGAGAATGAATAAATATGACATTTAAGATTTTATTGTGTGATCGTTATAGATATATATGTAAAGCATCGATGTTATGAACCAATTTAACATTGAAGATTTTGAAGAAATTCTCCCCTTTTTTTAAAAAAAAAAAAAAAAAAAAGCAAATTCAAGAATTTAAAGGTATGTATGGTTTTCTTACATAACTATAGTTTACAATATACCTTCACTCGAAAAGTTGTGGAAATTGCTCGCGAATCTCCGCTTCACGCTCCCATGTGGCTTCCTCTGAAGAATGGTTCCGCCACTTCACGAGTACTAAGGGAATGCTCTTTGTCCGTAAGATTTGTTCTTTACGATCCAAGATTCGTATCGGTTCCTCAACCAAGGATAGGTCTTCTTGGAGCTCAATGGGCTGGTAGTCCAATATGTGTGTCGGGTCCTTAACATATCTTCATAACATGGACACATGAAACACGTTATGCATTTCCAATAGCTGCGGTGGCAAGGCTACTCGATAGGCAACCTCGCCGACTCGGCCCAATACCTCGAAAGGTCCAACATAGCGCGGACTCAGCTTCCCACGCTTCCCAAAATGCATCACGCCTTTTGTAGGAGAGATTTTGACAAATACGTTATCTCCCACCTTAAACTCAATATGGTTTCTTTTCAGATCAGCGTAGCTCTTCTGATGACTTTGAGCAATGCGTAGTCTCTCACGGATTAATCGAACTGTCTTGGTTGTATTCTCCACGATGTCGGAACCTAAAATGAGTTTCTCACCCACTTCTTCCCAATTGCAGACCGCACCGTCATTCCATACAAAGCTTCAGAGGGTGCCATGCCGATGCTAGCCTCGGTAAATCGTTATTGTAGGCTTAACTCGATCACGTAAATGTTGGTCCCATGACCCGAAAATCCAACATGCAAGCACGTAACATATCTTCTATAATCGATTCACCTCTCCTACCGCCCATCGGTCTCCGAGGATGGAATGTTGTACTATAATCGAGCCTAGAGCCCATTCCTTCTTGAAATCGCTACAAATCGAGATGTGTACATCGGGTCTCTATCGGATACGATATTGACCGGTATACCATGCAGCCTAACTATCTCCTTGATGTATAATTCTGCGAGCTTGTTGGCGGTATACGACGTATTATAAGGAAGGAAGTGTGCGGACTTAGTCAATCGATCCACAATGACCCAGATGGCATTATATTTTCTTAATGTTCTTGGCAATCCCAAAATAAAGTCCATAGAAATGGCCTCCTATTTCCACTCAGGTATCGGTAGTGGTTGCAACAGTCTTGCCGGATTTCGATAATCCACCTTTACTTGTTGACACACAAGACATCTCAAGACATACACAACGACATCTTTCTTTAAATCTCTCCACCAGAAGCTTTTCTTTAAGTCCTGGTACGTCTTGGTACTGCCAGGGTGAATAGCGTACATAGACTTATGAGCCTCTTCCAAAATAGTGTCCCGAAGCTCAGTACTAGTTGGTACGGATACCCGGTTTCTAAACAACAAAGTGTCATCATCTTTGATAGAAAAATCTATTTTGCTTCCCCCAATCACATCCCGTCTGATAGCCATAAGTTCATCATCCGTCATCTGAAGTCTGCGAATGTTCTCATAGAGGGTCGAACGAATCACCAGCGTAGCCATTAATGCACCTGAACCTTTTACGTCAAATCTCATGCTACTTAGAGCCATATCTTCCAAAAGATGCCATCGTCGCACCCTTGTGGTGAGATGTGATAACCGAAAGGTAGAACTTTCGACTTAACGACCGCCACTACGCTTGCTTTCCCGGTGGTACCGATGGTACAATCATAATCTTTCAAGAACTCCATCCATCGACGCCTCATATTCAACTCCTTTTGTGAGAAGAGATACTTGAGGCTCTTATGATCAAGAATATATCAAGGTCTCCCCATAAAGGTAATGCCTCCATCTTCGTGAGCAAAAATCATCTAACTCAAGATCATGCTGTCCGGGTAATTCTTCTCATGGTCTTTCAAATTGCCTAGACCCATAAGCAATGACTCTCTCATTCGGTTAAGCACATGCCCTAAACCCCATATGATGCATCACCGATATTGCAAAGCCTCCCCGCCTCGATGGTATAGCAAGTACGCGCAAAGAGTCAATCGCTTCTTGAGTTCCCAAAACTTTTCTCACACCGCCAATCAAATTTAGTATTCTTCTTCGTAAGTTGTGTAAGAGGACTCGATATCTTGGAGAAGCCCTCCACAAACCTTCAGAGTATCCTCGCCAAACCGAGGAAACTACTTAACCTCTCAGAACGGTCTTTGGTCGCTCCCAATTCATCAACCGACTCAATCTTGGTCGGGTCAACTGTAATACCGTCTCGTAGAGATAACATGGCCTAGGAAACGACCTCAAGCCAAAACTCACACTTACTAAGTTTTGCATATAACTGATGGTCTCTAAGGGTTTGTAGAGCCACTCGCGTCTTTGAATAGATGAGGATGTCATCTACAAAAACTACTACAGACTTGTCCAAATGTGACTTGAATATCCGGTTCATCAAGTCCATAAATGACGCGGGTGCGTTTGTCAACCCAAATGGCATGACCAAGAACTCATAGTGCCCATATCGGGTTCTCGAGCCTTCTGAATGTCTTCAGACTTAACTTTCAACTGATGGTAGCCTGACCTCAAGTCGATCTTCGAGAAGAACCTTGCTCCTTGTAACTGATCGAACAGATCATCAATTCTTGGAAGTGGATAACGGTTCTTAATTGTCAACTTATTTAGCTGGCGGTAATCGATGCAAAGCCGCATTGAACCGTCTTTCTTCTTTACAAATAGAACCGGTGCTCCCCAGGGTGACACACTCGGTCTGATAAAGCCCTTATCTAGCAGTTCCTGAAGCTGCTCCTTCAACTCTTTCAATTATGCAGGCGCCATTCGATACGGAGCTTTTGATACTGGTTCAGTACCCGGCGCTAACTCAATTGCAAACTCAATCTCCCTGTCAGGTGGTAATCCCGATAAATCTTCAGGAAAATAGACTCACTACTCGCAAGCAATCGTAATATCTGCAATATTTTTCTTCTCCTCCTTATGATCTTGCAAGTAGGCCAGATAACCACAACACCCGTTCCTCATCATACGGTCTGCTTGAATGGCAGAGATAAACGGTATCACACAAGATTTGACTCAGCAAAATCGAAAAGATTTTCTCTCTAGCGCGTAATGTTACAATCATTCGAAGACAATCCACGCTCGCATGGTAAGTAGATAACCAATCCATCCCTAGTATCACGTCGAACCCTTCCATGCTCAAAATGATCAAATCAGCCACTGTCTCGTGGTCTTCGATCATCACAATCACTGATTGACACATGGTATCGGTGCTCACTGAGTTGCGTGAGGAATTGACATCGCCAAGATTAAATCAAGGGCCTTGGGAATGATTCCCAACTTCTCAAATAACAATGGAGTAACAAAGAATGTGTAGACCCAGGGTCTATCAACACTCGCGCTTCGGTTTTGCTTTCATCGCTCCCCCGATGTATAAAAAGGGTACCTTAGTTTAGACAAGCGTTTCAATTAAAAGTTTCTAAGCATGTGTGTTCATCCATAACTTATTAACAAAATTTATTAAATATCAAGCAATTATATATAACAAATAAAATAAGAAGACATCTCAACTTTTAATAATACCTTGGATCACGTTGCTCGATGTTCCGGCTTCGAGCCTTACGGCATAAGCTCGACCTTGAACAAGAGGGTCGGGTCGATCTCAGTAGAAGCTTCCCTTGTCCTCCCGAGGACAATCCTTAACCATGTGTCCAATTGCGCCACACCGAAAACACGCCTAGTGTTTCTCCTACAATCCTCGGTCTTGTGTGGTTTCCACCTTTAGGCACATAGTGACCGAAACAAAAGATGGTGCACGAGAGGATCCTCGTACATCAAGCTCCACTAGCGTTAGAACTCACGGTCGCATTTGATTGCACAGTGATGATGCCGCCAATCTCCGATAAGGGGTCGGTCCAAGAAAATGTTGGTCTAGAAAATGCATGTTGAATAAGGTTCATCGGGCTTTGTAAACTTGGCCTCTTATTTTCATAAGTACCGAACGCCTTTGTGTACAACCCCCGTCCTTGTTCGGCCGATCGCTTCTCAAAACCGCTTTTGAATTTCTTCCTCTCGCTATGAGGGCCTTTGACAAGATTCCTCCATATGTTTCTATTTCCCACATAGCCACGCCTCCTCAGATACTCGGCCTAAGACCCACTGAAATTTTCTCGCCTTCATCATATCGGTGGCCACATGTTGAGGTGCAAACCTTGAAAGTCGCGTGAACTCATCTCCATACTCACGACCGACATTGTCCTCGCTTAGCTCGATGAACTCGAACTTCCATCTGATGCCTATCGATCTTGGGAAAGTACTGATCGTTGAATGCCTCGATAAATACAGCCCATGTCCAAGGAGTCTTGGGAAACTCCTGCTCCCGGTGCCTAGCCACGGACTTTCACCATGGTCCAAATTTCTCCATCCAGCTTGAAGGTTGCCCATCTAACCTTTCTCGACATCGGTGCAATCAAGCACCTCAAGATCTTTTCCATCTCATCCAACCAACCTTCACTTCCATCGGTCATTCGTCTAAAATTTGGAGGTCTCATCCTCCCGAATTTGGCAACTCGATGATTGTTGTTGTTGTCCAGAATCAGCTCGCTTGTCGGGCGATTGCGCATCACGAGCCATAGATGCGTCTCATTGAGCAATGTTGGTGGCCGACTTTCCAACACTTGTTCCATTCTTTCACCCCGACCTTTATCAACTCTCGCCCTATAGGGATCAGATTAGAACCGGATGCTAAGGCAACTCTTGATGTACCGACACCTTCGTGAATGTCCTCTAAAGGCACCGCCCTACCTCTGCCTCTAAATCTTGGGGCCATACTGATCTATCATTGTGAACACCACAACATCAGTCAACATTGATTGTAAAGACAATCACAAACAGTACTAGTGATTCTGGACCTAACGACATGACTCTGATGCGAACTGTACCGGGTCACGGTTGGTTCTCATGGGTCCTTAGAGAATCTAAAAACCATGGCTCTGATACCAACTGTAACGACCCCTACCTACCATCGTCGTTCATGAACCCTTTTTCAGGATGCAACAAGCCCCTACGTAATGAGGGAAACTTGTGCCAGGAAATTGTTCAGGAATTTTTGAGGGGTCGTTCAGGTCAATCATAAAACAAATGCAGATACTAATATAAATCAGATGCAAGTCTCTTATACATAGTTCAGGTTCTTGATTTCAGATTTTCAGAGCTTAAGCAGATTCAGGTTTCAGGATTCAGGTAGATTTAGATTTTCAGTCATTCATATCAATTTCAGTTTACAGATGTGATTTCAATGGCATATGCAAGTTTAAAGATTTTAATTCAAAATATCCATGCGAATTAAAATAAAATACTGTAAAGATGAGATTCTCCTACCAAAACTCGGAGTAATGCGAAGTCAAGCAAAGTCCTATTGATGGCCTCTCGCCCTCAATCTACATCACAATATACGTTCATGCATTAAGATAAACTCTAATTACTAATAATATAGACCTATTTAAGTGTTTCCTCAGAAACAAGTCAAAACAGGCAAGTTGCGCCAATCCTAGAATTTGACGTAACATTCTCATATATTTTTGACTATCAAGATGATTGATTCATGTGTTGGTCAAAACATGAAAGTTGTAGATTTTGCTATTAGCTTTCCAACGCAAAATGAATCGTCTCAATCGGAGTTCGAGATAAAAAGTTATGACTAAAATACTAAGGCAATGCCGGAGTTCGGTGATACCTCGCTCGAGCGATGATAATAGCTCACTCGAGCGATTTAACGTAACATGCTTATATTTTTTTGACCATCAAGACGATTGATTCATGAGTTGGTCAAAACATGAAAGTTGTAGATTTTTCTATTAGCTTTCCAACGCAAAAAGAATCGTCTTAATCGGAGTTCGGGATAAAAAGTTATGATTAAAATACTAAGACAATGTCGGAGTTCGGTGATACCTTACTCGAGCGATGATAAAAACCGATTCGCGCCGCGATCGATCCCACGAGTTCACAGAGACAACTCCAACACGCCGCGATCGATCCCACGAGTTCACAGAGACAACTCCAACACGCCCCCAATGATCTCAACCTCTCCTAATAGCCAACTACGAATCCAAGGTTGATTCAAGTTCTTTCTAAGGTTTAAGTGTTTTCAACAAAGAGGTTGAAGAAGAGAGAAGGAGTTTCACACGGTTGGGTAACTATCCTCTCTTAACAAAACCTAGTATAATACGGGAATGCAATTCCTTCTTATAATAGGATTGCTCACAAAGTAAAACACACACACACATCTTATGTATTATACACTTCTAATTTTAAAACTCAAGTCCGGTGTTGAGCGGCTACACCGAGGTCGGTGCACAACTTTCGCACGAGAGTCCAAATGGGTTCTAAATTAAAATCTGTCCGCACAATCACATCTAGATAAAAATCCAAAACAAATGGTGACGTCGGTTGCCGAGCCGAATACACACACAGGATCAGTCTAACTCGGGTTCAAAATACGGGTCTTTACAGTATGCGAGAACGATATAATGAACATATAGCATAGAAGTATACATCAAAACTGACTAGCATAACAGAAACTTGCATGCTCAACCTGAACTTAGTTCATATATTGAAACGGAACTAGCATGTTCATACATAATCCTACGTTGAATCTGAACTGACATTATTATGTATAAGCATTTATCATCTAAACGAGCATAATCCATAGGCATGCTTTTAAACTAACATCATCATTTCATACATCATATATAGAACTAAGCTATCATCGTCAAGGCATAATCGTATATTGAACGAAATTCTATTAGCATGACCATGACCATATGTCAAACTGATCTTCTTATCATTATGTTGAACTATCATCAAGCTAAACTAGCATAGTTATATATTACAAGTGACACAAGTCGATTCATGCAAAAGCATGCATTGAAACAGACTCTCTCATTATTAGCAATACTGCTATGAGCCATGAGCATAGTCCTACAACAACCCTCATTTATACTAACTCAATGCATTCCACATACTAACTTAGCTTAGATTCACTTGCTAATCAGAGATGAATAGAGAAACCAATACAGAAGTTAGCAAGGTAAACTCCCTACCTGAAGTTTATACTTGACCTATTACATGTGCTCACACGCATCCAAGCGAAACTCATCATGATGAGCTCGTCATGTGCACCAAGCCCCTATAATTTACGTTCATGATTTAGTCTTTCTAATAGTTTATTGATCACCATAGGCTATATATAAGCACCTTTAATGGTGATTAGCCTTAGGGGTCAATACATAGCACATATAGCCAATACAAGGCACTACAAGGGCCCAGACATAGGCTTGCCTCGGCAAGCCACAAGGTTGCCGCAACAAGCCCTCTAGCTGAACACCTTGCCGCGGCAAGCTCACAAGCTTGTCGTGGCAAGCCTGAGGCTCACTTGTCGTGATGCCTTCTGGCATCTCTTTTTCTCTTTGGTTCTTTTGATCAACTGAGCCTTCTTCCATCTATATATACACTAGATTATCCTACATATTTCGCACAGAGAACTCCTTTTTATTTACTCATCACGTATGAACGTTTCGGAGTACATTCATCGAAAATCTTGACTCCAAAACCCTTCCCACATGAAGTGATTTCGGAGCTATTAATTTGATCTCATGGGATCGATAGTAACGATTTAACTTCTATTTGAAACAAATAAATGACTTGAACCTAGTCTATTATGTTTACGGCATACCTTTTGGTGCACTTGGTTATAATGATGCCGAATAGGTGTTGATGTCGAACTCGCGATGTACTCGTAAGAGCTAGGGCCAAACTGAATTCTCTGAGAGCAAGGGTCATTTGCCGAACTCTCGCGATCAAATTGTAGAGTCGATGTGATTCACGGAGTTGAATCTATAGGTTGGAAAAGAATGAAGTGTTTCATTTTCTGATTTGTTTTTCTTGGTTGTGCAAAGTTGGAATGAAAGGGATGAGAGAAGTCTGTAAGTCAGTTTCTCAAAGTTTCAAAGTGTGAAGTAGGAGAAGGCACTGGCGAATTTGTAATGGGTTTGCACATTGTGTGCATGGGAGTCGAAAATGACTCATGCAATCATGCACTCCTCTTAGCTAAATGAGGATTATATGTTTAAGGGCTAGGCTACCATGTAGTGCCAGCACTGGCTTAGTATTGTATACTCATAGAAGCCAAAATAGGCATGGCTTAAGTATAAAGCTATTATACCAATTACAACTGTATGGCTGGGGTATAAGTTAAAGTGTGAGACACTTACACATAGATACTATATATATAAAATAGCTATTTAATTCATTATCTTGGCTGGTTACAAATTTCAAGTGTAACTATGATACTCCAAAATAAGTATATGGGCTGCTATACTTATACTATATATATATATATATATATATATATATATATATATATAGGATTCAGCTTAAGTGTAAGTCTATTACACAAGCTTAAAGTATATGGCTAAGGTGAAAGTTACACTGTAGTCCTCCTATACCTTAGTCAGTGTATGGGCTTGCTTATATTGTGTGTAATTCTATTACACGTTTTTGGAATGTATGGCTAAGTACTAGACATATGCAAGGTTAAAATTTCTTTTGTGTCCCGTGTTAGGCACACGCCTAACCTGGCCCGTATTCATACCTAATAGTGGTTTAAAATATGGCAGCTGTTACACCCTCCCCTACTTAAGGGATTTTCGTCCTCGAAAATAAACGCAGACTAGGAAAGTAAAGCAGGGCATGGTGTCTACACAGTTCTAATACTCTTTGAGTTGACACAATGTATATGACTCATTACAAGTAGATCAAATTATATATGACATTGAACTCAGGAAATCAGGTCAATAGTACATATGTGATTGAAATGACTAAGTATTGATGAATAATAGAGTGATCACAGAACAACAATATATCAAACTGTGAACACTGTTACTATGGTAAACAAAACAATGTGCAGAATTGAAGTTATGTGCACAAAACTTAGAGAGAAAAGTGAATAGAATACTCACCAGGCTGTGAGTTATGTTGTTGTTAACCGGCTGAGGATGGTCCAACATCCCTCTGGTAATGTTGTGTGAGCAAGCTCCGACACTAAAGTGACTGCGTTACGGGTGTACGCAGACTCGTAATTTCGTGCCCGTCCAATGTAAGGGGTTGCGACGGTCTGGAAGGTGTGCTCCATCAAAAGAGTGGTGGCCTCTTCAATGTAGTCTACACGTTGATGAAGCATATAGTTGTTTTTGTAGCGGTTGTCGAATTGTTAGAGGGTTTGTTCATGATTTTCTCGCATTAGACACGCAAGGTCGGCAATGGTAAAAGTCTCTTCCGAAGAGGGAATTGGTTCGACTTGAGAAGGAATTGGGACTTCTTGAATTGGTGCTGCTGGTGTGGCTTGGGGTTGTTGTGGAGGAGCACGTATTTGTTGTGCTTGTTGGTTTTTCACCGCTTGTTGAGATCGTTAGTAGACGTTCTTCCATATTGCGAGGGTAAACACCCCAATATGGTCAGTGCGGAGCTCCTCACCAAGAGGTACTTGATAGGGTTTCCTATTATGAGCATCTTTATGACCCTCTAGAAGTCAAGTGATCAGACGCGGATAAGGGCATACAGGCATGGGAATAGCTACGTTACTCTGAAGATGGATGTTGGCATATTTCATGCCCTCCCAAACAAACCTTTGGGGCATTAACCCAACGATTCTCATGAACCATAAACAAGGCTTGTAATAGAGCATCACGTCGCTCATGGTCATGCTGCATAGGGTATAGGTTACATCTAAATACATAATCAAGAAACCACATATTTTGTGGTAACTAACTGCGTCGAACTGAAAGACCTTGAGCAGAGGAGGTCCGTCATCTTGATAGTGATGTGATAGAATTTTACATCTTTTAGGTGTGGGAATCGCATACCTAAGCTCTCGTCAAAGGCCGCACTGCAATCCATAGCCTTAGCTGTGTCTTATAGGTCAAAATAAAACTTGCGGCCATCAATTTCGGTCTCTAATTGGCCGACAATTGCCATAACTTTTAAATTCTAGTCAAATAAACAGACATGGCGGGGGTAAAAGTGTGTATGGATGAGCTGGTATAGGGCGTCTAAACGCACCTGTTCAAGGTACTGAAAAGACCATGGGGTCAGTTGTTTGGTACAAGCAACGAGTCGTCGATCAGCCAATCAGGTTCCATGGATTTTGCGTCCCACCATGGAACAGGATGCTCACGATCCACGAGTGGATTGGAATGCTCTTGGGACGTCGATGGGGCATTGCCCTTTGCTTTTGCTGTAGCCTTTAGGCGTACGGGAGTGTTTTTGGAAGCTATGACCTTCCTTGGAGGCATGGTAGTTCAAACACTAAACAAGAAACAACAAGATCAAAAATGAGGGTTTTACCTCCAAGATGTGCCAAAATTTGGAAAAATGCTGAAATTGGAGATGGAGATGCTAGGCCACACTTGATTCTTCAACATGCAATGAATATTTGGCGCGAAATTGGAGTGATTTGAACTGACATGAAGTGTGTAAATGGCTCGGGAGGGAAAGAACACACAGACCCACAAACAGAAGAGCAAAATAGAGAAATTGGGGGTTTCGGACCCACTTAATGCTGTGATGGTTGCCGCGGCAACCCAACCTGCTTGCCGCGGCCAGCCATCCCTTGTCGCAGCAAGGCCCTCAGATCTGGACTGGCCCAGATTTCGAGCCCAGGTAGGGTTTTGGTGCAAACTAGTGACACATATATGTGTCACACATACTGGTGTATTATCTAAAAATATTAGATGATATATTTGTGATGTACACGTGTTTCAAATAATTTTATTTTTACGAAAAATATAAACAAATGTATAAAGCATAATTTTGGGTCTAATGTGACTGTGTTTTGTGAAACAGTTTAATTTTATATGTCACACATTACTAGGCATCATTCAAAATTATGTGCTGATCAAATTGATGTGTCTAAGTGCATCAAATAATTTTATTTCTACACACTTCATGAAATTACTTGTGTCACTAAGTCTAGTGGAGGACTTAACACTCTTACTATAGTATCGTGTGCATAGTTTCCCTATTTTCGGTTACATAGTATCATTTTTGCATATTACTAGTTGCATGTAAAATTAGTTTCGATCCCGTATCCAACGTTTAAGTCCTACTTTATACACATATAATGGCAATGTACACGAAGAATTGTTGTAGCAATTTTAGGATTTTATGCGAACAAGTACAATAAATGGCTTACCTCAGGTAAATAAATGGGGATACTGAGCGCGAATATCAGTTTTGCGTTCCCACGTAGCCTCATGAGAATCATGATTCTTCCATTGGATCAATACGAGTAGCATACACTTAGTTCTCAAGATTTGATCTCTGCGGTCCAAAATCTGACCTGGTTCTTCAGTCACCATTAAATCCTCCTAAATATCAAGTGGCTGATAATCCAACATGTGTGTTGGATCGCTAACATACTTCTTCAATATAGACACGTGGAATACGTCGTGT
Organism: Chloranthus sessilifolius; assembly: GCA_021018995.1. NCBI lineage: Eukaryota > Viridiplantae > Streptophyta > Magnoliopsida > Chloranthales > Chloranthaceae > Chloranthus > Chloranthus sessilifolius. The sequence continues at coordinate 11,140,112 of CM037586.1, forward strand.
ACGCTGGATAAATGCGGAGGTAACGCGACTCGATATGTGACCTCACCCACTCTGCCTAAAACTGGGAATGGTTCAATGTAACGAGAACTCAACTTGCCTTATTTCTCAAATCACATCATGCCCTTTGTCGGAGATATTTTGATAAAGACGTGATCGCCAGTCTGTATGACATACGTTAGAATTATAATATACGTAATTGAATTCACGAATCAATAAACTTATAGGTGTGTATAATTACCTGAAAATCAACACTGGTTCTTTTGAGATCAGCATAACTCTTCTGTCGACTCTGAGCACTCTTCAGTCTCTCCCGAATAACGTGAACAACTGTATTAGTTCTTTCTATCAAGTCAGGGCCCAAAATAAGATGCTCTCCAACTTCTTCCCAGTTGATCAGAGATTTACATCGGCATCCATACAGTGCCTCGAATGGTGCCATGCCGCTGCTCGATTGGAAGCTGTTATTATATGCAAATTCAATCAGGGGTAAGTACTTATCCCATGATCCTTGAAAATCTAGCATACATGCCTGTAACATAACCTCTATCACCTGATTCGCCCTCTCCGTCTATTCATCAATTTAAGGATGAAACGTAATACTGAATTCCAACTTGGAGCCCATTCCTTCTTGAAAACTCTGCCATAATTGGGAGGCATATAAAGGATCACGATCTAACATGACACTCACGAGTATTCCATGTAGTCGAGCTATCTCTCTCAGATAAACTTTGGCCAATTTTGACGTTGTATATCGCATGCTATATGATAAGAAATATGCTGATTTGGTCAAACGATCAACAATCACCCAAATCGTATTATAACCCTTCTGTGAACGGGGCAAGCCAAGGATAAAATTCATGAAAATGTTCTCCCATTTCCACTATGGGATGGGCAATGGCTGTAATAGGCCAACAGGATGTTTGTGTTTGACCTTCATTTGCTGACAGGTCAAACACTTTGCAATATGTTCCGCCACTTCTTGCTTTAATCCGTTCCACCAAACCATCTTCTTCAAATTCTGATACATTTTCTTGCTACCAGGATGAATGATCAAATAGATCGTCAATTCTGGAGGGTGGATACCGATTCTTGATCATCAATTTATTTAATTGACGGTAGTCAACGCAGAGACGCATTGAACCGTCCTTCCTCACGAACAACACCGGTGCACCCCACGGAGACACACTCGATCTGATAAAGCCATTATCAAGAAGCTCTTGCAACTGCTCTTTGAGTTCTTTCAACTCTGCCAGTGCCATTCGATACGGCGCCTTTGATACTGGCTCAGTGCCTGGGGCTAATTCAATAGCGAACTCCACTTCCCTATCAGGCAGTAAGCTTGGCAACTCATCAAGAAAAATATCAGGGAATTCACAGGCAATTGGTACATCTGAAAGTGAAATTTTCTTCTCTTCCTGATCTTGGCTTTGAATAAAAGCGATATACCCTTGAGAACCATCATCGAGTAATCGTCATTCTTGGATCGCCGAAATGAAGGGGTTTATAGTGGACTGTACACCAAAAAATCTAGCTAATTTCCCTCCTTGTGAACGAAAATTGACCATCTTCTGTCTACAATCAATGCTCATATGATGGTTGGATAACTAATCCATGTCAAGGATTACGTCGAATCCTTGCATATCAAGTAAGATCAGGTCGGCGGCTGCTTCATAGTTCATGTAACCTCTGATTACGACTATGATCGATCGACATACCATGTTAGTAGTGACGGCTTGTCCGGTCGGAACTGACACATCCAAAATAAAGTCAAGAGGTTCTGAAATAACTCTCAACTTTCCCAAATGTTTAGCAAACTGGGGTGTGACAAATGAGTGTGTAGATCTAAGATCTATCAAAACTCGTGCCTCACAACACAAGTAGGCATCCACTGGATATAATTGCAATATACCTAATGGGCATATATACTAGTATTAGCTAAATTGTTTCTACTTAACATAATCGAGATTTATCAATTCTAAAACTGATAAAAACAAAAACAATGTCCTAGATGCACATTGAGATATAATCTGTAACTAGATGCACCTTTTTCCTAAATAATTTCAAGAACGTATAACGAAATAATTTCAATAACTTATAACTAAGTAAATCACATACTTTGAATCACATCCTTGCTTGTTTGGGCACCTTGTGTCGACACAGCATATGCTCGACCTCAAACCGTAGGCCGCACCGATCGTAAGACTGGTCCTGCCTTTGACGTCATTCCAATCATTTTCGGGCAATCTTTTATCTGATGTCCCATCTTTTCACAACGAAAGCATGCACCAGACGCTTTACAGCATTCGTTTGTCTTGTGTGCCTTTCCACACTTTTCACAGATCTCGGCTAAAGCTACCGACGAAGCCGTATAGGATCACGTGCGGGAAACTACTAGTCGTACTTGTGAAACGCTAGATGTACCTCTGGCTGTATTCTGAATGGGCTGGTTCTGAACACGTGAAATCCTCAGTGGTAATGGTGGTAACGTCCCTAGATTGTAAGGCCGTGTATAGGCTCCTACAGCAGGTTGAAATGTTGCTTGCCCTTGGTGTCACGGTCACTTGCTGATTTAACCGGAACTAAAAGACTGAGACGGAGCTTTTCTGATTCTATTATGTTCCTCTCGCCTCTTGATCATACTTTCCACATCCATTTCTGCTATAAGAGCTAACTTCATCACATGGGCATAGGTCGCTGCTTGAAACAACAGATTTCTTTCCTTGATCAGGGGCTTCAAATCCCGCTCAAATTTTTGTGTCTTCATGAGCTCGGTGGCAACGAGTAAGGGTGCAAATCGAGAGCGGGGAGTGAATTTTGCCCCATATTCCCGAACAGACATTTGACCCTGTACTAAGGTCACAAACTGTACCTCCATACGGTATCTCTCAGGTGCCAAAAAATACTTTTCATTGAACACCTCAGTGAACTCTGCCCAAGTCCAAGGTACTCTAAGCATTCTCATTCTTTCTATAGACTGCCACTATGGCTCGGCCTCACCCTCCAGTTTATATGCCGCCCAACTAACTTTCTCAACCTCAGTACAGGTAACTCTTTGCAGCACCTTTTCGATCTGTGTCAACCACTTTTCTGCCTCCATTGAGTCATGCTGACCATAGAAAATCGACAGTCAGAGTCATACAAACTCTGTCAAGCCCTCTGGGTGTCGTCTCACGGCTAGCATGGCCATGGTGTTAATCATGGTCTCCATCAACTGTGAATTTTGTCCCGCATTCTGCTCAACTCCGAGAGCAGGCCCCATTTGATGATCATCTGCTATAGGAGGAGTATATTTAGCAATATTCTCCATCGTAGTTTGGCTCTCCACCATACGAGCGTTCTCTCCACTTTTAGAGACAACGTCGTGCTCGTAACCCACCACTAGAATAGCATTCAACATAGTGCGATAGGGTAATGGTGGTCTACCCCTTCCTCTCTCACGTCGTGGAGGCATTGCTACCTATTTCGATCAAGCAACAACTTGATCAGATAAACTAAATGCAACTTAAACCTAAGACTGAACAAACATCTGACATTTGTCATATGTGTATGCCAGAGTTAAGTCTCCAAATGACTTAACGCCGGGAGCTCTAATACCACTTGTGACAACCTGACTTTTCCCTTATCGTATATAGAAAAGGTCGCATCATCGGATTACTTAACATGATCCTGTCATACAAGTGCTTTATGTCATGTACAAAGTATTGCATATGCGGAAGCAATTTAATAACTCTAACATGAAATAATATGGCAACAACTGATATTTACTTATCTATTAAAAATAGTAAACTAACAAAGGATATAAACAAGACTAACTGGATGCAATGTAAAGCTTTCCACCGATGATGGCCACCCGTCATCTAAACAATAGAAAGAAGACCTATACATGAAGTATCAAAATATCTCAAACACATACTGTTGTTTATGCATCAAAATAAATCTCTCTCTCTCTCAAACCTATTTTGGAAAGAATTCCTCAGCGAATTCTTCCTCCTCATCCTTCTCGTCCTCTTCTTCTTCCTCCTCTTTCGGCTGATATGTCGGGTCACCTTCATGCTCTGGATCAATATCTGCAACTACGACATTGAAGTCGTAGGATGAGCTATTATCAAAGCTCAGCAGGGAAATTTAAAGTGCCAATTTCTGTATTAGGTTACCAATTCACTTCTTGATGCATAAAATACAATCGAAGCATATTATATCTTTATCAGTATCTATCCCAACAACATATAATATAAATAAGTCATTATCATGCAACTAATTGATCATGCTAAGATACTGAACAATAATGCTGAACAAATACGAGGAAATCATGGTGCAACAAATACGAGGAATCAACAGGAACAAAAGAATCAAGCTCCCAAGTTAGCGGGATCACTTGCCAAGCTCCCGAGTAAGCAAGATCACTTGTCAAGCTCCCAAGTTAGCAGGATCACTTAGACTAAAACATCAAGCTCCCGGGGTAGTGGGATCACTTGTATTCAAGATTTATACAGTCAAGCTCCCGAGTTAGTGGGATCACTTGGCTCAAAACTAAGCAAACACGTGTATAAGACATCAAGGATAGCAAGATATGAACAATGCATGGTGGTAGGTATGCGAGAACGATATCATGAACAAATAGCATAGAAGTATACATCAAAACTGACTAGCATAATAGAAACATGCATGCTCAACCCGAACTTAGTTCATACATTGAAACGAAACTAGCATGTTCATACATAATCCTACGTTGAGTCTGAACTAGCATCATTATGTATAAACATCTATCATCTACATGAGCATAATCCATAGGCATGCTTTTAAACTAACATCATCATTTCATACATTATATATAGAACTGTGCTATCGTCGTCAAGGCATAATCATATATTGAACGAAATTCTATTAGCATGACCATGACTATATGTCAAACTGATCTTCTTATCATTATGTTGAACGATCATCAAGCTAAACTAGCATAGTTATATATTACAAGTGACACAAGTCGATTCATGCAAAAGCATGCATTGAAACAGACTCTCATTATTAGCAATACTGCCATGAGCCATGAGGATAGTCCTACAATAGCCCTCATTTATACTAACTCAATGCATTCCACATACTAACTTAGCATAGATTCACTTGCTAATCAGAGATGAATAGAGAAACCAACACAGAAGTCAGCAAGGTAAACTCCCTACCTGAAGTTTATACTTGACCTGTTACATGTGCTCACACGCATCCAAGTGAAACTCATCGTGACGAGCTCGTCATGTGCACCAAGCTCCTATAATTTACGTCCATGGTTTAGTCTTTCTAATAGTTTATTGGTCCCCATAGGATGTATATAAGTGACTTTAATGGTGATTAGCCTTAGGGGTCAATACACAGCACATATAGCCAATACAAGGCACTACAAAGCACATACAAGGGCCCAGACACAGGCTTTCCCAGCAAGCCATAGGGTTGCCACAACAGGCCCTCCAGTTGAGCACCTTGCCGCGGCAAGCTCACAAGCTTGTCGCGACAAGCCCGAGGCTCACTTGCCGTGATGCCTTTTGGCTCCCCTTTTTCTCTTTGGTTCTTTTGATTTGCTGGGCCTTCTTCCATCTATATATACACTAGATTATCCTACATATTTCGCACAGAGAACCCTTTTTATTTACTCATCACGTATGAAAGTTTCGGAGTGCATTTGTAAAAAATTTTGACTCCGAAACCCTTCACACATGACGTGATTTCGGAGCTGTTAATTCGATCTCATGGGATCGATAGTAACGATTTAACTTCTATTTGAAACAAATATATGACTTGAACTTAGTCTACTATGTTTATGGCATACCTTTTGGTGCACTTGGTTATGATGACACCGAACGGGTGTCGGTGTCGAACTCGCGACACACTCATAAGAGTTAGGGCCAAACTGAATTCTCTGAGAACAAGGGTTCGTCTGCCGAACTCTCACGATCGAATTGTAGAGTCGATGTGATTCACGGGGTTGAATATATAGGTTTGAAAAGAAAGAAGTGTTTCATTTTCTGATTTGTTTTTCTTAGTTGTGCAAAGTTTGAATGTAAGGGATGAGAGAAATCTGTAAGTCAATTTCTCAAAGTTTTTAAGTGTGAAGTAGAAGAAGGCACGAGCAAATTTGTAATAGGTTTGCGCATTGCGTGCATGGGAGTCGAAAATGACTCATGCAATCGTGTACTCCTCTTAGCTAAATGAGGATTGTATGTTTAAGGGCTGGGCTACCATGTAGTGCCAGCACTAGCTTAGTATTGTATACCCATAAAATCCAAAATAGGCATGGCTTAAGTATAAAGCTATTATACCAATTATAGCTATATGGCTGGGATATAAGTTAAAGTGTGAGGCACTTACACATAGATACTGTATATATAAAATAGCTATTTAATTCATTACCTTGGCTGGTTACAAATTTCAAGTGTAACTCTGATACACCAAAGTAAGTATATGGTCTGCCATACTTATACTATATATATATATATGTATGTCTGGGATTCAGCTTTAGTGTAAGTCCATTACACAAGCTTAAAGTGTATGGCTAAGGTGAAAGTTACACTGAAGTCCTGCTATATCTAGTCAATGTATGGGCTAGCTTAGATTGTGTGTAATTCTGTTAGACGTTTTTAGAATGTATGGCTAAGTGCTAGACATATGCAAGGTTAAAATTTCTTTTGTATCCTGTGTTAGGCACACGCTTGACCTGACCCGTATTCATACCTAATAGTGATTTAAAATATGGCAGTTGTTACAATATAAACCTAATTAGTGATCAGGGTTTATGAGGGTTAGAGAAAAGAATAACGCTAGGTAAGATCTGAGAGATTTTTAACCCTAGTTTTTCACAAATTAGTGAAAGGACTCAGATTATCCGTGGACTTAGGCAAATTGCTGAACCACGTAAATCTTTTGTTTGCGTTATGCTTGTGTGTGTGTGTTTGTTTGATTGTCATTGATTTCTACAAATTGGTATCAAAGCAAGGGTTCATTATTCTCTTCACGATGGCAACAAAATCTATAAGCAAGTTTGAAGTCGAAAAATTTGACAGAAATGGTAATTTTGGATTGTGGTAGAGAAGGGTTAAAGATCTGTTTGTGCAATAAGGTCTCCACAGAAAATTGCATGAAAAATCGAAGAAGCCGACAAACATGGAAGATGATGATTGAGAGGAATTAGAGTTGAAGTCAGTCAACACGATCTGTCTTTGTCTTGCGGATGAGGTCATGTACAACATGATCGATGAAGAATCAACGCCCAAAGTTTGGGCAAAACTTGAAGGATTGTACATGACGAAATCTCTCATGAATAAGTTATTTCTAAAACAACAAGTCTACATGCTTCGGATGAAGGAAGGAATGAAGCTGTTGGAACATCCTTCAACAAGATTATATCTCAGTTACTTAGCGTTGAAGTTAAGGTAGAAGATGAGGATAAGGCTCTTCTTATTCTTACATATTTTTCTTCTTCGTATGAGCATCTTGTTACAACGTTACTTTATGGGAATGATACTCTCATAACATAAGTGGTTACAGCAGTGCTTTTATCAAACGAGTTGAGGAAGAAATCGAGTATTGAGGAATCACAGGTGAAGGGACTTGTGGCATAGGAAAATTACCATAACAGAGGTAGATCAAGAAAAAAAGTTTCAATAGCGGAAACAGATCCCGATTGAAAATAAGGGATGAAACACAAGAACCTTTTCTCTGTTATCATTGCAAGAAGGAGAAACACATGAAGCGGAACTATTAACATTTATTCGTGAACAAGAAGAAAAAAATAAAGGAAAAAGAAATGCCTCCATATAAAATTAGGCGAGCAATGCAGAAAACAATGCAGACGTAGATGATGGTGACGTGCTATCTGTCACCATAGGTACGCATTTCTTTTATGATGCATGAATTTTAGATTCAGGTTATTCTTGGCATATGTGTGCTAATAAAAAATAGTTTGATACATATAAATCGTTCAATGGTGGATCTGTATTGATGTGAAATAATGCTTCATGTAAAACTATTAGAATTGGAACCGTAAAAATTAAGATGCTTGATGGGATCGTTCAAACTCTTAATGATGTAAGACATGTACCGGCTCTAAAGAAAAATCTAATTTATTTCGGTGCATTAGACTCCAGTGGTTGTAAATACACTGTAGGAGATGAAGCATTAAAGATTGCTAATCATTATGAAAGGTCAGATTGTTGGTAACCTATATAGATTGGTAGGTGGAGCATTTGTATTTACTACAAAAGATAGTAGTATGGTTGACACAGATTTGTGACATATGTGCTTAGGGCGTTAAGAATTGCAAGCTTGGGTTTTGCAAAATTTTGTTTATATGGAAAGTAGTGCAAGATCAAATTTGGCAGTGGAGTCCATAACAGCAAAGCGATGTTAGACTATGTACATTCAGATGTTTGAAGACTTGCAGTAGAACCATCAAAGGGAGGTGGAAAATATTTTGTCAGCTTCATTAACGAATTCTCAAGGAAGGTTTAGATTTACTTCATGAAACATAAGTCAAAAGTGTTCATAAAATTCAAACAGTGAAAAGCAGAAGTTGAGAAATAGACTGGAAAGCAGTTGAAGTGTCTCAAGTCAGATAACTGGTTAGAGTACAAGCCTACAAGATTTATGAAATATTGCAAAGATGATGACATTGTTCGCTACTTCAGTAATCCAAGGACTCCACAACAGAACGAAGTTGCAAAATGAATGAACAGAACCCTCTCGGAAAAAGCAAGGAGCGTGAGATTAAATGCAGACCTAGAAAAGGGTTTATGAGCGGAGGTAGTGAACATGGCTTATTTCATCATAAATTGGTCACCTTCTACAGCGATTGATTTCAGTACACCAGAAGAAGTTTGGACGGGAAAAGCTATAGATTATTCTACTCTTAGAATTTTTAGGTGTCCAACATATGTTCATACACAAGTCACGTAGAGATCTATGTTAGATCCAAAGTAAAAACGGTGTATATTTCTCGGATATGAGAAATGAGTGAGAAAGGATTCAAACTATAGGATCCATCAGCAAAGAAGATGGTAGTCAGCAGAAATGTGGTCTTTGATGATGCCTACATTCAAAAGGTCAGTAAACATGGTGAAGGGGAAATCAGAGAAAATATTCTCAAGGGACCTAACACAATTGAGATGGAGGTTGATGATTTAGAATCTCAGGAAGTAGATAATTTATTACAACCTTCACATGAAGAATTACCCAGCATAGAGCACCACCAACAACATCAAGTGTCACAAGACATTCCAAAGGAAAGGAGCAAAAAATATAAAAGGCCACCAATCAGGTATGACTTTAAAGATATGATTTATTTTGCACTATTTATTGGAAATAGAGATCCACCTTGTTTTCAGGAGGCGATAAAATCGGAGGAAAGAGATGTGTGTGTGTGACATCTATGATGGAAGAGATGGAGTTTCTTCAGCAAAATAAGACTTGGGAGTCAGTGGAACTTCCTAAGGGAAAGAAAGTCGTTGGGTACAAGTCGGTATTCAGAAAGAAAGTAGTATTATCAAAACGGGAAGAGAATCAGTGCAAAGTTCGGTTAGTAGTTAAGATTGATAAAGAAAATGTTTCAAGGAAGAAGTTCAAGCATTGCTTGGACTTGAATAATCTCACTAAATGTTGAAGATTATGTTGTGCTCTTGAAGAGTGTGGAGCCTTACATTCTAGGTGAAAGAATGCGGAAGGAAAGAAGGAAGGAAAGAAGAAAGAAAGAATAGTGAGAAGACACTATGTTGACATTTTCGAAATGACTTGTGAGGATTCAAGTCAAGGTGGAGACTGTTGGGATTTACCTTGAATCTCGTGGCCACGAGTGCACCAAGAAAACTTTCGGGTGCAATCTCGTGGCCACGAGTTTTGGCTCAAACTTCGAGGTTTGTGTTTTTTCTGTTGGGGTTATTGAAGGGTATTTGTATCATATGTATTAGAGTTCTTATATATGTACTATATAAACCTAATTAGTGATTAGGGTTTATGAGGGTTAGAAAAAAGAAGAATGCTCTTTATTCTGTATTAAGTGAGATGAGATTTGAGAGATTTGTAAACCCAAATTTTCACAGATTAGTGAAAGGACTCAGATCATCTGTGGGCATAGGCAAATTGCCGAACCACAAAAATTTTGTGTTTGTGTTTTACTTTTGTGTGTGTTTGTTTGACTGTTATTCATTTCTACAGGATCTACTCACTACAAATTGTGTTTGATTTACCGGCGGTAAAAAACCGCCCTTGAAAAATGCCAAACTGCCGCCAAAAATTTTACCTGCAGCATTGCATCCGCCGGGAAAACAACCGTCGGCGAAACTTTCACTGGCAGTTTTTAAGCGTCGGCAAGAAGATACTTTTCCCGGCGGTTTCTAGCCACCTGGAAATGGCAGAAACAGCGGAAACAATAGCTGTTACAAAATGTGCATAGCGGCAGTTTCAAACCGCCGAGAATGTTTTTAAATTTTTTATTCCCCGACAGTTTAAAACTTTCGGGCAAATATTATCCTTATGATAATTCCCGGTAGTTTTAAACCGCCGATAAAAAAAAAAAGTCATTTAAAAAAAAAATGAAAAAATTACCTCAAATTTCCCCATATATGGGCTGTACCTTTTTTTAGCTAGTAGCTTTCTAATTTTAAACCTGTAGCATTTATTAAACCATTCCAAACCTGTAGCATTTGAAATTGATTTTAGCCTTTTACAATTCTACCCTTTTTATAAAATTACCTTACTATTTTATATTATTACGAATCGACCATCTAACCAGCTCCTTCAACCTCTGGCAACTCATCTCCTACAACCTCCTGCAATTCATTCGCAACACCAAACCTTCACCCGCCCTTCAGCAATCGGACTTTGATTGATGGGATTCAAAAAACTCACATTAATCTTATTCTTCATTTTTGTTTCTTTGATTGGAGTACTCAAAACCCGCTTTTTATCGGCCGGCACACTCGCCACCACCGCCGATTGACTCTATTGAAACCACCAATTTCCAACCCTATAGTTTCCCATCGTGTCAGGCCTCTTCTCCTTTGATTGGGGCCATCGAGCCGCTCGATGATGAGGTTGAAAGGGTTGCCAGAAGATCGATCACTGGAATCCTTTGATTGTGTTGACGATGCAGGTTGCCAAAAAATCGATCATTGACTGTGTTGATGGTGAAGGAAGGGGGTTGCTGGAGATTGGATGGTAATTTTCTTGTTGAAATCATTCACAACTTTGTTCACCGAATCGAGTTAAGTGCACCCAGTATTGAAGTCGATGGGAGATTGCCAAAAGATCGATGGCCGAAATCCATTCGACTCCAAATTGCTCACTCCCCCAAATTGCTGAAGCACCATCAAAACAACTCCAACCTTATTGTTTTTGACAAGTAAAATAGAAAACTTTATTAGAAGAAAAAAACACTGTATTTTAGGAATGATTCGAACAAGAGTTAGTCTACTACCAGTGTACACCCATCATGGGTGGACACGACAGTCCACGCATTTGTATGAATACATGACGTGCACGGAGTTCCAATGCATGGAAGTCATGCCGTCATGCTCCCCACATTCATGTGGATCGCTATCGCACATCATGGGTGGACACCCATTGTAGACTAACTGATGTGGAATTTAGATCCAGGAGCATGGGCATTGAACATCAAGCTAATACTAGATACTTAGCAAATAGAGGTTTAAATAAATAGAAAAGAAGATTTAAGTTTTAATGTTGTCCTGTATATTTCTAATCTAAACAGTTCTCATTCAACCAAGCATTGGCCATTGTAAAACATGCACAAATGAATGACTATTAATTCTAAGATCTCATTTTAACTTCTTTACATGCAATAAACGTTAGTGTGACGACCCGACTTTTCCAATCCCTCAGGTATAGGAAAGGCCGGTTCGCCAACCTATCGAATAAACGATAAGCCAGACAAACAGGGCACATATCAGAGTAAAGCGTAATAAATATCCATAGCTAAAATAAATGCCGAAGCAATTAAAAGTAAAGAACCACCGATGATGGCCGACCATCATCGAAACATGGCTCATAACAGAAATCAACGTCAAATATAAAACTATGGTATCCAACTAAAATGGGCCCACAAATTCAAGTCTAACTCTCACCACAAATAAGAAAATCAGTAAGTTCTATACTGGGAAAAACTCCTCAGGAGGAACCTCAAGCTCTTCCTCAGGCACGTAGTCAGGATCAGTCTCACAGCCCTGAATAGCCATGTCAGTACCTGAACCTGTGACGTATAGTCGGAGTGAGCTAACCAACAAAGCTCAGTAGAAGAAAGACATCTACGGCATTTTACTTTAACTAATATGGTTTCAAAACAAATATCAGAATATAGCTTGTCAAACATATAAGCAGATAATAAACTAAATTTAGGTGCAGAAATCATATGTAAGATTTATTTCTAAATGTGTGAAAGCAGTTTCAAGAACAGGTCACGATGTTTGATGTCTTAGTTTCTCTAACTTCTATATACGAGTTGAGTAATTCATGACTTAATCCTCAACTTAAAATACCTCCCGAGTAAACTATATCTCGAAGCAGAATATAGCGGGAACCCCTACCTACCATCGCTGTTCATGAACCATTTTTCAGGATGCAACAAGCCCCTACGTAATGAGGGAAACTTGTGTGAAATTGTTCAGGAATTTTTGAGGGGTCGTTCAGGTCAATCATAAAACAAATGCAGATACTAATATAAATCAGATGCAAGTCTCTTATACATAGTTCAGGTTCTTGATTTCAGATTTTCAAAGCTTAAGCAGATTCAGGTTTCAGGATTCAGGTAGATTTAGATTTTCAGTCATTCATATCAATTTCAGTTTACAGATGTGATTTCAATGGCATATGCAAGTTTAAAGATTTTAATTCAAAATATCCATGCGAATTAAAATAAAATACTGTAAAGATGAGATTCTCCTACCTAAAACTCGGAGTTATGCGAAGTCAAGCAAGGTCCTATTGATGGCCTCTCGCCCTCAATCTATATCACAATATACGTTCATGCATTAAGATAAACTCTAATTACTAATAATATAGACCTATTTAAGCGTTTCCTCAAAAACAAGTCAAAACAGGCAAGTTGCGCCAATCCTAGAATTTGACGTAACCTTCTCATATATTTTTGACTATCAAGATGATTGATTCATGCATTGGTCAAAACATAAAAGTTGTAGATTTTGCTATTAGCTTTCCAACGCAAAACGAAGCGTCTCAATCGGAGTTCGGGACAAAGAGTTATGACTAAAATACTAAGGCAATGTCGAAGTTCGACAATACCTCGCTCGAGCGATGATAATAGCTCGCTCGAGCGATTTGACGTAACATTCTCATATATTTTTGACCATCAAGACGATTGATCCATGAGTTAGTCAAAACATAAAAGTTGTAGATTTTTCTATTAGATTTCCAACGCAAAAAGAATCGTCTCAATCGGAGTTCGGGATAAAATGTTATAACTAAAATACTAAGGCAATATCGGAGTTCGGTGATACCTCGCTCGAGCGATGATAATAGCTCGTTCGAGCGAGCTACAGCGACGCGATTTCGCTGGTTTTCACCCGAATTGAAACCCATACATCCCAAAGCAAAACCCATGGCTAATCTAATGATTTAATCAAAAAGTTTAATTAAAACGTACCTTTAATCTAAGGATTCCTAGATTAGAAATGAGTCACGCGAATGGAGCTTCGGAACGAAACCGACGGGTTTCCTCAACGATTCGCACCGCGATCGATCCCACAAGTTCACAGAGACAACTCCAACACGCCCCCAATGATCTCAACCTCTCCCAATAGCCAACTACGAATCCAAGGTTGATTCAAGTTCTTTCTAAGGTTTAAGTGCTTGCAACAAAGAGGGTTCTAGAGAAGGAGGTTTTCTAAACCGATCTCCTACGATGATTGAAGAAGAGAGAAGACGGAGTTTCACACGGTTGGGTAACTATCCTCTCTTAATAAAACCTAGTATAATACGGGAATGCAATTCCTTCTTATAATAGGATTGCTCACAAAGTAAAACACACACACACATCTTATGTATTATACACTTCTAATTTTAAAACTCAAGTCCGGTGTTGAGCGGCTACACCGAGGTCGGTGCACAACTTTCGCACGAGGGTCCAAATGGGCTCTAAATTAAAATCTGTCCGCACAATCACATCTAGATAAAAATCCAAAACAAATGGTGATGTCGGTTGCCGAGCCGAATACACACACAGGGTCAGTCTAACTCGGGTTCAAAATATGGGTCTTTACAGTTAGCCTTAATTCTAAAAGGAAAATATTTAGAAGCATGCATCTACAATGTCAGACTCAAAGCAAAGAGAGAAACAAAAGAATGAGTTAACAAGATATGTGACAGCCCGAATTTCTGCACCCAGAAATCCGTGCCATCAGGATCATACTCTAGATGATCCCCAGGACAAATCACGAAGTGTCTGCTCGTGAAGCGGAAGCCAAGCAGACACAATCCAGTAGTGGTAGATCGAGTCAGTCATCTATCAATGCACTTAACATAAAGAACAACAATTATAAAGCAATTAATTCTATATAAACCAAAAGAATACGCATTCTCAAAAAGGAACCAAGAAGAACCATTGGTGATGGACATCCATCACCCAAACAATGGTTCCTGATAGTGGTTCCGAATAGAATGCATAAATAATACAATAAGTAATCCTACTAAAATATATACAAAAGTGGCCACCAGGCACACAATAATCCAAAATGACAAAAATACGGCTACGGATAGAACTCGTCACTTTGAATATCATCTCCTTGTCCTCTCGCCTCGGCCTCAGGTTTTTGGTAGTACAGGTCACTCTACTGTCGGAACTACAGCCTCAGAACCTAAAATTTATTTAGAAAACAGGGTGAGCTACATCCTAGCTCAATAGAAGAATTCCAACTAAATGAATTGAATATGCAGATCATGCTATCTCATAACAGAAATCAAATCAGAAACGTACAATCATGACGAATCAAACTAAAAGCTGAGATTTTATGCAAGAAATCAGATGTTATGCAAGTATATTATCAGAGTACTTAAATTGTGTGTATTTAACTTAAGAAACTCCCGTGACTATATAGCACGGAGTAAACAGGAATGTCCGATAGGAAACCCCAACCAATCGTCGTTCACATGAACTATTTTGAAAGTGCAACAATGCCTCATCTATGGAGTGCAATTGTGCCGAGGATTGAAACCAGGTGCACAAGTGTGCCAGGCATCGGATATACCGCCGGGTCGGTGGGGATCATCTGGTTTAAATCATCAAATCACATACGTATATACCTCACAGATCAGATAGCAGAATCAGAAGCAAGTTTCAGAATACGGATCAGGAAACAGAAATCAAAGATAGCAGGAATTCATGATATGCATACATGCTTGTTAAAAACAGAAATCAGGGCACAGATATAAAATAAACATGAAATCATACTCAAAAACAGTTTAGGTTGGTTTTCCCCTACCTCAGGTCACTTTATCTTCTAAGCAAATCCAAAGCTTTTTCAAGGTATCAGGGTTTGATCCTAGATCATAAACATAGTCCTTTAAGTGTTAGGGATGTCAGAAAGTTAACCGGCACAATGTCTGGTGGTGTTTAACCCACAAACCAAAACAGAATAAAATAGGGGTGATTGATCGATCACCACTCTTATTTATCGATCAATACCCCTTGTTGATCGATCAATACCTCTCATTGATCGATCACCACCCTTTTAGCTCTCCTTCTGCAACAAGCTAATTGATCGATCAATACATCTTATTAATCGATCACCTATCATCATTGATCGATCAATACACTCATTGATCGATCAATAACCCCTCTTCTACTCACATTTAACACAGCTTAAATTGATCGATCATCACTTGGGTTGATCGATCAATGCCTCCTGTTGATCGATCAATGCCCTCATTGATCGATCACCAACCCTTTTTCAAAAATTCACACCTTCTGTTCTCATTAATTATTTATACAGATTGATCGATCAATGCCTTCATTGATCGATCAACACCCTATAGTGATCGATCAATACCTATGTTGATCAATCACCAAATGTCATTGATCGATCACTCTCTTGTTGATCGATCAATGCCCAAATTGATCAATCAATGCCCTTCGGGCATTGAACTTCCAGAATTTTGGGGCTTTTGTTCCCCCATTCTGTCTTACACAGATTGATCGATCAATGGTCTTCATTGATCGATCACCACCTGTCATTGATTGATCAATACACTCATTGATCGATCAATAATGACAGGAACTCTGTCATTAATGGAGTTCATCTCCAACCCTATTTTCCTATTTCTCATTAATGGTTCTCAACAACCATTAACGCCACATCAAATGCACCTACCTGGGCTTCTCATTTGCCCCTATTTAAACACACAGACTCACCTTTGCTTGGGCCCTCTCGGGGTTTCGACAAATCGATCCGAATGAGGGTTTCAGATCAATCTCTCGGAGTTTATCACCGATCCGAGTCCGACGAGCAACCTTTTAGCTCCGGTTCAACATGCAGAGACTTCACACATACTTAGACCATGACTAAGCTCATCTCATTGAACTCTACCTACCCTAGCTTAGGAAAACCCACCATCTTAATCTTGCTAACCTTGTCCTTTTCTCCAAGAACCCTCTTGAAAACCCACCTAGCTACAGGTTCTTACCTACAGGAGCACTAGGGCAAGTGAGAAGAAGAAGAAGAAGAAGAGGGTCTCTCTCTCTAAGTCTTCCTTCCTTCTCCTATAAGTTACTAAATAGATATTTCTATTTGCCCCTAGTTTATGTTCCGGTGTGGAGCACAAATACAGTCGCTACTGCGCAATGTGTCACATTGACCTTTTACACAACTCAGACTTGCACGAAAACGCACGTGTGAACTCATCTAATCACAGTGCAACCTTATCTTAACTAATATAAATTTTAAAGTTTTAAGTCAGCCTCGATTTTCGTGCCGGGCACGTAGATCGAAACAGTCAGGTTCGTGTCTTAAATTTTAGGGTCGTTACAAGATACCTTAATAAGCTGATTCTTCTGATAACCATTAAATCCTTGAATGTCGATATGATCTTTTGCATCCTTTACAAACCCAAGTGTCACAACAGCAACCATCTGATATATATAATAACAAACAAACAGGGTATCAGTCTTTCTTCTAAAATTTAAAAGGCGCCCAGCATGTCAAATAAGATGGTCACTCTGAGGTCAAATGTCATACATGTTGGTCCTACATCAATTGCTTTGTATTGATCACCAAAAGCATGCCTTGCAATGCATATGGGCTTTATCCATCCTGACAAACCACACAAATTAGACAAATAGAAAATTATGGTTTTGTCATTAGCTAGTAATAAAAAAATGATAGGAAATGATAAGATCAGAATATCGAGAACAACCCGAGGAACATTTTTGAAGATAATTGGTTGTCTGAACACCATACCTGCAGTAAGAATAGATGGTTCATGAAAATATTGATGACGAGTTATAATCTTGATTTTCAGCTACTCGAAAATTAGAGACAACAATCATAATCAAAATTATAATTGGTTGTTAGTTTTCCTCCCTTTTCATCCTATCAGTTCAGATCTATGGATAGTTGGAGATTCGAACCTGTTTCCATCATTTCATGGGACTCAATCACTGTACAGTGACCTATTTTGCTACATTCTTGATCCAATCAACACACATGTGCACAGACTAAGCTCTTGCAGAGTTTTATATTGAGGTTTGAACCTCTCATGACCTATTTTTGTATATTCTCATCTTGGGTTCTTTCTTAGTGCCATATAGTGGATGTTTTTATCCACTCTCAGTGTTCTATCAACATGTGAGTGGAAGTTTTTTCCCACTACATTCTCTTTCTACTATTTCCTCTCTTATTCCTACTCTAATAAATGGAACCTAAGACATCGATACATAGTGGATCCTCTAATTCTACGAGTACACATGGCACTATGAGCGTGAAACTCAATGGTAATAATTTTCTTCTATGGACTCACTCTATGAAACTCCATCTGGGGTAATAATTTTCTTCCATGTACTCTGTCTTCCTATTGGGTATGTTTCTCTTAATTAGCTATTAGCTTCTAGTTTGTCTACAAAGCACAGTAAACATAAAGAAGGAGAATACAAACATTGAAGTAACGTAGTGAGCTGTGAGATGAAGAGTTGCCGAGTAATAAGTCTAGCACAAAATGCAAAGTGGGGAAATAGGACTCAAAGCAAGGACAAGGCGGGGGATGATGATGATAACGTTTTGCCTTGGAGGATTATAAAAATCTCATTATATTTTTCATATTTTAAAGCTATATTTCTCGGCTCACAGTACCTAGCTACTGCCTAGTAATAAATACAAAAGCCATCTGATTATATAATTATTACCGATCAAAAAAGAATTGTATAATTATCGTTCTACAAAATTTCAAATCGAAGCATATTGTACTCATTTCTTAAAGAAAAGATACTAATACTCCCAATTTAAAAGCAGTATGGCACACAATATCTAAGAGGTGAAACCTGTGCTGCACTAGATGCCATGGGGTATATTGACTCAAAGATACATGAGAGAAGGCCAAGATCCAGGTCCAGACTGGCACACTAAATCTGTCAATAAGTAAAAATAGTAGTTAAGAACTATGCAAAGATGAAAAATTAATAATTGTTTACATTGTAAAATTTATTTTATCAAGCAATAGAACACACTTCTGGCATCTACTTTTAAAGAAGATTATTATCAATAGCATCACTTGGAATGCTAGATGACATAACAATTCCCTAATGAGGGAAGCACATTTGTAATAGGCTGCATGTTGAAAGGACACAGTGTACTAATAATCAAGGCTTCATGCCTTGTCTGGTTCCTCCAAGACTGTTCCTATACATCATACTTTTCCACTTCAGCAACTGTTATATGAGGGGCTATGATGAGAATTTAATAAGGGCAAAGGGGGCTGTTTTGGTAATAGTTGCAGCTTTACCATTGGGCACTTCATTCCAAAGGGAGCTAAAGGGAGCTCAAATTTGAAACCTGTAACATTTTTTTAGCCTGCAACTTTTTTTTAAACCTGTAGCACCATTGGGCACTTCATTCCAAAAAAGCTCATCATAAAATCATTCCAAACTTGAATTATTTTAGCTCTTTAATTTTAAACCTGTAGCACCATGGGCACTTCATTCCAAAAAAGTTCATTATAAAACCATTCCAAACCTAAATTTTTTTAGCCTGTGTAGCTTTATAATTTTAAACCTGTAACACCATGTACAAAACGTCGCTCATTGGGCACTTCATTCCAAAAATGCCCATTATAAAATCATTCCAAAAAACCATATCAAATCATCATTCTAAAAAATTATATAGAAAAAAATTGAAATAAAAGAAGGCTCATAATCAGATTTCTATATGGACCTTATATTCAGCAACACCCCTACTAGATAGGACCCGATACTATTAAACTATCCATTAGTGTTGCAAAATAGATTTACAATCAAGTGAAAATAGATTGACCAATTCGCCAATTGTCCATGGGAAGTCAAAGTTTGAAGCCAAACATCCTCTTCTCCATCCTTTTCCAAATTGAGGAGCCAAACAAACTATCAAAAGCTAACATATACTATATTTCTTACCTCCAATTATTTGATCTACTAGATTTTCCAGCACTTCAATTATTATCGAGGGCCTACAGAATAAAAAAACAAACAATTAAATCTTTTATTAAGGCCACAAAAACTATGAATTTCTTTCAGAATAAATATTTTAATTCTTAATTTGTAATAAATTTGTTACAACTATAGTAATAAAAAATAATTATACATGCTTGCAAAACTAGCATGTGAACAATGCCCTTTAGCTCTACCACTTCGGCATTTACCCGAGCCACTTCGGCATCTCTCCGTGCCATTTCAACCTCTTTAAGCTTCATCTGCTCCTCCATTTCTTTCACTTTCGCTTGCATTCCATCAAACACATCAGCTGATACCCCGCCATGGCCAGAAGACGAACCCCATAGCCTAGCGGGGGTCATGCCTAAGCCATAGCCTCGAACACGGCCAAGCTTTTCCTTTCCAAATACTATAGAGATCGGGTCATTTGTAGAGCTTGCATCCTGCATACCTTCTTGTGTGTTGATGATGTGTTGCAATTGGCTCTGCATTTTATCATTTAATTAGGAAGGGACAAGCGAAAGTAAATCATATGATATTAAGACACCACTAAAGTCTTCCCAATTGTATAAATTGTAAATTACCCAAAAGTACTTACGATCTAATTTAAAATCAAGACTTCAAAGATTTCAGTTCATTTTAGTGTGTTGTGACATTTGGTGGATCTGATTTATTCATTGAAGTAACCTTGTAAGATTTCAGTTCATTTTAGTTTCCGTAATCCTATGGAGAGGGTAAGCTACCTTGTACAATGCTAGTTCGCTGCCATGTGGTACAACTGAATGAGCTGCGATGATCAAAACCATTGAAAACAAATTCTAAAGAATAATATATATCTCACGAACAGCAATGTCAACTGAGCAGAAAATGAATGGGAAAACAAATATATTTTCACCGTTCATTTTCCATCCAGTTCATAGATTTTTTTTTCAATGGCTGTGATCATCGGGTTGGTCATCCACATGTAATCCCATCATGTGATTAGGCGCCACATGGCATGGACTCGTAGGACCAGGGTTCCATTGTCCACTCTATAAACAAAGATACTAGGTGATGCCCAAAATGAAAAACACATAAAACACAGTTGTGCTTAATAATGGTCACTGAACTTATGAGACACGCTGTGGTTATTTTCTGAAAATTTCTGAAAATTCCAATACAGAGACAGTGCCATAACTATATATATAACTACTATAGTGCTATGTATTCCATAATGTTTTAGCAAGATCTTGTTCACCATTTGATTTACTATTTAAATGGGCTATTAATTTTAGACGTTTTACATTTTATCATGTAGAATGCAGCTCCTTTTGGTCATACATGCTTCTAAAGTTTAAGTTAGTGCTTGACTGGAAAGTGGAAACCAAATGGAGCCTTTCTCCATTCATAGTTTCTATGATATTGTACTCATTTTGAAAAGTGATGGTGTTACTACCGACGATTGTAAGCATATTTTAGACTGGTAATTATAGATCATATACACTTATAAGCATATTAAATAAAAAATGTTATTATAAATTTAAGTAATCTTACAATCTTATCTGCAGCCACTTCATTCACTGCTGAGCCATCTTTTCGAGTGTGTGTCTTAAAAAATATTTGAAGTCGGGTAGGAGAGGTTTGAGTATCGCTCTTGACTCGCTGTACCATTGAAGAGTTGAAAGATGTGGTAAATCATACTTATAAAGATAAACAAGATAGATACATCATATACACATAAATATATATATATATATATATATATATATATATATATGCATACCTCCACCTCTCGTATCCTTGCAAAACTTTTTGACCCAGCCGTATGGGGCAAGGTCTAGCAGGAGCAATTCTTTTTATTCTTTTCACTTGTAATCTGTATTAGACCAATTTAGCCAAAATTAGAAGTTTTTAAGTGATATATGTTTCATCAAAGGTAATTCAAAAACCATTTATACCCTCCCCGCTTCTGAATTCCAATATTGCACGAGAGCATGCCATTGAGCGGACACTACTCCATCGGGAGGAATAGCGTAATGCTTCATATCAGTTATGGAAGGGTCATAATTTTTTAACTTCAGCTCACACTTAAAATCCCTCCACTTATTCACGACAGATTGTATTATGAAGTACCGCAACCCCTCACTGACATCAAACTTCTCCTGCACCACAAAAAAATAAAAAATATTTGTATGAATTTTAGTCAACCATGTGAAGAAAAAGTAAGTGCCAATAGCAATAAATAATGAATTTACCTTAACGCACTCCCATACGTGTGCCTTTGTAGCTTTATCAATGCCACGCCACGTTGGGCAATCAATGCGCAACTTCATTCCATCTCTTGCTAGAATTCCACAACAGTTTGCTAATTTACTGGTATGTTTTCCAGCTGGTTGGCCATTTCTGACTAATACACTAAACTTTTCTCCCTTTTGAAGCCGATTCAAGGCATGGCCCTTCGTAACACCTCGGCCAGTCTTATTTTTCTTGGATGGTGTGAAGCTTGCTTTACTTGATGGCGCCATCTATTTGAAAAATCTGGTATCAATGAAAACTAGAATTAAAATATATAGAACACATTAGAAAATAATACAATACAAAAACTTCTTGCACATGATATCCTCTTAAATATAAAGAGGTGACACCTTTTTAAAAGAACCAATATTTGTCATCCATTGGAAGACCCAAAGGAGAGCAAAATTGTACAACTCCCAATTCCATAACTCATTTGAGACTATTCTCTGTAAACCAAATCTCTAAAGTTAGATGGAGCAAGAATCGATATGATAGAAAATGCCTTATCAACAAAAGTATAAGACCTAGTTAGATTGTAACACTTTGTAAAGATATTGAATGACAATTTTACAAGTAGAGAAATTGCTCTTTTTGAATCATTGATGGCGTGACCAACAAATCCGTTAGCAAAGAGAGTTAATATAAAAATTGAGGGACACCACAATGTTATTGATTACTTAAGGCATAAGATGCTTTATTTTATTTTTGGTTCCCCATGTGCGGCATGTATAATTTTGGTGACCCATGTGCCACAGGTTGTGGATGGGTACCACCCGCTTTTGTAGATATTAAAAAATCAAACATAGTTATCCAGTTGGCTTTTGTAGATATTAAAAATACCATGTACTAACAGATCTCTCTCATTCATTCTCATTTCGTCCATGTTGTTTTTAAGCTTCTATTCATTTCAATAGAAGCTACGTTTTTTTTTTCTTTGATCATCTACTTCTCAAGTTTGTTGCTTCCTTCTTAAATCAACATCATTAAAAAATAATCAATCTTAAGGCAAACAGAATTAGACACTCAGTCTCCTTTTTGTGCAAGACCAGCACCCCGTAACAGAATTCAGAACCAACTTTAGTGCTCATAGTAGAATGGTGTGCCTATTGCAAAAAATGATCCACCAAGCTATCAATCTCTAAAGAGAAAAATACAATTTTTTTACTTTTTTGTTTTAATAGCTTGATCTACCGATCTAATAACCACCAAAAGACACAATATTCTGCTTCTAATAAATTGATCTACTGAGACCACCATCAGCAACAAAAAAAGAGAATTATAATTTTATTTCTTTAAAAAAAATCTACCTTTTAACACCGAAGATCAAACCGAAGAGGATATCCGCAAGATGGCAGCTTAACACAAGAAGATGATAGCATCAACCACCCAAAAGAGAACTAGAATGATGCGCCTACTATATCTACGAATCCATAATAACCAAAAGGCACTACTTTCTTCTTCAATTATACTCTTCCATCAATCTGCAATGACCAAAAGACGGAATTTTTCCCTTCTAAACAGATTCATTTACCAATATTTAACAATCAGAAGACGCATGTTCTGCTTCTAATAAATTGACCTACCCATACCGTAGTGACTAATAAAAATAAAGTTAAACTAAAAAGATGGATCTATGGATCCATTAGGCCCTTGATCAACTGATGTAGAAATAATTTCTTGCTGATGTGGACCAAATAAATCCTATTTCATGCGGCTGATCCCATGACGTAGAATTAATTTCTTAAGCACATTGGAAACAAGGTATTACTTTGCCTCTTTATGCAGAAGGCATAATAACAACAGGATCAGATACCTACAAAAAGAAGATTAAAATACCATTTTAACCCCTGGTGTCAATAGACAACTGTATTACCTCATTGGTATTTATTAGACTTAGAAAGGCATTTTGGTTTCAAGAATAAAAGTTGTGGAACTGCCATCATTGCAAGACGAATGCCACAATCTCGATGAAAGGATGAGTGACACATGCTATTATTGATCGCTTGTGAGTGGTCTCAAAGCAATGACATTAATGTTCCTTTTTCTCTGTGTATGATTTTTAGTTTAGTAGTATACCACTTGGCAGGTACAGTCTCACCTTCTTTAAATTCAATCACATTACAATTGGATGTTAATGTGATTTATGATGGAATATAAATGGATCTGACGATCCGACCGTCCAAAATTAAGCCGAATGATCTAGGCGCATGATCAATCAAAAACAATAAACCAATCATCTATAAATTAGATATATGTGCGTACCTTGAGCGTTAGTCATTAATGGTTGCCGATCTTCAACGATCTTCTCGCGTTCAATGTCTCCTAGCACAATGGGGATGCTCTCGCCAATAGGAAGGATTGAATTATGTCGAGCAATCGTTGGGACCAGACACCCCTTATATTTATAGCCAAAGAGTCCTATCCCATTAAGGACTGAAATTACTAATTATAGTGTGATTAGAAATCACAATCATACCTTAACTGAAAGACTCAATAAGCAGTTGCCTATTCTCTTCAAACTCACCAGAATAGCAATTGTACATCTTAAGGTTGATCTTATACCATTCACCGGTCAACGGGTTTGACCATAGTGATGGCCACCAAAATAGGAACTTCTAACAGTCTCCCACTTGGCCAAACTATGTCAATAAACTCCGATTACCCAATGTTAGCTAACGTGCGTGGAATGGTGAGTCACAATCAATCTTAATCAAAGTCTTTATTATCAGTCCGGTCCAGTGAGAATTTCAACACAGAATCAATGTAGTCAATATATCATATCATCGATATATGACCGCTCATTAGTCACTGTATTGGAAGTCATCACCAACATGGATTCCAACTAGTATGATTTCACATAGATTGTAAGTTTACAAACTGAATGGTGATTACATGTAAACTCAATCTAATATTGGTCCTACTCTATTGCCATCTACTGGCACCATATGTTCCAAGGAGATATTTGCATAAAAATGGAAAAGCAAATAAATAAATTTTATTTCTGAACCAATTAAACAAATGTATTCACTCGCATATATCCACTCTCAAAGGCTATCAAAATTACCCGTTGACCCCATGCGCGCAACATGCTCCAAAAGGAGCTTGGGAGGTAAACCTTTTGTGAGAGGGTCAGCCAACATGACTGTCGTACTTATCTTTTCAACAGATACAATTTGATTCTGAACTTTCTCCCTTACAACAAGATATTTTATATCAATATATTTTGAACCCCCACTAATCTTGTTGTTATTGGAGATAGCAATCGCAGCGGAATTGTCACAAAAGATTCTCAGTGGCTTTGAAATAGTATCAACAACTCGAAGCCCTGAGATAAAATTCCTCAACCATATCGCCTCACATGTTGCCTCAAAACATGCAACGAATTCTGCTTCCATAGTGGACGAAGTAGTCAGCGTTTGTTTAACGCTCTTCCAAGATATAGGTCCACCTGCAAGCATAAAAATATAACCCGATGTGAACCTACGAGTGTCTTGACACCCAGCATAGTCAGCATCTGAATAACCAATAACTTCAAGGTTATTCGACCTTTTGTATGTGAGCATGTGTCCTTTAGTCCCTTGTAAATAGCGAAAAACCTTCTTAGCTGCTTTCCAATGATCCAAACCAGGATTACATTGGTACCTGCCAAGCATGCCAACTATATACGCTATATCTAGACGAGTACAGACTTGTGCATACATGAGACTCTCAACTGCCGATGCATAGGGAATTGTCTCCATCTGTTTTCTCTCCAGATCGATCCTGGGACTTTGAAGTAGACTAAATTTATCACCCTTAATGACAGGGGCAACAGTAGCAGAACAATTTTGCATGTTAAACCTTTTAAGAACTTTATTAATATAAGCTCTTTGAGACAATCCCAATATGCCACGGGCTCTATCTCGATGAATCTCAATTCCTATCACGTAGGAAGCTTCACCAAGATCTTTCATATCAAAACTCTTTGATAAAAAGTTCTTTGTCTCATATAACATGCCCAAATTACTACTCGCAAGTAAGATATCATCAACGTATAAAACAAGGAAGATAAACTTACTCCTACTGATTTTAAGATATATGCATTGATCCACAGTATTTTCTTTAAAACCAAAATTTGAAATGACTTCGTGAAATTTTAAGTACCATTGTCGAGATGCCTGCTTTAAACCATATAGAGACCTTTTGAGTCTACAAACTAAATGACTCTCCCCCTCAACCTGAAAACCTTCAGGTTGTGTCATAAAGACATCTTCATGCAAGTCGCCATTCAGAAAAGCAGTTTTAACATCCATTTGATGCAATTCTAAGTCAAAATGAGCTACTAATGCCATGACTATCCGAAAAGATTCCTTTCTAGAGACAGGAGAAAATGTCTCTTTATAGTCTATTCCCTCTTTTTGAGTGAAACCTTTAGCGACTAATCGGGCCTTGTATCTTTCTATATTACCTTTGGAGTCTTGCTTGGTTTTAAATACCCATTTACAGCCTACAGGCTTGACTCCATTAGGTAACTCACAAAGATCCCAGACCGAGTTATGTTTCATTGATTCCAACTCATCTTTCATGGCTTCGAGCCATTGAGTGGATTTGTCGCTCTTCATGGCTTGGCTAAAGGAAACAGGATCTGATTCCTTTCCAAAATCAAACTCACTCTCATTTAGGTAAACTATATAGTCATCAGAAATGGCAGGCTTCTTTGCTCTCTCTGATCTACGCAATGGTAGATCAGTGGCAGTCGCCATGGGAGCAAGAGCCTCCTCAATGTGGGGTGTGTCAATAGGTATAGCCACAGGTGCATCAACACTGGCTTGAATAACTGGTGTTGGTGCCACTTTTTCTTGGATAAAAGGGATAGGAATTATAACCCGATTCTCCTCAAAAGTGATTTTTCTAAGCTCTATACTCCCACTGATCTCACGATCCTCAAAGAATTGTGCATGTCTAGTCTCAACAATCCGGGTACTATGAGTGGGGCAATAAAATCTATAGCCTTTTGATCAATCAAGGTAACCAATGAAATGACAACTTATAGTTTTAGGGTCCAATTTTCCTAATTGTGGGTTGTACACCTTTGCTTCAGTCAAACAGCCCCAAATGTGTAAATATCCTAAAGTCGATTTTCTGCCTACCCATAGCTCATAAGGAGTTTTGAGAACTGCCTTACTAGGAACTCGATTGAGGATATGCACCGCTGTTTTCAAGGCTTCTCCCCACAAGAACGTAGGCAACGTAGAGTTGCATAACATGCTTCTCACCACATCCATAAGAGTACGATTTCGTTGTTCAGCTACACCGTTCTATTCAGGTGTTCCCGGCATGGTGTATTGAGCGACAATGCCATGCTCTTGTAGATACAGGGCGAAGGGTCCTGGATTGCGACCTGTTTCAGAGTATCTACCATAGTACTCTCCGCCTCTATCAGATCTCACAATTTTAATCTTCGAATTGAGTTGTAACTCAACTTCGACTTTATAGATTTTAAATATATCCAGGGCCTCAGATTTCTCGTGAATGAGAAATAT
Source organism: Chloranthus sessilifolius (assembly GCA_021018995.1). NCBI lineage: Eukaryota > Viridiplantae > Streptophyta > Magnoliopsida > Chloranthales > Chloranthaceae > Chloranthus > Chloranthus sessilifolius. The sequence goes on from CM037586.1 coordinate 11,167,595, forward strand.
ATAACCAAAATGAGAATAATCATCAGTGAAGGTAATAAAATACTTTTGACCACCAATAGCGGGAGTTGGAAACGGTCCACAAATATCAGTGTGGACTATTTCCAACAAACTCGTGCTTCTGAGAGCCCCTTTCTTATTAGTTTTTGTGAGTTTCCCTTTAACGCAATCAACACAAGTATTGAAATCAGAGAAATCGAGCGCATCGATTATATCATCTTTAATTAACCTCTCTATTCTATCCTTAGATATATGGCCTAAACGTTTATGCCATAAAATGGAGGAGTTATCGAGTGCTCGTTTTCGTTTCTTACTTATTTTATCATTCACATGCATAGAAACTAAAGATTGGGCGTAAGATGAATCCAAGTTCAACTGATAAAGATTGCCCACTAATGAGCCACCACCCACAATATCAGAATTAAATAATAGAGTAAACATATTATGTCCAAATTTAAATTCAAAACCTAATGAATCCAATTTAGAAATTGAGATAAGGTTTATAGTGATACTGGGAACATAAATAGTATCAACTAAATCCAAAATGAAACCACTATCTAAAATGAGACGGAGAGTCCCAATGGCCTCCACGTCTGCTTCTACTCCATTCCTGAGTTTGATGGTACGTTCGCCTTTACTTAGCTTCCTGCTGAATCGAAATCCCTGCATTGAATTACTTATGTGAATAGTTGTACCAGAATCTATCCACCAAGTATTGCGTAGAGCATCAACATAAAGTGATTCAAAACACACAAAAGCAAGGTCATTACCTTTCTTAACTAGCCAATCTCTGTATTTCTGACAATTCTTCTTAATGTGTCCATTTTTCTTACAGAAGTGACACTTGATGCCAGAAGTAGATGTGCTAGCTTCTCCTTGTTTGGTTTCCGGTGGAGGAGCTTTCACGTTCTTTCCTTTATATTGTCCCGATTTTCGCTTGAAATTTCGTTTCGATGGGCCATGAGCGGCGTAATGGACACTTTCAGGATTTTCAGCCCGAAGTCGTTCTTCTTCTTGGACACAGTGAGCGATTAACTCGTTCATCTTCCACTTCTCTTTCTGCGTGTTATAATTGATTTTGAACGGGCCAAATTGCGCAGGAAGAGAAGTCATAATGAAGTGAACAAGATAACCCTCAGAAAAACCCATGTCTAGTTCTTTCAATTGAGTGGCCATGCCACTCATTTTCATAATGTGCTCCCGGACGCCGCTATGACCATCATATTTCATGGTTCCCATTTTAACAATTAGACTACTGGCAAGGGCTTTAGAAGTCCCTTGAAATTGTTCCTTAATGGCTTGCATGTATTCTTTTGCAGTGTGCGAGCCAGGAATACCTCCCCGAATCGCATCAGCAATGGAACTCTTTATGATCATGAGGCTCATACGATTTGATCTATCTCATTTTTCTAAATCCGTATGGTTCACTGCCAGATCCTCAGCCGAGGCATCAGCGGTGAGCACCTTGGGTTTATCAGATCGTATAGCATAGTCAAGATCCATGCAGCCTAGAACAATTGCAACTTGTTCCTTCCATTTCTTATAATTTGATCCACTCAAAAGTTCAATTCCACCAATCATACTGGTTATGATAGACGGGTTCAATGCTGCACAATAATTAAGGGCTTTATTATGTCCACATACAATCGAAGTAACTATCAATTCCACAAGGTTATAATTATAGTATGTGACGCGAAAGTTAAAATATGTCAAGGAATATAAAAATTAAAACCAATGTGGTTTTATTGATAAACGATTTGTGTCATTATAACCCTCCGTTGGGTCGAGCCATAACATACTAGTCGCTTCCTCAATCTATATTAATGATGGTGGTACTAATTGCGTCGTTATGACCCTCCGTTGGGCCGAGTCACAACACGCGAGCAGTACCCACACACACAAAATAATGAATAGTGAAACACAGCCATCATATAATATTTAGTGATTCATCACCGTTGGGCAGAAGAATCCCTTATGTTGTAACGCCAACGTTCACTACACACTTTCACTAGATTTGTAACACGGTCTTGGACAAAATTAAACCTCACTATGAAAACCACGACACTAGGAAAGGCCATCACCGTTGGGCAGAAGAATCTTTCCAAGCCATGTTTTCAAAATAGGTTTGATAATATTTTAGAAGATCACAAACCGTGTTATAAGGAGGTGTCAGAATAGACAATAAACGAACATTATTGTGTGTAAGTACCAGCCATGGTGGTGGAGCACAACCTCCACTACCCATTTCTAATGAATGATACTTGAGCAAAAATTGATTACACAATTAAAAAATAGAAAAAATAACATCAGGTCATGAAAATATCATAATAGAGAGCTCATTATCAAAAATAGACCTCAAAAACGAATCCGGAATGTCCGAGATAGTTAAAATTCATATATAATGTCCGAAAATCGGACCTATAAATAGCCCAGAAATGGCCCGAGAAGATTAGGAAATAGTGTGGTTATGTTGGGCCGGGTACCAAAACTGGGCCATGGGCCTTAGTGACCGAGTTGGCCAAGGGCCCAGTGGGTCGAGCGGACTCGGGCCAAATAGGCCAAGAGCCGAATGGGCCTAGGGCCCAGTGGGTCGGGTCCGCCGGGTCAGACAGGCCGGGCTGGAGCCAAAACGGGTCAGGTTGGGGCCAAATAGGCCTGGCGGGTCGAGGCGGGTCGGGCCAGGGTACAAATAGGCCTGACGGGCCAGGGGCCAAACGGGTCGGGCTGGGGTCCAAATAGTCCGGGCGGTGTCGGGCCATAGTCCAGAGGGTCATGCGGGTCGGGCCATAAGCCAAAATAGGCCAGACGGGCCAGGGGCCAAACAGGTCGGGCTGGGGCCAAATAGGCCAGGCGGGTCTAGGCAGGTCGGGCCATAAGCCAAAATAGGCCAGACGGGCCAGGGGCCAAACGGGTCGGGCTGGGGTCCAAATAGTCCGAGCGGTGTCGGGCCATAGTCCAGAGGGCCATGCGGGTCGAGCCATAAGCCAAAATAGGCCAGACGGGCCAGGGGCCAAACGGGTCGAGCTAGGGCCAAATAGGCCAGGCGGGTCGGGCCAAAGACCAAAAAGGGCTAGGCGGGTCGGGCAGTGGGCCGGCAACGGACCCGCCCCATCCCCTTTCTTCTTCTTCTTCTTCTTCTTCTTCTTCTTCTGAAATTTTTTTTTTTTTTTTTTTTTTTGAAGTTACAACGCCTTCAGCCAACCCACGCCTCCACCGATGACCCGGCGCTGGCCCGGTCAGGTGCCCACGATCGGCCCGTAAGTCGGCCGGTGCCAGTCGATGGCGGAAAAAGCCTCCTGGCGGACCGGTGGCCAATAAAACCCAAATTTTAATTTTTTTGTGTTTGCTCTGAGCAACCGCAGCAGCTTACCGCTGCCCAAGCGAGGATCGGCGCCGGCGGTCGAGGGGACGGTCGGCCCCGACGCCAGATTGGCGGTGCCGTCAGTCCGGAAAAAAACCTCGGCGCGGACCGCCCAAAGAACCAAAAACTTTTTTTTTTTGAATTTCTGGAATCGCAGATTCTGCAGCCCGCCACGGTGACCGACGGCGGGCTAGTGGGCCCAATCGATGACAAGGCGTCAATCCGTGACGAAAATCCCACACCGGCGCCGGTCCGACGGCCACAAATATTTTTTTTTTTTTTTTTTATGTGCAATCCATGCAGGCACACTTGAATAAACAGAGACCTTGAGTCTCTTTTTTTTGCAGCCATAAGATAAAACTTATACACTAATGATTTGACCGATCATAACGCCAATCATGGCTCTGATACCAATTGATGGAATATAAATGGATCTGACGATCCGACCGTCCAAAATTAATCCGAATGATCTAGGCGCATGATCAATCAAAAACAATAAACCAACCATCTATAAATTAGATATATGTGCGTACCTTGAGCATTAGCCATTAATGGTTGCCGATCTTCAACGATCTTCTCGCGTTCAATGTCTCCTAGCACAATGGGGATGCTCTCGCCAATAGGGAGGATTGAATTATGTCGAGCAATCGTTCGGGACCAGGCACCCCTTATATTTATAGCCAAAGAGTCCTATCCCATTAAGGACTGAAATTACTAATTATAGTGTAATTAGAAATCACAATCATACCTTAACTGAAAGACTCAATAAGCAGTTGCCTATTCTCTTCAAACTCACCAGAATAGCAATTGTATATCTTAAGATTGATCTTATACCATTCACCGGTCAACGGGTTTGACCATAGTGACGGCCACCAAAATAGGAACTTCTAACAATTTAATGTTACAAGATTTTGGTTTCTGGAGAAAAAGCAGCCACGCACAAAAGCTTAACCCCCCCCCCCCCCAATTGCTTTTAGAATAGTATATTATATAAAAGTAACAAAATGATTTTCCAAGAATACGATGTGAGATATACAATGAAAGTGAGATAATCCTGTTAGAAAAGCTTTGATCTCTGAATCCAAAGCTCTACTTGTAGAGCCTAATAATGATAGGACCTCTTCTAGTATTATCCACTCTCTTAAAACTAGGTAAATAAAATAAAAATATACCCCCCAGACGCCCACCCCATGTGATCCAGTCTACACATTCAAAAACCGAGAAATGAATCTTCGACCGTTCAAGTTGATCATGGACTCACAAAGTAATCAATGAAGTACTGTTCAACATTTTTCTACACTGATAAAAATGATTGTTGGCCTAACAACATGGGCTATCTAGAGGGGGAATTGTGAAGGACCAGCTATCATATGGGAAGCACTTCTTGCAACAGAATCCAAGTATAATCGGACCTCAAGTGGCACCAAACCTGAGGATCGGGTGGCACGGCAACTTTCTCAAGGTCCATCCAAAAAAAATTAGAAAAAGGTATTTATCCACCATTCAAATGTTGGTCAAAAGAAAAATTTTAATGCACTGGGTTCGGGGGCGGCGGTGTAAAACTTTGACCTGGGTTTTGAAGGGAAAAATAGTCCAAAAATGTGACAAAGATTGGAGGGAATATCTAAACGATTTTGTATGTAAATATATGTACTACTTATGTCAAAACAGCCCTTCCCATGAGTATTTAACAACTAAAGTAACACATCAACACACCCTACATCAAAGATTAGAGAAGACAGCAGTAATGTTGTAACACACATGCACCAGATCATCAAATGTCAATGAGTTAGATAAGTCAATTTAGATCACTAGAGCAACAACACAAAGAAGCAGCAAAACAATCACAAAGTTGAGAACTTTATAGACAAAAAAGGGGAGAAATATACTTAGATGCAGTCACCATCCCACGATTCGAATTAGATTCAATATTATTTCTTTCAAAAGAAGAATTACACACTTCCATCTTCGGTAAACAAAGCATCATTAATCTGATCCATCTCCATCGTCAATGACATTGATTGAAGGAGCTTGTCGTGCACAACTTGAGTATGCGGAGGTGCATCAACAATTACTCCAGGCACATTTTCCCTCACCCAATTGACAACATCATTATCGTCATTCTCAATGTCATTTGGTAGTTGATGTCCATAAGGGTCTCTATCCAATAATGAATCATCTTGTGCACTCATCTCATATAAGTCCCTAGGTCTATTGTTGACGACGACATGCCAATCTGGTTCAGTTAGATCTTGTACATAGAAAACTTGTTTAGCTTGAGTTGCCAATACATATGGTTCATTGATTGCTTGATTTCCAGGGAACAATAATCTTGAAAATTTTACCAATGTGAATCCTAATTCGTTGGTCTTAATACCTCTGCCTTGTGTTGTTACATCAACCCAATCACACTTGAACAATACGTACTTGAGTTGCTCGGAATATGTCAACTCAATTATGTTTGTTAAGCGACCATAATAGGTCATCTCTCCTGCCACGGGGCTTTTATCTCTTGCATTGGAATAGCTCGTAGTAGTTGCAGTAACCGCAACACCACTATTTTGAGTTTTAGCACCATTTTCCTTATCAATAGTTTGAAATTTATAGCCATTAATGGTGTAGATGGTCAATTTGTTAGCAAGGGAACGTGGTCCTTCCGCAAGGAAAGCAACTCCTTCCGCCAATGTACTATTTGAATCGCTCAACATTCGAACCTATTTGACATTTGCAAGTAGGTTAAATTACTAACCAAGATTCATCAACTAAAAAGGTACCTAAAATGTAAACTCTCATAACTTACATAATCCTTAAATCAATCAATGAATTGTTTGTAGTGCATTTTCTGTCTTTCATGGGGACTTGCTTTGCGGTGCTTCAACCAAAGTATCCGATTGTATTGCCTACATGAATTTCATGTCATATGAAACTCCAACACTGAATAAAATTGTTAATCACATTTAAAATTTTAGTAATTTAAAGGCTTACTCTAGATAATCTTTAACCTTCACATCGTTGAACAACACGTAACGATGTGCCTGGGTCCATTCTATTTCACTAAGTTTAAATGGCACAACACCCCTGATCTCATTTACGTCACGATTTCTTGCGGATCGGTTTAACCTTATTTCAATGTCGTTTAAGTATCTTGAGCAGAATGTTAAGACATTCTTCTACGACATATCCTTCAGCAATAGACCCTCAGGTTGAGCCTTATTACGCACATATGACTTCAGCATAAACAAGTATCTACATTGAAAAATGTTTCATTTACATGAATGAAATTATAATTAATTTCAAATCCATAAATAACTTCAGGTAAAATGGGTCATGCCTTTTGATAGGATACATCCATCGATAATGGACAGGTCCACCCAACTGTGCCTCTGATGCCAAATGTATGGGCAAGTGCACCATAACGTCAAAAAAAGCAGGTGGAAAAATTCGCTCTAATTGACAAAGCACCACTGTAATGCGATTCTCAAGATGTCTCAAATCCTCAATCCGGCAAACTTTCGAACATAACTCACGAAAGAAGTTGCTCAACCCTATTAATGGATAAGCTATGCTCTTGGGTAATATTTTTCGAATAGCCAATGGCATGAATTGTTGGATTATGACATGTGAATCATGGCTTTTAAGGCCATATATTTTGCGCTCTTCAATATTAATGCACCTTGCAATATTTGACGAGTAACCTTCCAGAATCTTCAAACTCTTCAACACTTTGCAAAACATCTCTTTCTCTCTTTTGTCCATAGAGTAGCATGCGGATGGTAGATGAGCTTTACTTCCACCGTTCTGCCATTGTGGGTGTAGCTCATGTCTCACCTCCAAGTGGACCAAGTCAAGGCGCGCCTTCAAATTATCCTTTGTTTTACCTTCAATATTCAACAAAGTTCCTAACACACTATCACACACATTTTTCTCAATGTGCATTACATCTAAATTGTGTCTGAGTAAATTGTATTTCCAATATGGCAATTCAAAGAATATGCTCTTCTTCTTCCAGTTATATGGCATGCTAACCTCATCCATAATTTTTTATTTTTTCTTGGCAGATTATTTTCCAAATACATGTGCACTGTTTTGTAATTGATTCATCACATCTGATCCAGATAGAGGAGTTGGAGCTGTTCTGAACTCACACGTACCATCAAAAAAATGTTTATCTCATCGGAACCTATGATTCGATGGTAAGAATCGACGATGACCCATATAACATTGCTTCCTCCCATGGATCAAATATCTGCTGCATGTGTCCTTATTGCATGAAGGACATGCCAACTTCTCTTTCATGCTCCAACCCGACAACATAGCATACCTTGGAAAGTCACTAATTGTCCAAAGCAAGGCGGCACGTAATTGAAATACCTCATTCTTTGACACATCATATGTCTCTACCCCAAATTCCCATAATTCTTTGAGTTCTTCAATCAGAGGCCTCAAGTAAACATCAATGTTATTTCCAGGGCCAGATGAACCCGGTATAAGCAATGACAGTATTATGTTTGGCTTCTTCATACATAACCATGGTGGCAAGTTGTATGGAATTAATGTCACAGGCCATGTACTGTGTGCGATGCTCATTGTGCCAAAAGGATTGAAGCCATCGCTTGCTAACCCAAGTCTAACGCTGCGAGAATCAGATGCAAAGGTTGGATTGATGATGTCAAAATGCTTCCATGCTTGAGAATCAGCAGGATGTCTTAAAAGCTCATCTCTAGTGCGACATTCGGCATGCCATCTCATGTCAGATGCAATTTTTGATGACATATACAACCTTTGTAATCGTGGTTTCAATGGGAAGTGATGCAAAATCTTTGCCGGTCTATTCTTTCTATCGCCTTCTAAATGATCATCATGAGCCTTTCATCGTGAAGTACCACAAACGTCACATGATTGTTTGTCAGCGAACTCTTTCCAATATAGCATACAATCATTTGGGCATGCGTCAATTTTATTGTAATCAAGTCCTATATCAGAAATAATTTTTTTTGTTTGCCAAAAAGAACTAGGCAATGTTGAACCCTCAGGGAGTACCTCTCTTAACAAATCAAGCAACATTGTAAATGATTTGTTACTCCATCCACTAATGCATTTAATATGTCATAACCTAACAATGAATTATAACTTTGTATATGATTTACACCCTGGGAATAAATCTTGTTCGGTATCTTGCACTAACTTGTGGAATTTAGCAGCATCTGCATTAGGTAGATCATTAATTTTCTGTGTCATACCATCCGAACCTCCTTTTGGATTCTGGATCCCAAATGCATCACACAACAAAGCACTCATGTCGTCACCCATCTCCTACTCATCCGATCCACTATCAACCAAATCATTCCTCATTGAGCTTGTCTGAGATATGTCTTCCCCATGAAAAAACCATTTGGTGTAATTTTGATGGGGAAGACATATCTCAGACATATGATCGTATGTCGTTTCTCTATCTTGATATAGTCTATTGTTGCATCTGACACATGGACACTTCAACTTTTCATTTACAGTTGCTCCTCAAGCTATTGCAAGCTCGATGAATCCTTTTGCACCTTGAAGATACTCTGGAGAAATTCTATTCCATCCAGATACAAAAATAGCATTCTTATTTAAACAACATACCAACATTCAAGCTACTCAAAACATGTGAACATAAAGGAATATAAAATACCTAGGCTTCTGAATCCAACATTTATCCATCATGTGGGAGACTAGATGTACAATCTCCAACTTCTTGGTTGTTAATCTCTAGAAATCATGTAAAAAGGTTACAAGAGATAACAAATAAGGAATTAGCCTCTAGAGACATTCAATAGAAGTTTACAAGTAATATTGGGAGAGATACTCTTATCAAAAGGTTGTTTACACTGTTCTCTTTTCTCATCCTTTCAGAATTTTGGACACACTTTAAAGGTTTTCTTCAGGAAAAAAGTTATAGTTCCTTTGAAAGAAAGAGCGACTAGGGTGCCCACCTAAACCAAGTCCTAGCTTCAAACTAATTTTAAGGTTAAGAAATATTTCTCTCTCTCTCTCTCACTCTCTCATATGATGATGTTGGGTTTAATGATCTGTTGATGTCTGTATACAAAGATTCTTCTGCGCATATTATACAGATTTTCTTTCTAATTTGCATAAAAATGAGCTCAAATCCTGCCTTTGCTGCTCTCTTTATCTGTTCTTAGCAACTATGCTTTGAAAGCTTGTGAAACTGAGCTGCATTTGTTGTGTACTCTTTTTATGCAAAATTCATTATATGCGGAATAAAAAGCTTCAATAGGAACTTCTCTTTTGTAAATCCAATTTTGTTGGAAAAGGCAACATATATGAATTTATATAAAAATATTAACTATATAAAATAATATTATGTTTTACATCAAACAAGTGGCTATTGGCTTGTTGATTAATCTGTATTTTACAGATCAGTGCTAATGTTCAAACCATGTTAACAAATATATGAATATTTGTAAGATTTTAATACATTATACCTTAACCTGGCCTAAATTACTATGACCTTTTTGTGAAAGAATGAAAGTTATAAAAAAAAAAAAAAATTAAAGGTGTACCACAGGTAGCGTCGGCAAAAGCGTAGGCAGGTATGTGTGCAGAAACAACTCCGTTGGCGGTAGGAACGCGAGGGAACTAAGGAGTCGTAATCGAAATCAATAGCTTTGAACTGAGGAGTGTAATCGCAAAAAGAAACCTACAAAAAATCATCAAATCAGCCATCTAGGTTATTTGAAATTCAAAACATAACAATGCATCAACTACTCAAAACATCAAATCTTACTCGTGAAGGATGGCACGATTGGAGGGGAACCTACTGGATTGGCATAATATTTGCAGCAAATTTAAACATAAAATTCTCCTCCAGGATCAGATACTTTGGTGAAAATACAGAATGTTGCAAGTGATGGAAGCAGTCTAAATGAAAAACCTAGCCTTTTCCAACACAAGTTGAAAACCTAAAGCAAAAAAGCGGATAAACAAAGATCAAAGAGAAATAAAACCTTCAATTAGTGCAATAGAAAATTAAAAAAAAACTTAAACCAAAATCGAGTTTCTTAAACAGATTTCAGAGAAAAAAGTGAAGATACCTGATCACCTGAGCGATTTGAGCGAGAGGAAATCTCAGCCAGGTTCAAAATCGAATCAAAACCCTAAAAAATCAATGCGATTTGAACTAGTTTCAACCTTAACGAGGTCTGAAATCAAATCAAAATCCTAACCCCATCAAAACACCATTGAAATCAAATCCGAAATTAGTCAGATCTTAGGATTTGAGCGAGGGGGAGCTTCGAGAGGAAGCTTTGAGCGAGATACACTTAGGGCGCCGAGTGATGAAATGAGGAATGGGTCGTGGGTCGTCGGGATTTAAATAGGATTCTAATGGGCCTTCCATTGAGTTACTGAAGTGCATGGGTCGGCTGGGTGGGTAGCTCATTGCATCGGATGACGGTGGTGATTGGTTAGCCGCCAAGAATAGGTGCCGACAAAAAGCCCATTTTTTGTAGTGACTGGGGGCACTAGATTGTAAATATGTGATTGTTTTTGTGAATTTTTTATTAGTAAACTCATTCATTCTCTCAAGAAATTGAGTATTTTTTACCGTAAAAATTCAGGCGAAGAGTCGGAAATTATAAAGGGCTTAGCAGAAGAAGAAAAACAAAAGGAGGAAAAAAAAAATGCCGAAATGATGAAGTTAATTGTCATTCTTGCAAAGGGCATCGCCAGACGATGTTCTATTGGTATTCAAGTCTTGTTGAACTTAATAACTTTTGATAAGTTATAAGGCATTTATTAGTTAGTGTTAACAGTAGTTGACTTTAAGTTTAATGCTTTCGTTTTGATTTTTAGAACAACTATATTGATAATGGCTAGCTGTTATAATTTTAGCATGTATAGCCCATTGTGGTTTGATAACTAAAATGGGACGTGATTTTAGGATCTTTGGTGTGCTTATTCTATGCCTTCTGTTTTTCGGATGCAGTTAGGGCATCTGGAAGGTAATATAGGTTTGGGAGCCAATCTCATGGCGATTCTTGCTATCCTTAGTGACTGGGTGTTTGCGGCTGGCCTCATCGAGGTGGATATTCAGGCTTTGGGGTCTCAGACTTGTAGATATGGCTCGCGGGATCAATAGTATTATGTAATATAAATTTGTTTATGTTTGCAGGTTGTTACAAAAGTCCCACATTACCTGGGCTGGGTTGGATGGCTCTTATTCTTGGTTTCTGTTGATTTGCTTCTCGCAAATTGCCTTTGTAGCTGCTTGTTTTGTTTCCTTCTTTCTTCTTCTGTATATATATATATATATATAGCCTCTCTTCAAAAAAAAAATTGGAACTTGATCATTCCTCCGTTGTCTGATGAGATGTTGCTCTCGGATTAGAGAAGATCTGATATATATTTCACATTGAATGCAATCTTCTCTATCTTGTAATCTCCAGTATCTTTAAAGAAACATGCGATTTCAAGAGGGTGTTAGAGAATCTTTAAAACTAAATTAGGAGGTGTAGATTGCACAACAACATTTTATATGGTGTTATCTTCTCGCCACCAAAGGCATCGTAGTGTTCTCATTTTAGTTATGACTGGCAAAATCTTTTGAAAACCTTTTCATCATTCTAGCAAAATAGAAGGGGTACTAGTGGCTAGTAGCTTCAACAAACTTTAATATAGGGCACTTTTCGAAAAGAGGACTCATATTGATAAAGTTTTTCACCATTATACTGAAAGGAAAAGTTTCTCATTATCAGGATTGCATGGATTTTCTTGGTGCGAAAATTTGAAAAAGAAAGGTATCAAGGTCATTTCACTAATCATTAAACAATATATTTCACGGATTTTGAGGACCCCAAAATACGGTGGATCCTGATTATGAAAAACTTTTGATTTTAGTATAATAGTGAGAAACTTTTTTTTCCCAATCCTGTTTCTGTAAATTTCCCTTTAATATAAGCAGAATGCAATAGATAGACAGTGACCACTATCAAGCACGATCGGATATTTTCAACTATTTATTAACAATCTGTTTATCAAGATCAAATAGCTTATCTATTTTGTAACCAATCACATGTTTGTTCTTCAAAGGAACATGCAATTGCAAGCAAGGTTCAAAATTTCGGCCGAAACCACCTAAATTTCGGTTTCGGTCCCCATCGAAACCAAAATCCAAAATTTCAGATTTTTTGTCTGGGATCCAAAATTTCTGATTTTGGTTTCTGTCATGCTCGAAATCGAAACCGAAATTTAACCCGAAATTTTGATCCTTGATTGCAAGAGGAAATAATAGAATATTTAAAATTAAATTAGGAAGCTTAGATTGCATAAAATTATTTATAAAAGAAGTTGAGTTTGTGTAATTACCCGAAAAATCCGAACCCAAACCCGACTGAAATCGTGTGTGTATCCGGCACGACAAACGAGGTCGCCCTATAAATGTTAAATAAATCATTAAATAATATTATGATAACTTTGTGTGGAGAGGATTAAGGTTTAAAGGTTTGTTTGGGCCTTAGTGGTTAAGCTGTGCATCGACCCACCATGTGCCGCTTAACACCAAAACCGAACTTAGGATAAGAGGATAGAACTTGGGGGCAAATATCAAAGATATTTGAGTTGGATTTCGTGGGTTATAACAGAGAGAGGAGGTGGGTTGCTTAGAGGCTAAGTGTAGCCTTTTGAAATTGAGAAGAAGAGGGAGAGCCGTGCACCTTGTGGAAACTCGTCACCCGTGAACCCCCTTCTCGTGAGATTCCGACCGCGAGAGCACCATTGCGCAGAAAACTCCACACTCTTCGTAAAGCACGTGACGTCGGTATCGATGATGTTCCGCCATTTGTAAATTTTGACAGTTCAAATCCCTTTCCGTTAGAAACCCCTCTTTCTTTAAAAAACCCCATATTCAAAGAGCCGATTACTTTGGAATCGTCCCCCGCGCTTGGAAGAGGTTAAGATCGACGCGTAAGGATGAACGACATCATCTTCAAGTCCTTGTGATAAATCTCTATGGATTCGTCGTGGAAATTCAAAAGTTTCATTCCGAAACCCTCTTCAGCAACGATCCTTAAAGTCTCGAAATCGGTCGAAGAAAGGTTAGTTTTTCTTTGATTTTAATGGTTTAGATTGTAGAATAAATCCTTGTTTTAATTTAGTGTGTATGTGTGTGTGAATTCAATGAAGATCGTAGAAGATTTGAAAGAAAATAGATTAAAATGACAAAGCCTTATGGCTGTGCATTTCTGAAGGTTTTGATCGATCAAATTAGATGATTGATCGATCAAATTGGGTATTGATCGATCAAATTAGGTGGTTGCTAGATTAAATATGGTATTGATCGATCAAATTAGGTGGTTGATCGATCAAATTATATATATATTTATAAAAACAGAAAGTTTGTTTGCTGGAAGTTCATTCCCGACAGTATTGATCGATCAATTTGAAGATTGATCGATCAATGTAATGGGTTGATCGATCAAGGGTGAAATTGATCAATCAATGTGATAGGTTGATCGATGAGTAAATTGTTTTGATGATCAAAATTGAGCTGGAAGTTTGGCCAAGTTCTAAGTTAGCATGTTTTGACTTAAGTATTGATATAGCTTCGGTATTATAGTCATAACTCGTTGTCCCGAACTCCGATTGACACGATTCTTGATGCGTTAGAAAGAGTACAACGAGATCTAACTCTTTTATGAATTAACCAAATCTTTATTCAAATATTTTGAGGGTCAAAATAAATTAAGAAGTTGGATCAATTTTCGAGTCAATACGAAATTACCCATTTCCGCCTCGATTTTGAGAAAAAACTTAAATACGTCAACATTATTAATAATTAGGATCAATTTTTAATACATCATCATATATTTGATGTAAACTAAGAGTGGAGGCCGTGGATAATAACTTTTGGATTGCTTTAAAACGGCGTTGGATTTGCTTAGAAAGATCTGTTAAGGTAGGGGAAATCTAACCTAAAAATATATCTGAATATGATTTCATGATTCCTTCATAGCTGTATCCTGATTTCTGTTTTAAAAGCATGCTTGCATATCAATCAATCTCTGTCATCTCTGATTCCTGCATTCTGATTTCTGTGTTCTAAAGCTTGTTTCTGATTTCTGATATCTGATTTTTAAGGTCATATGTGTGACAGTCCGAATTTCTGCACTCGAAAACCTGTGCCATCAGGATCATGCTCTGGATGATCCTTGGGACAAATCACAGTGTCTGCTCGTATAGCAGAAAACCAAACAGACACGATGCAATAGTGGCAGATCGAGTCATCATATAAGGCATTTAAAAGAAAGAGATAAATAAAATAATACATATATAATATCAAAGAATATACATCCTCAAAAAGGAACCAAGAAGAACCAATAGTGATGGACATCTATCACTCAAAAACAGTGATTCCTATAGAATGTATATGAAAACAATAACAACATCTAGTATAAAATAATACAGAAGTGGCCACCAGGCTCACAAATAATCCAAATATATAGAACTAGAAACCCAGAAATACAAGGCTCGTATACCCAGGCTAAGGGTAGAACTAAATGGCACGGATATCATCTCCTAGTCCTCGCCTCCTCGACCTCGGTGATAGTCCGGATCGCTCTTCGAACCAGGGACCCTAGCCTTAGAACCTATTGTATGGAAAATAGGGTGAGCTACCATCTAAGCTCAATAGAAGAAATACAAGTAAATTGCATATGAAAATGGAAAATATGGCATACTAGATACAGAACATAGACAGGAAATCAGACAGATAGGGTATGCAGAGTACAGACGGAGCAGAATGAAATGCAGGCAGAAAATCAGGCATGCAAAATAATTAGAATACGGATATACAGGGACAAACATAGTCTCAGAATGATCAGATGCATGCATATAGTAGTTATTATCTTAAATTCTTTATACTTAAATAACTCACGTGTGTATATCACATGGTAGCCAGATGTGTGCCGATGGATAACCCCGACCATCGCCATTCAATGAACAATTTCAGAGTATTGCATCAAGTCTCTAACAAAGGAGAGCAACTTGTGTTGAGATTTACAATCAGATACACGGATATTCCGCTGTGCCGGTCCTGGGTATCCTGCCACGTCAGGGGGGTTCATCACATGAACTTTAAATCAGAGCATATTTGTCAGGAATCAGAGCAGAGCAAATATACAGGACCAAAAATAACAGAGCTTTTTTTTTAATTTTATGTAAGATATGTTTTTAAAACAGAAGAAATCAGATACGGATGCTAGGAAACCATGCAGTCAAAATCAATTACAAATTAAGTTGAATTTCACCTACCTTAGACTTAATCTTTCTAACCAAATCTAAGGCCTTTTAAGATGTCCAGGCTTTGACCTAGAACAAACATATCACAAATTTTATGTCATAGCAGAAAAGAAAACATTGCCCCCCAGTGTTTGCTTCCCAATCCAGAACAGAGTATTCGATCGATCAATCACCCTATTTGATCGATCGGATTCACATCTGATCGATCAATCTCTTTGTTGATCAATCGGATGCCCCACAGCTACCCATTCAGAACTGGAGATATCTGATCGATCAATCTTCTTATTGATCGATCAGATGCACAACTCGATCGATCATTACCCATGTTTTATCGATCGGGGTAAAAACTCAGAAAAACATAGCTCATGTTCTATAGTTCTTTTATAAAATTCGATTGATCAAATCCTTGATTTGATGGATCAATCCTACAGCTTGATCGATCAATTCCCAATTGATCAATCAGTTCATGCCTGATCGATCGGACTCATCGGGCACCAACTTCTCAAGAAAGGTTACCCTTCTATCTCACAAGGTCACAAGAAGATTCGATCGATCAACCCCTATGTTTGATCGATCAAATTACAAACTGATCGATCAATTATTCAAATTGATCGATCGGATATGACAGTCAAGCACTCATTAAAGGGGGTTGTTGAAATCAACCCAAATCAACACTAGCCATAATGATTTCCCCGAATCATTTAAGCCTTCGTCACACTAGCATTTAAGACAAATAAATCTCGTACAAAACTTATAAACTCACCTCGTACGGTGATTGTTCTAGGTTCACGGCATCCAGGTTTCACTAGGGTTTCGGGTTCGAATCGGAGAGCTCATCAATGTGGTTTCTCCAATGGACCAGAGGTTGAGTCTCACACTAACATGTAGGCGTGCTTTGCTCTTTCAATTCGGTTCGACGTATTCACGTCGACCTCCTCACGCATTAAATCAGAGGGTCGGAGATTTGGGGTTTCTCTCACACAAATACTCACGGGTGGTTCTCTAAGAATGGTTTGCAAGCTAGGTTTTCAAGGCTAGAGTAAGGAGAAGAAGGATTGGGTATTCCTAATCTTCCTTCTCTTATAAGCTACAAGGGAAATATCCTAGATATTTTCATCTCTAATGGTCTTGCTTTGGTGATGAACACACATATACACCCACACGTTCCTAACATCCTACAAAGAATCCTATCGAACCTCAGATTTGTGTCGCAAGTGATCTATCACTTCGCACACACACAGAATAAAAGTGCTAGTATTAAAAGTCCTATTTCCAAACTTTAACTTTGTCTCGATTTTTATGCCATCATGGATACCGAGGCAATCAGAAGGTTCTCAAAATTTTTGGATCGTTATATGCTCCCCCCCTTAGGAATTTTCGTCCTCAAAAATGTCAGGGAGGCGTAGACAAGACACCCTAATCCTAGTGTACCGAATAAAGCGAAACAGACATCGAAATCGATACGAGTGGGTCACAGTGCAATAGACTCTGATAAGCACGTTTATGGAGGGTCGGGGATCCATAGTAACCTGGATGTACTGCATGTGACATCCGAGAATGCCACAGAGGATTGCATCCGTACATGGATGCATCCGTCCCAAACAGCATGTGCTCGGCAAAAACATTCCACGGTGACTCAAACAACCATAGTCGCAGACCACACACACATCAAAACAGGAAACAGATAAAGCCAATGTACAAAGCAGATACATCATATGCAAGGGAATTAGAGTAATGAACATGCAAATATAACCGAGAGTAGCATACAGATGCAGGCAAACCGAAATCATGCAGGAAGTAATCGTGCATGCAAAGTAGAAATATATAAAGGAAACAGAAATTGTATATATACTGATATATATATATACACACATATACACAGATATAATAAGAACATGATATATATATATAAGTGAAAGAAATCACCTGCCGGTGGAGTTGACAATGGACCTGGCTCCGTAGGTGTAGCAGGTTGGTTCGCCCTGGCTAGCTCAGCGCTATAATCGCAAGGGTCAACCGTGTGCTGACAAGAGTGAGCTATCATCGAGGTAGCCATTGTCGCGTAGGAGTGCTGCATCAAGAGCTCGAGCATCCCCTCATGATAGTCCAATTTCCAGTGCACCTGGCAATGGAACTCCTCCATCCCATCCAATCGCTCATGAAGCCTCTTGTCGTTCTCGTTCATGACGGCGACGAGGGCTTCAAGAGAAAGGGTGGAAGGCTCTGCGCTGCGCGACGTAGAAGCTTGGGTAGGTCGGCACGGTGTAATGGGAGCAGGTCTAGCAGGCACGATAGCCTGTGGTGGACAATTAGGCTGTGCCTCCCCCACATCTGCAGCTCCCGCAGCCGGCTCAGCTCCCGCCTCAACTGGAGGAACGTCCCCCTCCACCTCTAGTAACGGCTTGACCAAAAGGTTATAGCTTTTAGTCCAATCCTTTAACAGGAAGACTTTAACATTGTCGTTTCTCCTAGGCTCCCCAGGAGCCATGCTATAGTTCTCCCGCATAGAATTGTACTGCTCGACCATGCGGGTGATCAAACGAGTATAGGGCATCTCCTTCTTAGGTGCCACCTTTCTCGTCAACCGATCAAAGGCATCTAACATGCCATCAATGATAATGTCAGCAATGGAGAACCAACGGTTCTTAAAGGCGGAAAACAAAAATTGTTGTACGATGCCCGGACGTTCAGACTTGTGGAGAAAAGGGTACAAGGCGCACTTGACATAGGTGTCAAGCATCCATAGGTCAGCGAGTAATTGGGCTCTCTTTATTGATTGGCCCGACCCATGCAAACCATGTGTTATCTTAGTGATGACATCCCCAAAAGTCACCTCCTTGATGTACGAAGGTTCCAATCCACACGTCACCACGTATGCCGAGGGGCATTGCATGGCAGCGGTGACATGGAAGTGGGTAAATCTATACTCTAATCTGTCGATCATGGTAACCATCTATTTTCGGCTACTACCTCGACGGAGGTGCTGATAGAACATACATACTATGCGTGGGCAATAGTAGTCATTGGAGGTCGTGAGCATGGGCTTAAGCCCTAGCTTCCCAATGTAATCGATCGCCCAAGCCATCTCAGGGCGATCATAAAAAAGAGTTGGGGTAAACTCTTGGTCTAGCAAGAAACTTTTGGCATTCCAAAAGTCGGTCGACAACTCATGTTCGATGAGTTGCGGTTGGGGTGGATTGACAGTTGGTATAGGTGGGATGGGTGGTGCCACAGGTGGTATGGTGGGTGGCACGACGGGTTCAACAGGCGGTATTGAAGTACGAGCCCATGAAGTAGGGGTCTTGCGCGAAGCATTCTTTGTGCGAGGCCCCATGGTCAATAGAGAAGAAAATTGAGAAAAAAAAAACTCAAAGAAATTGAAATTTATAGGGTTTTACCATGCAAGGAAACCAAAAAGGGTTCAAGGAACCAAGAATCCGAAGCTCCGACAGTCGAGAGTGGCTGGAAATCAAGTTCGCACGCAAGGGAGGTGAAACGCTCTCACTCGATGACCTCTCTTGAACCGTTCAAATGGGTTATTTAAAACCCAGGCGTAACTTAAATCGATCCACTCGATCGATCAATGTCACAGATTGATCAATCGGGACCCTAAATGAAAAAAAAAAACCTAGCCCGAAGGATTGATCGATCAGACCTCCTGGTTGATCGATCGGATGCAATATTGATCGATCAATTTGTCCAATTGATCAATCGGACGTGTACAATTTAAAAATCCACTTGATCGATCAGTCCATTTATTGATCGATCGAACTCAATAGTCGATCAATCAAATATCCCCTTTGATCGATCAGATTGGCTTATATTAGCAAATCAGCATTGATCGATCAGATACACAGGTTGATCAATCAGACACATATTTGATCGATCAAAACCTCAATTTGATCGATCAGGTATGACAGTAAAACTGTCCTTTCAAAAATGCAAATGCAAAAGACCTGCGATTATCGCCAAAATCCAACGGAGATACAATAAGGTCATGCTAATGTCGTAAACCATACATGCACCTTCACATAACTTAATTACTGTATCAAAACCGGGCATTACAAAAATCAACTGAATATCACACGTACCTAACACATCAGGTGTACAAATGCAGGTACAACTCTCGAATTTTGGCTTCGCGCTCCCAGGTAGCTTCAGCAGAAGAGTGATTTCTCCACTTTATGAGTACTAGTGGAATAATCTTCGTCCGTAAAACCTGTTCCTTACGGTCCAAGATTTGCACAGGTTCCTCTACCAGAGTCAAGTCCTCTTGAAGCTCAATCGATTGAAAATCTAGAACGTGTGTTGGGTCTTTCACGTATTTCCTCAGCATGGAGACGTGAAACACATTATGCATGCTTGCCAATTGTGGTGGCAAGGCAATCCTGTACGCGACTTCCCCAACATGTCCGACCACCTCAAAAGGCCCAATATAACGTGGACTCAACTTTTTACGCTTTCCAAAATGCATCACGCCCTTAGTTGGCGAGGTCTTCACAAATATTTTATCCCCGACCTGAAAATCGGCTTGTGTTTGATGAAGATCGGCATAACTCTTTTGACGACTTTGAGCAACCCTCAATCTCTTGCGGATCAACCAAACCGTCTCGGTGGCACTGTCCACGATATCTGATCCCAAAATAAGTTTCTCACCGACTTCGTCTCAGTTCAACGGAGATTTTCATCGTCGTCCATATAAAGCTTCATAGGGAGCCATACCAATGCTAGACTGATAGTTGTTATTATACGCGAACTCAATTAAAGGTAAATGCTGATCCCATGACCCGTGAAAATCTAACATGCAGGCACACAACATATCCTCTATAATCTGGTTCACTCTTTCAGTCTGCCCATCTGTCTGCGGGTGAAACGCCCTCCTGAAATCAAGTCTAGACCCCATGCCCTCCTGAAATCTTTGCCAGAACTGTGATGGATATAGTGGATCGCGATCACACACAATATTGACTGGTATACCATGAAGTCTAACTATCTCTTTCATATATAGCTCTACAAGCTTATTGGCGGTGTATGTAGTACAGTATGGTAGAAAATGTGCCGACTTAGTCTGTCTGTCTACAATGACCCAAATGGCATTCTGTTTCCTCAACGTCTGTGGAATCCCAGTATAAAATCCATAGAAATAGCTTCCCATTTCCATTCCGGTATGGGCAGAGGTTGCAACAGTCCCGCTGGATTCCGATGATCTACCTTAACCTATTGGCAGACCAAGCATCTGAACACATATTCTGCTACGTCCTTCTTCAAGCCTCTCCACCATAAGCTTTTCTTCAAGTCCTGATACATCTTAGTACTCCTTGGATGTATATCATACATGGATTTATGAGCTTCCTCCAAAATAGTGTCTCAGAGCTCAACATTAATAAGTATGCACACTCTATCCCTGAATAGCAAAGTATCATCCTCCCTGATAGAGAAATCTGCTCTAGTTCCACTGATCACACCCTGTCTAATGGTCATCAACTCATCGTCGACCATTTGAAGCTTGCGGATATTCTCGAATATTGTCGGCCTGATGACCAAGGTGGCCATTAAAGCTCCTGAACCCTTCACATCAAACCTTGTATCACATAGGGCCATGTCCTCTAGCAAACGCCATCTGTGCACTGTCATAATGAGATGAACCAACTGTACTGAAGATTTTCGACTCAATGCATCCGCTACTACATTGGCCTTTCCAAGGTAATACTGGATGGAACAATCATAATCTTTTAAGAATTCCATCCACCTCCTTTGTCGCATGTTCAGATCCTTCTGAGTGAACAGATACTTCAGTCTCTTGTGGTCAGTAAAGATATCAAATGTCTCATCGTATAAGTAGTGTCTCCATATCTTCAAAGCAAAGATCACCGCTGCTAACTCTAGATCATGGGTGGGATAATTTTTCTCGTGATCCTTAAGCTGTCTAGAGCCGTACGCGATAACCTTCTTATATTGGTTAAGAATACAACCCAACCCACTATAAGACGCATCGCTATATATAGCAAAACCTCCTCCACCAAAAGGTATAGCTAACACTGGAGCTGTTATCAGACGCGTCTTGAGTTCTTGGAAACTCTTCTTACACTGCTCTATCCACTCAAACTTGGCGTTCTTCTTCGTGAGCTACGTAAGCGGACCTGAGAGTCTAGAGAATCCTTCAACAAACCGTCTATAGCATCCCGCCAAACCGAGGAAACTACAGACTTCAATCACCGTCTTTGGTTGCTCCCAATTCACTACTGATTCGATCTTTGCAGGATCGACCATGATACCATCCTCAGAAACAATGTGGCCTAAGAAACTGACCTGATCAAGCAAAAACTCGCACTTACTAAGCTTGGCATACAGTTGATTGTCTCTGATGTCTGAAGAGCAACTCGTAAATGTTGAACGTATTCCTCTCTTGTCTTTGAATATATGAGGATATCATCAACAAATACCACCACTGACTTATCGAGGAGCGACTTGAATACCCGTTCATCAAATCCATGAACGACGCCGGCGCGTTCGTTAACCCGAATGGCATAACCAAGAACTCATAATGCCCATACCTCGTGTGAAAAGCGATTTTAGAAATGTCGTTCACCTTGATCTTCAATTGGTGGTAACCGGACCTCAGATCAATCTTTTAAAAGAATTTTATCCTACAGTTGATCAAAGAGGTCGTCTATCCGCGGCAGTGGGTAACGATTCTTAATCGTCATCTTGTTCAGCTGATGGTAATCAATGCACAACCGCATCGAACCGTCCTTCTTCACAAATAGCATCGGTACTCCCCAAGGAGATACACTCAGCCTAGTGAAACCCTTGTCCAAAGGTTCCTGAAGCTGCTCCTTTAGTTCTTTTAACTCTGCAGGCGTCATTCTGTATGGTGACTTTGACAATGATTCCATACCCAGCGCCAGATCAATTGTAAACTCAATCTCATGATTAGGGGGTAATCCGGGTAAATCTTCGAGAAAAACATCAGGGTACTCGTCAGCAACCGGTATAAGAGCGATGTCCCTCTTTTTCTCCTGATGGTCTTGCAGGTAAGCAAGATATTTGCGGCATCCATTCTTCATCATGTACTCTGCTCGAATGGCTGAAACAAACGGCACAACTTTGGATTTGACTCCACAGAAATGAAAGGATTTCCTCTTTGGAGGTCGGAAAGTCACAATCTTCCGAAGGCAATCCACACTCGCGTGATATGCTGACAACCAATCCATACCCAGTATCACATCAAACCCTTCCATGTTTAATGTAATCATGTCCATCATAGTCTCGTGATCTTCAATCATCACGATCACCGACTGGCACACTGTATCCATGTTGATTGAACTTCCCGTAGGGATATTTACGGCTAAGATAAAATCGAGAGTCTTGGGCACGATGCCTAACTTTTCAGAAAAATACGGAGTGATGAATGAGTGACTAGACCCAGGGTCTATCAATACGCAAGCATCCACTCGACTCTCATCACCCATACGCCGCATGACAAGTGTACCTTTTAGTGGTGTGATCAACATAAGAAGTTAACGCACAATAAACATAAACATTCATGTGCATCAATTAATCAAAACAGGATATAGTGGAAGAATATGCTAATACATTTAACCCTCAAAGCATAAAGATAACTTGAATGAAATCGTTTGATGTCACGGCATCAGTTGCGGTGACGGCATATGCTCGGACTTGAACAACAGGTCGAGACGATCTTTGTGTGGATACCGATCCAGCCCGCTCTTTACTCTCCTTGCTCTCCTCTGGGCAGTTCCTAACCAGGTGACCCATCTTGCCACACCTGAAGCATGCCTCTGTATCTCTCCTGCAGTCCTCTGTCTTATGTGGTTTCCCACACTTTACACACATAGGAGCCGGAGTAAATGAAGAGACCCGTGCAGATCCCTGCGCTATGGAAGCTCCACTGGCCAAAGAACCAGACGCTCTGAATGGTCTGGAAGATGCAGGTACGAATGACCTCTGATATGAACTTGGGCCGGACGATATAGCTGGTCGAGAGTGAGTAGGGAACCTAGGAGGTCTGGAGAAACTAGCCCTCATATTATGCTCAGGGTCCTGAGATTGTCCTTGGTAAGGCCTCTCCTTGTTCTGCTTGTCTCTCCAAGCGAACTGTTTATGGTTTTCCTTTTTCGCAATGAGAGCTTTAGACATCACACTCTCATAAGTCTCCTTCTCCCACATGGCTACGTCCTTTTGTGGGTTTTGTCTCAAACCTAGCTGAAATTTGCGAGCTCTCATCAGCTCAGTAGCCACATGCTAGGGTGCAAATCTGGCTAGTCTGTCAAACTTTGTGCCATACTCCCTCACTGTCATAGCCCCCTGTTTCAACTCAATGAACTTAACCTCCTACTGGTGCCTCACGATCTTTGGAAAGTACTTGTTGTAGAAGACTTTAGTGAACTCCTCCCAAGTCCAAGGAGTAGTAGGGATTTCCCTCTCTCTATTCTGGGATACCGACTTCCACCAAGGTCCGGCATCACCGTCCAACTTGAAAGTGGCCCAACGCACTTTCTCCACATCAGTGCATTGGAGCACTTCAAACAATTTTTCCATCTCCTCTATCCAACCCTCAGCTTCAATGGGATCAGTCTGACCCGAGAAGTTAGGAGGCCTCATTCCCCTAAACTCAGCGAAACCACTGGGCTGGTGAGGTGGTCTAGCTGCTTGCTGACCCAGAGCAGCAGTCTGTTGAGCGACGTTGGTAGCCAAGGCTTCCAACACCTGCTCCATTCTACTATCACTGCCACTTCTACCTCCTCTCGGTTCGACCAGAATCGCATTCGTATGCGATAAGAACTCCAATCCCCTAGATGTACCAGTGACATCGAGAATTTCCCTTAGAGGAACCTCTCTATTTCCTTCCCTACCTCCGCTGCATCCACCTCTGAACTTAGGGCCCATACTGGTCTATCATTGTGAAAATAATAACACTAATCAGTACATAGATTGTGAAAATAATCCAACATGAACCCGCAGTTCAACCTAAAGCCTAAGCTCTATACCAACTATGACAGCCCAGATTTCTACACCCGAAAACTCGTGCCATCAGGATCATGCTTTGGATGATCCCCGGGACAAATCACAAAGTGTCTACTCGTATAGCGGAAAACCAAGCAAACACGGTCCACTAGTGGCAGATCAAGTCATCATATAAGGCATTTAAAAGGAAGAGATAAATAAAACAATACATATATAATATCAAAGAATATATGTAAAGACCCGTATTTTGAACCCGAGTTAGACTGACCCTGTGTGTGTATTCGGCTCGGCAACCGACATCACCATTTGTTTTGGATTTTTATCTAGATGTGATTGTGCGGACAGATTTTAATTTAGAGCCCATTTGGACCCTCGTGCAAAAGTTGTGCACCGACCTCGGTGTAGCCGCTCAACACCGGACTTGAGTTTTAAAATTAGAAGTGTATAATACATAAGATGTGTGTGTGTGTTTTACTTTGTGAGCAATCCTATTATAAGAAGGAATTGCATTCCCGTATTATACTAGGTTTTGTTAAGAGAGGATAGTTACCCAACCGTGTGAAACTCCGTCTTCTCTCTTCTTCAATCATCGTAGGAGATCGGTTTAGAAAACCTCCTTCTCTAGAACCCTCTTTGTTGAAAGCACTTAAACCTTAGAAAGAACTTGAATCAACCTTGGATTCGTAGTTGGCTATTGGGAGAGGTTGAGATCATTGGGGGCGTGTTGGAGTTGTCTCTGTGAACTCGTGGGATCGATCGCGGCGTGAATCGTTGAGGAAACCCGTCGGTTTCGTTCCGAAGCTCCATTCGCGTGACTCATTTCTAATCTAGGAATCCTTAGATTAAAGGTACGTTTTAATTAAACTTTTTGATTAAATCATTAGATTAGCCATGAGTTTTGCTTTGGGATGTATGGGTTTCGATCAGGGTGAAAACCAGTGAAATCACGTCGCTGTAGCTCGCTCGAACGAGCTATTATCATCGCTCGAGCGAGGTATCATCAAACTCCGACATTGCCTTAGTATTTTAGTCATAACTTTTTATCTCGAACTCCAATTGAGACAATTCTTTTTGCGTTTGAAAGCTAATAGAAAACTCTACAACTTTCATGTTTTGACTAACTCATGGATCAATCATCTTGATGGTCAAAAATATATGAGAATGTTACGTCAAATCGCTCGAGCGAGCTATTATCATCGCTCGAGCGAGGTATTGTCGAATATTGCCTTGGTATTTTAGTCATAACTTTTTGTCCCGAACTCCGCTTGAGACGATTCTTTTTGCGTTGGAAAGCTAATAGAAAAATCTACAACTTTTATGTTTTGAGAAACTCATGGATCAATCGTCGTGATAGTCAAAAATATATGAAAATGTTACGTCAAATTCTAGGATTGGTGCAACTTGCCTGTTTTGACTTGTTTTTGAGGAAACGCTTAAATAGGTCTATATTATTAGTAATTAGAGTTTATCTTAATGCATGAACGTATATTGTGATGTAGATTGAGGGCAAGAGGCCATCAATAGGACCTTGCTTGACTTCGCATAACTCCGAGTTTTAGGTAGGAGAATCTCATCTTTATAGTATTTTATTTTAATTCGCATGGATATTTTGAATTAAAATCTTTAAACTTGCATATGCCATTGAAATCACATCTGTAAACTGAAGTTGATATGAATGACTGAAAATCTAAATCTACCTGAATCCTGAAACCTGAATCTGCTTA
Source organism: Chloranthus sessilifolius (assembly GCA_021018995.1). Classification (NCBI taxonomy): domain Eukaryota; kingdom Viridiplantae; phylum Streptophyta; class Magnoliopsida; order Chloranthales; family Chloranthaceae; genus Chloranthus; species Chloranthus sessilifolius. The sequence continues at coordinate 11,193,962 of CM037586.1, forward strand.
AGCTCTGAAAATCAGAAATCAAGAACCTGAACTATGTATAAGAGACTTGCATCTGATTTATATTAGTATCTGCATTTGTTTTATGATTGACCTGAACGACCCCTCAAAAATTCCTGAACAATTTTCTGGCACAAGTTTCCCTCATTACGCAGGGGCTTGTTGCATCCTGAAAAAGGGTTCATGAACAACGATGGTAGGTAGGGGTTCCCATCGGCTATATTCCTGCTCTCGAGATATAGTTTACTCGGGAGGTATTTTAAGTTGAGGATTAAGTCATGAATTACTGAACTTTGCATATAGAAGTTAGAGAAACTAAGACCGAAACACCCATACCGTTCTTGAAACTGTTTTACACATTTAGAAATAAATCTTACATATGATTTTGCACCTAAATTCATTTATTATGCTTATATGTTTGACAAGCTATATTCGATATTTGTTTTGAAACCATATTAGTTAAAGTAAAATACCGTAGATGTCTTTCTTCTACTGAGCTTTGTTGGTTAGCTCACTCCGACTATCGTCACGAGTTCAGTAATTTGCGCGTGGCTATTCGTGTACGAGGAGGAAGAGCTTGAGGTTCCTCCTGAGGAGTTTTTCTCAGTATAGAACTTACTGATTTTCTTATTTGTGGTGAGAGTTAGACTTGAATTTGTGGGCCCATTTTAGTTGGATACCATAGTTTTATATTTGACGTTGATTTCTGTTATGAGCCATGTTTCGATGATGGTCGGCCATCATCGGTGGTTCTTTACTTTTAATTGCTTCGGCATTTATTTTAGCTATGGATATTTATTACGCTTTACTCTGATATGTGCCCTGTTTGTCCGGCTTATCGTTTATTCGATAGGTTGGCGAACCGGCCTTTCCTATACCTGAGGGATTGGAAAAGTCGGGTCGTTACAATATACATCCTCAAAAAGGAACCAAGAAGAACCAATGGTGATGGACATCCATCAGTCAAAAACAGTGGTTCCCAATGGTAGTTCCTATAGAATATATATGAAAACAATAACAATATCTAGTATAAAATAATACAGAAGTGGCCACCAGGCTCACAAATAATCCAAAAATATAGAACTAAAAACCCATAAATACAAGGCTCGTATACTCAGCCTCAACCTCCGACTGATAGTCCGGATTGCTCTCCGAACCGGGGATCCTAGCCTCAGAACCTATTGTATGAAAAACAGGGTGAGCTACCATCTAAGCTCAATAGAAGAAATACAAGTAAATTACATATGAAAATAGAAAACATGGCATACTGGATACAGAACACAGACAGGAAATCAAATAGATAGAGTATGCAGAGTACTGACATAGCAGAATGAAATGCAGGCAGAAAATCAGGCATGTAAAATAATTAGAATGCAGATGTACAAGGACAAACATAGTCTCAGAATGATTGGATGCATGCATACAGTAGTTATTATCTTAAATTCTTTATACTTAAATAACTCCCGTGTGTATATCATATCGTAGCCAGATGTGTGCCGATGGGTAACCCGGACCATCGTCGTTCAATGAACAATTTCAGAGTATTGCATCAAGTCTCTAACAAAGGAGAGCAACTTGTGCCGAGATTTACAATCAGATACACAGATATTCCGTCGGGCCGGTCGTGGGTATCCGGCCACGTCAGGAGGGTTCGTCACATGAACTTTAAATCAGAGCATATTTGTCAAGAATCAGAGCAGAGCAGAGATACAGGACCAGAAATAACAGAGCTTTTTTTTTTTTTTATGTAAGACATGTTTTTAAAACAGAAGAAATCAGATACGGATGCTAGGAAATCATGCAGTCAAAATCATATACAAATTAAGTTGAATTTCACCTACCTTAGACTTGATCTTTCTAAGGCCTTTTAAGGCTTTTTAAGATGTCCAGGCTTTGACCTAGAACAAACATATCACAAATTTCGTGTCAGAGCAGAAAAGAAAACACTGCCCCCCAATGTTTGCTTCCCAAAATCCACAACAGAACACAGTCCCAAAACAGAGTATTCGATCAATCAATCACCCTATTTGATCGATCAAATTCACATCTGATTGATCAATCTCTTTGTTGATCGATCAGATGCCCCATAGCTACCCATTCAGAACAGGGGATATCTGATCGATCAATCTTCTTATTGATCGATCGGATGCACAGCTCGATCGATCATTATCCATGTTTGATCGATCGGAGTAAATGCTCAGAAAAACATAGCTCCTGTTCTATAGTTCTTTTATAAAATCCGATCCATCAAATCCTTGATTTGATCGATCAATCCTACAGCTTGATCGATCAATTCCCAATTGATCAATCAGTTCATGCCTGATCGATCACTTCTTATCTGATCGATCAATGCTAAATTTGATCGATTAAACCACCAGTTTGATCGATCGGACTCATGGGCACCAACTTCTCAAGAAAGGTTACCCTTCTATCTCACAAGGGCATAAGAAGATTCGATCGATCAACCCCTATGTTTGATCGATCGGATTGCAGACTGATCGATCAATTATTCAAATTGATCAATCGGATATGACAGTCAAGCTGTCATTAAAGGGGGTTGTTGAAATCAACCCAAATCAGCCCTAGCCATTATGATTTCCCTGAATCATTTAAGCCTACATCACACTAGCATTTAAGACAAATAAATCTCGTACAAAACTTATAAACTCACCTCGTACGGTGATTGTTCTAGATCCATGGCATCCGGGTTTCACGAGGGTTTCGGGTTCGGATCAGAGAGCTCATTAATGTGGTTTCTCCAATGGACCAGAGGTTGAGTCTCATGCTAACATGCGGGCGTGCTTTGCTCTTTCAATCCGGTTCGACATACTCACGTCGACCTCCTCACTCATTAAATCAGAGGGTCAGAGATTTGGGGTTTCTCTCTCAAAAATCCTCATGGGTGGTTCTCTAAGAATGGTTTGCAAGCTAGGTTTTCAAGGCTAGAGTAAGGAGAAGAAGGATTGGGTATTCCTAATCTTCCTTCTCTTATAAGTTACAAGGGAAATATCCTAGATATTTCCATCTCTAATGGTCTCGCTTCGGTGTTGAGCGCACACATACACCCACACGTACCTAACATCCTACAAAGGATCCTATCGAACCTCAGATTCGTGTAGCAAGTGATTTATCACTTCGCACACACACAGAATAAAAGTGCTAGTATTAAAAGTCCTATTTTCAAACTTTAAATTTATCTCAATTTCCGTGCCATCATGAATATCGAGGCAATCAAAAGGTTCTCAGAATTTTTAGGTCGTTACAATATGTGTGTATGTGATTTTAAGTATTTAATCCAGATGATTCCCACCGACTCGACTGTATATCCGTGCCTTGGCACAATTGTGCATCTGCTTTGATAATCCCTCGGTACAATTGCACTCTATAGATGAGGCATTGTTGCATTCCTGAATTATTCATATGAACGACGATTGATTGGGGTTTCCTATCGGCATACACCTGATTACCACGTGCTATATATTCATGAGAGTTTCTTAAGTTAGAAATATTCACAATTTAAGTCACAATTGATATATATGAACAGCATCTATTCTGTTCTTTGAAAACTCAGTACATGTCATCTGATTTATCATGTCTGCATATTCTGATTTGATTATCTAATTGAGATACTACCTGTAAATCATGTCTTATATTTTCAATATAATTTTTACTGTGATTCTTATACTGAGCTTAGATGTAGCTCACCCTATTTTCTATAACATTAATAGGTTTTGAGGCTAGAGCTCTCGGCACTGAGAGCGACCCTCACTACCAGCGTGATCAGGAGGCTGAGGTTGAGGAGGAGAATATCAATACCCCTGCTGACGAGCACCACCAGTAGCTAGGGTATTTGATTAGACTGGATATTTTGGGATATGTATATGTTTTAGATTATTGTGGTTCTGGTGGCCACGGTTTTGTACTTAAAACTTTGTACATACTTTATTTTCTTTTGTGTACATCTTATAGGAATCACTACTTGGAACCATTATTTTTGTGTGACGGATGTCCATCAACAGTGGTTCTTCTTGGTTTCTTTTTTATGATGAGTTTTCTTTTGTTTTTATATATAGGCACTGTTAAATTCTTCTCTCTTTTAAAACCTTATATGATGACTCGATCTGTCACTACTGGACAGTGTCTACTCTGATTTCCGCTAAACGAGCAGACACTCTAAGATTTGTCATGGGAATCATCCAGAGCATGAACCTGATGGCACGGATTTCCGAGTGCAGAAATTCGGGCTGTCACAGTTTACTTAGGATATCTTTGGTAAGTAATAGAGTTTGATTAAGATTAGATATTATAATCTCCTCTACAAATAGATGCACAACACCTCAATGAAGTACGCTTAGTTTTATCCATATAGCATGATAGCTCGTAGACCAGTTTTCGGTTTCGACCACCCAAAATTGAAACCCAACTGATTTGAGAGTTGGTTTCGGTTTTGGGTTGGCTCCCATCCAATTTGGCGGACCGGTTTTTTTATCGGTTTCGGTTTCCGATTCCAAACTTGCATCCTTAAGTGCAAGTGTCTAAATCCAACGTTGAGCTAAGCTGGTATCGTGTCCGACTTATTCATCAATGTTGGTGTGTCATCAATTCTACACATGAACATGGCAGTATGGCACTGCTTTGGGGCCACGTACTGCACAGGGCAATGTTGGGGATGCAAATTTGACCCAAAACTGAAAACCGAGCAAATTGAATTGGTCCAAACCGGTCCGAAAACTGATTTGGATCGATCCTAACTGATTCCGGTTCGGTTTACTTTCGGTTTTGAGTGGCAAAATTTGAAAATCAAAAAAATTGAAATAATAAACAAAAATGCAAAAACCAAAAAATACAGTATAAAATAATGAAAAATAGTAAAAAGACCAAAACCGGAATACTTGGGTTTCGGTCCACTTCTTTCGGTTTCGAATAAAACAAACCCGAACCAAAAACCAAAATTTTGGATTCGGTTTCAGTTTGGTACACTGAGTCTGCATTCCTAGGGCAATGTTTCCGATTCAACTATATGATTTCATTGAAAATATGTCTATATCATGCATACAAAACTGATGATCTGATACAGACAATGGCCTAGAGAAATAGACGGGTCAAGTCAACCCAATGGGGCAAGCCACCAGAATTGTACAATTCGGGTTTGGGTTCCAATTTTGGTCCGTCGGGTCTAGTTAAAATAAATGGATCAAGGTCAGGTAGGTTTCTTGACCGAAACCTGATCTGACCTGACTTGCTCTCTTGTATTTTGACCTAGTTTTTCCCAACCCAACCCAAGGCAAACCTTGGCCAAACAAGTTGGGTAGGTTTTAACCTAGTTTTCCCAACCCAACCCAAGGCAAACCTTTCCAAAACAGGTTGGGTAGGTTTGGGGTTGAAGTAGTGGCGGACCCAATTAAGGCCCAGCATGGGCATCTGCCCATGGTCACTTGAAGAAAAAAAAACAGTTTCATACAAAAAAACCATTCATACTTTGACACTTGTTTTTTTTTAATTTTATTTTATTTTTATTTTTTTTAATATTCAAGTATGTATGTAAGTAAGCACATAGGTGGGTCATGATCTCAAGATTTATCGTGTGGAAGATTGGGATGAAAAAAAATCTCCATTGTCTGATTCATGGCAGTCAACAGTGCTAAGATTAAAAGCATCGGTTGTTGAGACTGAATCTTGGTTGCAATTACCGGTACCTTTTCTTTAATATTATAAAGGGAGGAGAGGAATTTAGTTCGGCGTAATTATAGGGCACCGTTATATATATTCACACCAAGAGTTTGCTTTCTCACCCACCTCTTAAGAAGACATGCATCAACCGCATTTGGATTGGATTATGGAGATCATTTTTATCTCCATCTTCCACACAATGGATCTACAAATCATAGACGTACCATCAGACGGTCAATTTTTTTATTACACGTGGAACACATCTAAAAAACTGACCCTAAAATCATGTTTCAACGTGATGTGTGTCACATGATTTGAGGTCACTCTTTGGAATTCTGTGTTACGTGTAATAAGAAACTACCCATTGGATGGTAAGCCCATGATCTCTACATCCGTTGTGCGGAAGATGAGGACAAGAAACAATCTCTATCATTTTATCCAAAGGGGGTAAATGCATGCCAGCTAGAGGAGGGTGGAGTGAAAAAATAGTCTTTTTGGGTGAGTAATAAAAGCATAAGGGATACCTTTACTTACAATGATAGTTTTGAAAAAAATCTAGTGTTCCCAATAATGGGACCCATTTCAAATGTGACGCCTATTTTTTGTCTCCCCCATCTCATATCTAGAAACTCTCTCTCTCTCTCTCTCTCTCTCTCTCTCTCTCTCTCTCTCTCTCTCTCTCTCTCTCTCTCTTGTTAGATAAATAGGTTCGGGTTGCAAAAGGAGATAAATATTGGAACGAAAATGCGCAGATCCGGTTCGAGGCACGTCGTAATTCGTTGTCTTTAAACCGAGATTTGCCTCTACCACTATGATCAAGTGATGCACTGCACCGCATCGCATCGCTATGCCACGTACACGTACACGTGCTCGTGCCCATCCCATCCCGACCTGGCCCGGCCTGGCCCGGCTCAGCTCAGCTCGAAACCTACGCGCGCGTGTGTGTATGACTGATGGGTTGCATGGCAGTGGAAGCTACAAAATTCGGTGCCTCCTAGGTGAAGGCTACAAGCCTTGAGCCAAGACTACATATTATAACCCAAACCCCCAAAAGAGTTTTACCCGGTATGGGCTATTCATAATAGTCCAAAGAACAAAAACTTAAAATATTAAAATATTCAACATCTCTCTCTCTCTCTCTCTCTCTCTCTCTTGATTTCGACACATACATAGCATTACTCACCTACTATAATTCTATAAAGAATTTTACTGCTGGATACTATTATTTACACCCTGTGAAAATGTAACATCGTCCCATCTCCTCTAATCAGAATGCATTTCCCATTTTGAACCAGACGATGAAGATTATTTTTCATTCAAATGATATCATAGGGGTACCATTACATGATCATTTCTTCTTCGATGTGTCACACATTCTCAAAAGTGACCTTAAAATCATGTTTGAACATTAATGTGTTCCATGTGATTTTATGGTAATTTTTTTAGATGTGCGTCATGTAAAATCAAAACTAATCATATGATCGATAACTATCAACTACCAAGTGCCCACCCTTTAGGAAAATCTTGCATCCGCAACTAGGTTGAAGGTTTCGGAAAATGGGTCATGTCATGTTTGAGTAGCCATTACTTGCACACAAAAAGTTTGCCCTTTCACATAATTAAGAAGAAATAAGACTTGGTATTTTAGGGAGTTGTGCCTTATCGAAACACCATCTAAACTATTTGATTTGAAGGTAGATTGGCATGAAACACAATCTAATATTATATGATTCAATATAGTCAAAGGCCATCATTTGATTCAACAATGGTTTATATCAGTTTTTGGTGTCAAAGATCTTTGGATCATGGCATTCAAATCAGACAGCTTAGATGGTGTTTTCACATGACTTGGGCTCATTTTGGGTGTGCAAATAATGGGATCCCTTTTCCTGAAAGATGCGGACATTTTTGGATTACTCATGGCTGATGAGTGATTACAAATTTCGTCCAATTGCTTTATGTAATTTTTTTTATATGGTAATTACAAAGATCATTTCTAATCGCCTAGCTTTGGTGCTTCCCTCTCTTGTAACTGAAATCAATCGACTTTCATCAAAGGCTGTAAAATTACAGAGAACATCTTGATGGCACACGAGTTGGTTAGAAACTTTCACCCTACTTCTGAACCAAAAGCTTTCTGCACTAAGATTGATCTTCCAAAGGCTTTTGACAAAGTCAGATGGGACTTCATTATTTCTATCTTTCAACAACTGGGTTTTGATGACATATGGCTGCAATGGATCCAGAAATGTATTACTACTTCGATGTTTTCTCTCCTGATCAACAGCACCTCTCAAGGCTACTTTAGAAGCAGTTGCGGTATTCGACAAGGAGATCCCTTATCTCCCCTCATATTCACTCTTGTAATGGAAGTCTTCACATGCCTCCTTGAAGAAAAGATTGAGCAAAGGAAAATCTTACCTTTGGAATATGCTAATTGCACTTCAATCTCACACTTAATATTTGCAGATGATTTATTCATTATTATGAAGGAGGACATTTCATCTGCTACGGCGCTTTGGAGTCTCCTTGATAGCTTCTACCTTATCTCAGGACTTAAGGTGAATGATTCAAAAAGTACCATTATATGTAGTGAAGCATGCTCCCTCAAAAGTCAAATCATCTCTGTACTTCGCTTTTCTGAAAGAACTTTACCGATCAAGTACCTGGGTCTTCCATTGTTTTCTGGCAAGATGTCATTCTCTACTTGCACTCCGCTCATTGATAAGATCCAAAATCGCCCAGCTGGATGGAAAAGTAGTCTTCTCTCTTATGCGGGTAGGGTGGAGCTCATCAAATCCGTACTTAGCAGCTATCAGATTTACTGGTCCGGGGCTTTCTATCTTCCAAGGAAAGTCATTCAAACAGTAAAGCAAATTTTTTATAGATTCCTTTGGAAGGGTCGTTCTTTGGCCCAATCACTACATCCTATTAGTTGGAATTGCTTTTGTAAACCGACAAATGAAGGTGGGCTTGGTTTGCGCAAAATTGTGGATTGGAACAATGTGAGACTTTCAAAGCTCTTTTGGAATCTTGTTTCTAGAAATTCTTTATGAGTTAACTGGTGCACTACAAGATATATTCTTCCTTCTGATGTTTGGAGTTGCTCTCTTGCTAATAGTTATTCCTATGCTTGAAAAGGTATTATGAGGGTTCAGGATACCATAAAATTACAATTTCAAGTAATCATCAGTGATGTCACCTCTATCAAATTTTGGAGTGACCCTTGGCTAGAAAATGGTTCTCTTCTCCAAAAATATGACCGGCGCTCCATGGTTCATTCAGGTATCAATAAAGATACCTTGGTTTCAGATCTATATGATATTAGCGGCTAGACGCTCCCTACCCCATATACAACGCAATTGGAAGATGCTTGGAAGGATGTCATAGAGCACCCTCTACTGCTGGCCAACACCAAAGATAAGATTATTTGAAAATTTACTCCATCTGGTAATTTCTCTCTCAAAGCCGCTTGGAAATGCTTCAAACCGGATTCTTCTATTGTCCCTTGGAAATCTCTCATATGGCACCCACAGAAAATTCCTAAACATGCGTTTTGTGTTTGGCTTGCCATCCAAGGAAAACTTCTTACCATTGACAATCTTGGCAAAAGAGGCCTTGCTATTCCTTCAAAATGTATCATTTGTTGGTCTCAATTGGAAGATCATAACCATCTCTTCTTCAACTATTCTTTCTCTAGTTGGATTTGGCGCTCTATTCTCCATAGGCTTCGAATTGCAAAAAGAACAATTAGAAAATTTTCTGATGAGATTAATCACTTCATGAAAAAATATATAAGTAATGACAACCACGCCTCGCTGATAAGGGTTGCCTTCGCCGCAATAATTTGACATATATGGAAAGACAGAAATTATCGCATATTTGAGGACTCGATTTCCCACAAACGAGTCGTCTTGAAAAGAATTGTTAAAGATGTCTCAATTAAAAGTCATAATACCAACACTCTTGAATCTTGCACCTCCGTCCAATGGATATATGCTTCAAAGAATTCTAATGTTCACGTTCCCTACCAATGGACCACTCCTTCGTTTGGTTCTATAAAGTTAAACTCTAATGCTTCAAAGGTGGGAGATAGATATAGCATCGGTGGCATTCTGCGAGATCACATCGGCAACCATATTGCCAGTTTTCATGGCCCAACTATAGCTCACGATATCACTCGTACTGAAATTAATGCGATCTAACATGGACTTCATCTTACGACTTATCTTCGACTTATAAGTTTCTTAGTTGAATCTGACTCTCTCCTTGCCATTCGATGTATTACAAATTGTTGCCCAATTCCATGACAATATACCTTCTCTTTGCGGAAGGTAAACTCATTTGCTCAGCACTTTCAATGTTGCTCATTTCACTACATATGGCGAGAGATGAATTATAGCGCTGATCTCCTTGCTTGAATAGGAATGGATGTGAATGGTGTTATCTGGTGGTATGGCTCTGATATTTTTTCCCTTCTCAACTCTCGCATGAGAGAGGATTTGATTTGTATTTATTATGGTATGCAATCTTCTCTTTTTTTCAATAAAAGGGTGGGGTCCCTCCAACCCCATTAATTATCAAAAAGAAAAGATGAGTGTTTTTCATGGTTTTATTTCGGGAAAATTAGGGAAAAAGAGGCTTTATGAAAACGGTGTTAGGCTATTAGTCTACTTCAAATATTTTAGAAAAAAAGACTTATATGTTTTTCAATCACATGATTCAATTCAAAATAACATCCATTTTAGCTTGATAAATCAGATTACACGTGTTTTTTTATATTTACTTTTTATAAAAATAAATTTATAAGGCTTTTTTCCCTTCTTTTGATAGGTCAAAGGTAAGGTAATACCTATCTAATTGGAAAAATAGTGGATATGTATTGGATTATGCCCAAATATTTTAGTAGGCGGTACTTCATTGTTCTTGGAGAAGTTGTCATGACACTCAATCCTTGGATGAGTGCCACACATGGATCAAAATTTTGGTCGAAACGTTTCAGTCCCTACCGAAACCGAAACCGGCACTACAAAAAATAAGACTATTAGTGGCAGTAAAAAACCGCTGCTATTAACAAAAAAATTGTCACTAATGTCTTTGCCTCTAATAGTCTTCATAGCTTTTTTATTAATAGCGGTATTTTTTTACAACAAAAAACTGCCGCTAATAGTCTTATTTTTTTTAGTGCGAGATCATAAATTTTGGTAGAAATTTCAGTTCAAAATTTTGGTTTCGATCATGCCTGAAACCAAAATCGAAAGGAAATCCAGCATTTTGATCCTTGGTGTCACGTGGAGGGATGTAGAGATGAGCATGCACTAAAACTTTTAAGTAAGCCTTTTTTCTAAAACTGTTTGAGATAGAGTAATAGGTTTTGAATGTTTTTAGATAGCCTTTTTTCTTGAGAGCCCTTTTTGAGTAAAATACAAACTCTATATCCCAATGACAAAGTCAAACAAATACCAACTCAATCGAATGCCCAACTTGACACACAAAGGACACAAATCCGACTGCAAAAAAGTACCAAAATATTCCCAGGAAAGGAGCACTGTCGTCAAGATTGAGAACAGAGTATAGTATGATGTACGTAACCCCGATAGCTACGTGGCTGCCACATTGATAAGAGTACTAGTATAAATACCCCTTAAAATGGTAGACACACCCACTGATAGTTATGCCGCTTTAATTGCACCCATAGAATCTTCTAGGGCACCTATGCCCAAAATCCATGATTGCTGCAGATCAGATGATGGAGATTGCGTTTCGCTCCAATCTTCCACACAAGGGATCTTGAGATCATGGCACACATATCAGAAGGTTAGTTTTCGATTCCACATGGCACAGATCCCAAAAATGTGACCTTAAATTTATGTTTGAACGAAATGTGTGCCATGTGATTCTAGGGCTACTTTTTCAAGATATGTGATATGCGGAATTTAAACTCTTTAGTCTGATAGGTGCACCATAATCTTAAGATCCCTTGTGTGGAAGATCGGGATAAACGCAATCTCTGTTATTGATATGAAGTAATCAATGATTTTAGACATAGGTGACCTTAAAGATTCCGTGAGCGCTATTACAACTACTCTAAGGCTGCGTTTGGGTTAGCTCTTTTGGGGCAAAGAGCAGCTCTTTCACTTTTTGGCTCTCATAGAAAACTATTTTTACATTTGGTAATGCAGCTCCTTGCGTCATTGGCTTTGACGGGAGACTATTTTAAGTGATAAAACTGCTCTATGTCTGCTCTATCTCAGAGCAGATTTTAAATCTGCTCTATCTCAGAGCAGATTTTATCTGCTCTAACAAAAGACAGGCAAAGAGCTACTTCTGCTCTTATAAGAGCTAACCCAAACACAGCCTAAGCCATTAACTAGGAGTTCTACCCCTTAAGTCTTAACCGTTTTTGAACAACCAAGGAGTTGTTCCAACAGTTGACTGACTTAGTTATGTTCCACAAGGTTGAGAGTTTAAATGATTCCTTTTCTACCCTAAATCAGACCATGGAATCAAAATTTGACGGTCTGATTCTACCCCATGATATCAAGATCAATTGTATCATGGACGAAAAAGGATCTAGCTACCTCATCTTATTCAAAACATTAAATTGTTGCGAAGAAGAATCTGCGGATGCAAATATAGGTACCTTTATAATTTTTTCTCAATAGACTGCTGTGACCCGGCCCATTTAATTAACACAGGAAAATCTCAGGTCCAACCAGGCCCGAAATGGTATATACGGCCGCGATAGGGTTGATGGGCTCAAACCAAGCCCATTTAATCAGCAATTTCTCAAGCTCAGAGTAATCAAAATCTGACTGTCTGATGCTGACCCATGATATCAAGATCAATTGTATCATGGACCAAAAAGGATCTAGCTGCCTCATCGTATTCAAAACAGTAAATTGTTGCCAAGAAAGAATCTCCTGTTTCAAATATCGATACACTTATAATTTTTTCTTAATATACTGCCGTGACCCCGGCCCATTCAATTAACACAGGGAAAATCTCAGGTCCAACCAGGCCTGAAATGGTATAAACGGCCGGGATAGCTAGGATTGATGGGCTCATGCCAATCCCATTTAATCAGCAATTTCTCAAGCTCAGAGTATTGAGAGAGAGAGAGAGAGAGAGAGAGAGAGAGTATTCGTCCCCTGTAAGTACCACAATATTTCAGAAAGTATCACTGTTTCTTTTTTTCAAATAATTAGAAAGTATCACTCTTAAGCTTAAAAGATTCAACAGAAAACAAGAGCATATCATACTTTGGAGAGAGAACCCAATAGATGTGCCAATTACATTGCTGAATTATATTCTTTCTTGCTATGGAAAGTGGGCCATAGTCCTAACAAAAGATTGAATACTAAATTGAAATTTTTTTCTTTTCTTTCTGTTATTAACGGAAAGGATGGAGGACCTTTACATCCTCTTGCTTGGAGAGAGAGAGAGAAAGAGAGAGAGAGAGCACCAAGAGCTTTATATTATATCATGAATATGACAAGGAGAGATGCTTTAATCATTGGTCATTAAGACAAATGTAAACAATTAATGATACTATTTTACAGTGGACAGAGAGAGAGGGGGGGTGGGTGCAAGTCTAAATGACACCCACTAAGCAATTTCATGAATAAAAGGGTCCTCAAGAAAGAGCTCAGGTGGCCAAAAGGAAAGAGCAGCTCCACCATAACTGGATGTGCTACAATCATCTCCAAGGTTGCTAATTGATCTCTCTGTAGGAAGAGCAGCAGGAGGAGGAGGGGGAGGAAGTGATAGTGGTTGGGGTGCAACTAATAGGGTATTTTGCATGTTGTCTCCTGTGTTCTCTCCTTGGCTAAACATTGTGAAGTAGGGGTCTTGTTTGATGTCATTGTTCATGGGTGGTTGGTAGCTGCCAGGGACTTGGAGATCCTGCAAATGTGTGAAGGGGTTTTGACCATTTACTTGTTGACAAGTGGACATACCAAAAGAATTTGGGATTGAATTGTACATTGGCTCTTTTGTTGATGAGATTGAGTTAATTAAGTTGATGGCCTCCATTTCTGTAATGTTGCTTATGCCATTTGAATTGCTAGTTGTTGATGTTGTAGATTGGAGAAGGTACTGCAAGTACTGTATTTTAGCCATTTGAACAGCTTCAGCTTGAAATCTAACTGCTTGTTCATCCCATGGATGGTTATCCATCCTCTCTTTTAGAGTGGCAAGGGCAATCAGCTGCGGAAGGCCCGCGAATAGATCGGTTCTCGGCCGGTGAGTCATCGGATCCAAACCCATTTGGATCAGTTTCTTCTTTAAATGGGTGTTCCAAAAGTTCTTGATCTCGTTATCGGTCCGGCCGGGGAGGTGCGTTGCGATCGCCGACCACCTTTTAAGAAAGAAAATGGATAAACAAATTTAGTAAATAAAACCAGGGAAAATTACTTGTTTCCAAGCAAATTTAGTAAATAAAACCCGAAATTCACTTAGCTAACTGTGGAAGTTTGGAAATTTTACTTGTTTCCAAGGATGGAATGAAGATTGAGAATTGTTTGTTCTTCTTCAGCTGAGAATTTTCCTCTTTTGATGTCAGGCCTCAGATAATTGGTCCATCTCAACCTACAGCTCTTGCCACATCTATTAAGGCCTGTAAAAACAAAACAATAAGCTTTAGAGAGAGAGAGAGAGAGAGGGAGAGGGAGAGAGAGAGAGAGAGAGAGTTCAGCTCAATGCCACATTGATCTGTAATAATCAAGCATATGGTTCAATTGAATAGTGGTTTATGATCCAATCATAAGGGTGTAGGTCCAATCCAATCATACCTAATAAAAAACAATTGAGAGAGAGAGAGAGAGAGAGAGAGAGAGAGAGAGAGAGATATTGAGCCCTTTGTCACAATTAGACTCACAACCTTCATCCATTCATAATTATTTGACTTATGGCGCAGTTAGAAAGTTTTCTATGACTCAAATTTGAAGTTCTAGCCTTCTAGGCACAATACAGAGAGAGAGAGAGAGAGAGAGAGAGAGAGAGTTCAGCTCAATTCGACATTGATCTCTAATAAACAATTATAGTGTTCAATAGGAGAGTTCAGCTCAATTCCACATTGATCTGTAATAAACAATTGTATTGTTCACTAGGATAGTGCTTTATGATGCAATCATAAGGGTGTAGGTTCAATTCCAGCATACCCAGCCAAGAAAAATTGAGAGAGGGAGACCTTTATCACAATTAGACATAGAAACTTCATCCATTCATAATAATTTGACTTATGGATCAGATTTTTTCTGACTTCAATATTGAGGTTCTTTGCATGAGAGAGAGAGAGAGAGAGAGAGGGTTACCTGCAAGTTTAGGGAGAGCTCTCCAACTCCCATGCCCATGTTTTTGAATATACTGAACAAGCTTTTGGTCTTCTTCAGGAGTCCATGGCCCTTTCTTCAACCCATTCTCATCACAGCAAGGGGATCTTCCCATTTCCTTTTTGTTGATCTTTTTCCCCTCTACCTCTCTTTCTTCTCCTCACTTTGCTACCAAATCAAGCTTTATATTTATACACCCTTTATTGCCTTGCTCTTCACTTATTTAATTTATAACTGATAGGGACTGGTGTGCCTTTCCCCATCACATGTGATTCCAATTTTGCCCCTAATCTTTACTCTATTGACATATATCACTTTCTTCATTGTCTAATACTCTAATTCACTTTCCTTACAGTTACACTGGTCTTTCTATTTTTCAACTTTAAAGAGAGTAAAATCAGGTGTTAAGCGTGCATATTTATAATCTATGTAAAAAACCGATTTTGTTGGCCATGGAGTCTTAACAATATTATGCAAATGGTTAGATTTAGAGATCAACCCACGAAGATAAATAAGTATTTTCTATGAAAAAAATTATATTAGAGAAAAATATTTTATCTACCAAAAATAATAAAATGGCCGATACTTTTCAACGTATAGTTAGTATCGCGTGGTGTTAAATATCAGCCACATTGGGGGTATATATTGGTCTACATGTGTCAGGGTAGATTGGATCCGACATGATATGAAGCCTCTACTAGTATCGGTATAAATACCGGCCTATCCTATGTGATATTTATATTATGAGTGCCTTTATATCCACCCATCAAATATTTGAGTTCACTCACACTGAAACCAATTGATTGCTTTGAATCCGACAATGCAGATCATTTTTCAGCCCAATCTTTCACATGATACATCTTGAGATCATTCTCTTACTATCTCCATCGATTTTTCTTTCACATGGTATCCATTTCAAAAAAGTGACCTTAACATCACGTGAAACCCATCACGCTCAAATAAGGTTACTTTTGGAATGTGTACCACATGAAATAAAAAACATATCGTCTGATGGCACGTCC
Organism: Chloranthus sessilifolius; assembly: GCA_021018995.1. Lineage (NCBI taxonomy): Eukaryota > Viridiplantae > Streptophyta > Magnoliopsida > Chloranthales > Chloranthaceae > Chloranthus > Chloranthus sessilifolius. The sequence continues at coordinate 11,209,983 of CM037586.1, forward strand.
ATGATCTCAAGATCCCTTATGTGAAAGATTGGAATGAAAAACGATCTGCATCGTTAGATTCAAATCAGTCAATGGGTTTCAGTGTGGGTGAACTCAAAGATTCGATGGGTGAAATTAAAGGTACTCTTATATTATATGAGTTCATATTAAGGGATATTTATATGACGGCATGGGATATGCATCCGGATGCAACCCTTGATGGCTACACCCGGACCCGGACATGGGATCACATGCCACATCACATGATCAACCCAAAACATTTGGGTTCATATGCCATCTAGCATGTGATTTTTTTTAAAAAGAATTTTTTGAGACATTTTTTGCTTCCATTTGATTTAATGGGTAAAAGATAAGGTGGCACCCCATAAACTTGGTGCTTTGATTTTCTGTGGCACCTAATGGATCTTATCCAAGTGGTTGTGAAACCCGATCCTAGCGATGAGTGCCACACGGTGTCAACTAGTCAGGATGCAGCCCTTAGGACTGTGTTCGAACTACATTGGCCGATGTGTATCCAATATGAGCCATACATTTTTTTTTTATGAATAGTATGAGCCATACATAATATCAAAATTATCATTTTATCAATTTTTTTTATATTCTTTTATATTTATTTTTATAGAAAGTAAAAAAAATTATATTTATACATTACATAATATTTATATCAAAAATACTTTAATATCAGACAGTTGGGCTGATTTGTATCCCAAATACCCCATATGTATCAGACTAAGACCTGGCCAATGTGTCCCATATGTATCGGCCGATATCAAGCTCACCCGATAAATGTCGGAAATCATCGAATTTTTAATTTTCATAAATAGATTTATTTATTTATTTTACATTTCCCTCGTGGATATCGCAGATAACAACGTTTTTTATCGTTTTTGCTGGGCCCCGAAACTTTACGTAAAACCAGTATTTTCAACACTAATTGTTCTTCTTTCGTACATAACATTATTATTATGACTAAATATAGCCTGTAAACCACATATAACATAAGGTAATCTATAACATGTTAGAGTAAAAAAAATTATGGCAGATAGCGTAATTTTAGGTTAATTATAGTGAAAAATCATTGCTACATTTACCTGACAACGATGTTTTATGTCGCTTCTTTAATATATTTATATTACCATATAGATCATAAAATGTATGTTGTTTACAATAGATCTTGGCTCTTCGTTTTCTCACTACACATGGCACCAACTTTGTTTACCATGTTACTTGCATTCTAAGTATCACATATAATTACTAAAACAACAAAAACAGTGGTTCAGTTCTGTATGATAGTGCCAATTACAAGAGGGCACGTACCTTTTTGCCACATTTTGACATTCTCATTGATCGATCAGAACCGTCCGATTTTTCGGCCACCTCATATGGGTATGCCTCAAAATCATGTTGCAATCATGGGTTTATAACCATCTGATCCGAAATCAAAAAGAGTTATTGTAGAGAGAGAAAAAAAAAGATTAATAAAGGAGATTTTGTTGTGGAAAAGGATGAATAATTTTTTTGCCTGAAATTACAATATGGGTATATAATTATAGTTGACCAAACAAAAATTTGGGTGAACAATAGTTCAATTTATCTCAGTTTTATAATCTATTATCTCATAAAAAATTCTATATCAAATTGTTTGGTAACTTAATGTGACATGGGCCAAAAAAAAAAAAATTACAAATATTGGATGCTCCCAACCATTGGATCAATGCACTTTCTTACTGATGGCTGATAATAGCTTTATGGAACTCTCACTATATAACTTATATGTAAAATTATCTAAAAGCAGTTGAATCCCTAGAAGGTTTACTTGATTAGATTGACCATAACTTCAAATTATGAGAAAATTGAATGTGATTTTCTAGTAATGAAATGGACCATGCTACTAATATGACTCATGATAGAAGAAGATTCAAAACTTGTATGTAATTAAGGAAAGTGGAGCTTTATTAACACTCACAAAATCTTAGAGGGTATCTGCGACAAAAATCATAGATTGCTTTAAATCATATGATGGAGTTCGTTTTTTTTCCCAAACTTCCATACAAGGGAGATCATGAGCGTACCATCGGATGGTCAATGCTTGACTCTATGTGACATATCTAAAAAAGTGGCCCTAAAATTACATGGCCCGCATCACTCTAAAACATGATTTTAGAGCCATTTTTTAATATTTATTATGTCAAATGAAATCAAAAGTCCACTAAAAATTACCCGTCTAATGGTACGTTGATGATCTCAAGATCCCTTGTGTGAAAAATTGCACCGACTCCATTTTCATGATTCAAAGTATTCAATAATTTTTGGCATAGGTGCCCTCCAAGATTCTGTTGAATTAATATCTCCTTGTCTAGTTGGTGAGTCATGATCTAAAGACCGATTGTATTAAAGATTGGGTCGAAAGATAAGACCATGTCCATCGTCTGATTCAAGACAGTCAACAACTTTTGTGAGCGAAAGTGTTGATTATAGATACCCAATCTTTGGTTGCAAATACCGGTTTCTATTTTTAAATATAAGGGTACTTACAACTCCTTGTAGGAAAAGGGCGGGGCATCTTGGTCATTGTGACTAAAAAAAAAAAAAGGTAAACATCAGAATCAAACTCAGGGGAGGCAGTGGCCCTACTGTTAGAGGAAGCCAATCCATGCACGCAAGAAGAATGGCATATGGGAGTATGGGGGGCTCCGCAGGTGACTTCGTTGTCTATCATGTCCCCTTGGATTGCATGGCAATCAAAGGTATTTTGGGGAAGGGAGCCATTAATCTAATGAAAATTAATAATTCAAAGGTGTTTCGGAGAAGGGAGCCATTAATCTAATGAAAATTAATAACTCAAATAACTCAAAGGTGTTTTGGGGAAGGAAGCTATGCAACAACAACATATAAGACTATTAGCGCAAGTGATAAACTGTCACTATTAACAAAAAAAATATTATAAATATCATTATCGCTAATAATTTTAATAATTTTTTTGTTAATAGCGACAGTTTTTTGCTATAAAAAATTGTCGCTAATAATCTTATTTTTTATAGTGAAAGGAGCCATTCACTATTTAAAAAAAAAAAAATTATTAACAGCAATTAAAACTATTGCTATTAATTAAAAAAATTGCCGCTAATACTCTCATTACTAATAGTCTTAATAGCCTTTAATAATTTTTTTATTAATAGCAACAATTTTTTGCCGTTGCTAATAGATTTATTTTTTGTAGTGATTATTGTAACAAAAATTAATAACATAATTGAAATTGTTTCACCAATGATTAAGTGGCATTAAAGCCTTAGGCCTCTTTTAGAATCCTAACAATTCAGAATCCTACTGATTTTTAACAAACTTTGATTCTTGTTTTTTTCAAAAACTGTTCTTAAGTTGTTTTGATTCCTAGCTTTTATTAGAAAAACTAATTTCTCAATTGTTCTTAAGTTATTCTCTGAAAATCTCAAAATCGGATGAATCTGTGGTTGTGCTACCGTCATACTAAAGTTAATCATCGAACTACTTGTCATACTCGGATTTAACTAAAAAATTTCGGGCGACCAATTCATACGAGATTGGAGTTATGTGACGGATTTATTTTTGAATATAATTTCTCGAGACATACTTATAACACCAAAAATGTTTTATATATATATATATATATATATATATATATATATATATATATATATGTCCGGAGATATGCGTTCGGGCGTAGAGATATATCTTTATGCCAATTGATATGAGCGTGACGCGTAGTGCCCTTTTTATGAAGTGATGGGTGACATGGGGCCCACTTTACAAACTAGGATTATACTTTTAAAAGTTAAATACCTTTTCAGCCGTCATTCTTGACTTTTTTAAAGTTTCTCTCTTTTCTCTATTTTTCCAAAAAAGTGTCAGACTTACATTTTCATATATATTTTACTCAAAAAAAGTGGCGTCCAGTAGCAAAGCGCTAACACCTTGGGGAGTGAAGCACCAACACCCTGAAACGAAGCACCGATGCTCTAAAAATAAAGCGCCAGCGCATCATTTTAGAGGCGTCGGCATTTCGTTTAGGGGCATTGGTGCTTTGAAAAAAATAAAATAAATATTATCGAAGCGCCAACACCCCTAAAACGAAGCGTCGACGCTTCCATAAAAAGTAAAATAAATAAATAATTTTATTTTATTTTTAGATCGAAGCACCGGCTCCCCTAAACGAAGCGCCAACACACCTAAAATGAGGCGCCAACGCTTCTCTATAGAGGTGTTAGTGCTTCGCTATCGAGCGGCATGCGCTCATATTTTTTGAGTAAAATATACCTAAAAAGGTAAGTATGACACTTTCTTAGAAGAAGAGATAAGAGAGAAAAAAGAAACAGAGTTTAAAAAGACTTCTAAAAAAGTCAAGAATGACGACTGAAAAGGAATATGACTTTTAAAATATTTTAAAAGTTTAACTCTAGTTAGTAAAGTGGGCCACATGTCACCTATCACTTCACAAAAAAGGTGTTACGTGTCGAGCCCCTATCAATTGGCGTAGAGATATCTCTACGCCAGAGCGCATTTTCTCATTTTCCATATATATATATATATATATATATATATATATATATATATATATATATATATATATATATATTAGAAACTCATGAAAGTGTTCGGACCGATATCGTTAATGGCAAATGATGGTGTTTATTAGCCCAATACATTCAAAATCGGCTTAATCGAAAATCCAAAATATAAAGTAAAAAAGAACCTAAAAAAAATGACATATAACAACGTAGATGACAATGAGGTAGCATCGTTGTCATCTTCATTCTAAGAAGAGTGTGAGACAATCATCATCTGTCTGGGAGAATCAGTATGATTGTCCCAACTATTGTCGCGAACATGCTGTACAGGAGGCTCCCAATCGGGGTCTGGCCCATCCTTGAACTTCATCGTTCAGTCGAAAGTATCGACCTTTGAGTCCGATCTGAGAAGCACCGAGTCAGTTGCGAGCCCTGGTGGTTGAATTACCTGCAGTATGTGCAGCACTGGTGGTGCACGATAGGGTGGTCAGGCTAGTGGGTTTTGGAAAGGGCCTCAAATTTCTAGTGCCCAAACTCGAGGACGAATAGTAGGAGGCACAAGTGTAAATGAAGGGCGTTGCGGGAGGCGGTACGATTGTCGCCCCTGATCAGGAGGATCTATGTCTATTACTTCGAGAGGCTAAGTGTACTATGCAGCATGAGAAGATGGGAGCTATTGTGGATGGGAAGAGGACAAATTATTTTATTGTAGCGCCAGATCTTCAGTACTCGGGCATCTGGAATTATAAACTCATTTATGGTGCTTTGAAGATGACAGGCTAATATTTTTAAATGGAATCGTTCCTGTAGCCGTTGGGAATGACAAAAGGAGCTTTAATTCGATGTACATCTGAGGGAGAAGCATACTCTCACATACCAAGAGTTGGGGATTTCCTGAGTAAAATGATTTGCAAGAGACCTATCGCTATCGTTAGGAAAATGGCCAAAAACGGGTAGACCCCACACCAACTTCCAAACGACTGAATCGTTCAAAAAGACTTAGAAAGGATGTGCTTTCCGAGTAACAATTATGTTTCCTAGCTTTTCTCGACTTGCAAACGAGGCCTTAAAGATAACTAAAAATCAAGGAGGTGCGGATGCATCAAAAGGCCCACATAGCGTACTTTAATTTGCAACCATGGATGCGTTGCAACTATGAGGTTTTGCAACATTATGGTATTTATAAATTTGTCTTTGTGACAATAAAATTTCAGGATTACTTCTTTTACTGTATGCTCGCTAGGTTTATACGTTCGTCGGTGATCACTTACCAACAGAAACATAAGCAAATTTGACATCTTCTTTTCCTTCGATGGCCTTGAGTTTTCCATGGTCGTAGTGAGAAGAAGAAGAATAATATGTTGATGGTGATGTCGCGGTTGTGGTGTGGGCACGGTAAACAGTTGAAGGAAGAAGTTCCACACAAGGAAGGAAATCTTTAGCTGCAAATAAAAGTACTAGTACAAATATGACAACCTTGATCATTGGAGGCCTTTTAATCAATAAAGTGAAGAAAGTTTTACATGTGGAATTGGAGTTTACACTCCCATTTTGAGTAATTATACACTTTAAAAAAATAAATAATAGTAATAAGGGAGAAATTACTTGCATACAAGAAGTTGGCCCTTGCATATAATTTAAAAGAAAGATTTGATATTTTCGAGACCTGTGTTATGCAAAAACTCCAACTAAACTGTTTGATTTGAAGGCTATGATCTAAAGATCTTAGTTTGAAAGGATTGGCAGGAATCACAATCTTCATCATATGACTCAATACAGTCAAAGCTATTATCTGATTCAATAATTGACTGCATTGAATCAAATGATGAAGCTCGTGTCTGATCGATTTAGAATGTAACCCTTGCAAGTGTACAAGATCTATTGCAGTATGGCAAGAACAGGGGTGTCGAACCCACAGGGAAACGTGAATTTTTAATTAATTCTTTTAGAGATTTTAAAAACGTCCCTAAGGAAGTACCAAAGGGCAGATTCAATTTTACCAAAAACTTAACGCACTTTTCCTAAATGCAGAAAAATAAATTAATCTAAACAATTAATTACTGATAAATCTACGAACAATATTAAAATGAGATCAAGGAATATGCTACCCCAGATTCGTACCCCTTTTCTATCATTAAAACCCACAGTTTCATTAAATCATCATTCACACCATCATTCATCTAGAAAAATGACTTGAAATAAAATATGATCATCAATCCGGCATACCCTATCTAAAAACAATGACTCAGCCTAACATTGCGGTATGAGTCATGTAAAAAGCATAGCGTATCTCATGATATTTAGATCACGACAATCAAGACATAATCGCTTTACTGACCTAGATCACTGCAGTCCGGATCTAGCGATTACTAGCTGATACGCATAATCAACATAACAAAGCATTTAAAATATTTTCAATCACACAAACTTTGAGCAAAACGATTCCATGATAACAATAATAGACTGGTATTAATCATAAACATAGGTACTTATCTGGGATCATCTTCCCGATCTCTTGATTTAGCCGCTCATCTTTGGTGTTTGATCTCCTTTTCTTTCAAAGTCATTCCTCTTTTATTTCTTCCAAAAGATATTTGCAATTGTTTTCCTAAATACAATCTATGAATTTCTCGAGAAAAATAATGCAAATCCACAGGTACAATCTACCTAATAAACCCTAGAAGAAGGAGAAGAAGACTTGAAAAGATGAAGAAAATATTCCCCAAAGTGAAGAGCCCTAAAACTAAAAAAGAGAATGAATAATATTCTAATTGCAAAAATAATAATCCCCTAAGAAACTCGTGGCTTCCTTTTATAATAGCTAACCTAATACCTCTCTCGATTGACATCTAAGAGTAATTTTCGTGAATTCCCGCCTAGCTTTGCATCAGATACTGCCTCGGTATTTTGCTCATAATTTTCTGTACCGAACTCGGATTGAGGTGATTCTTGAAGCGTTGGAAAGCTGACGACGAGCTCTACAACTTTTATGTTTTAGCAATTTCCTGAATCTGACGTCTTGAAGGTCCAAATTGAGCTGCAAGTCGCACTAAGTTCTCAATGACCCAAAATAGCAGTGTTTTGACATTATTTTCGGGATTCTTGGGCTGTTTTAGAAACTTGGACGTATTTACGAAACACTTCAAATCTAGCAAATCTCATCAGATAGCCTTCATCGGACGGCTAAATATAGGTATTTAGGGGTGAAATATCATCATATTTCACTACTCATCACACCCCCAAACCTACACTTTGCTAGTCCTCGAGCAAAGAGAATGATAGAAATATAAAGCAAATCAAACTAACATCCTAAAATTTAAATGCCACTTTCGTAGGGAACACGATTGCACTTAGCATGTGCAACAAGCCTTTAAACCCCTAGGTGATCCCTAGTGGAGGAGTTGTGTCTCCTGAGGGTTTGCAATGAAGTTACCCACAAACTTCAATAAATTTCAAACCATCGGCAAAATTGAGTTTTCAAAATCAGATTTTTATAACATATATTTAACTTCAAAGCTCAAAATCAATAATCAATTCAACATGCAAATTCTCAATTTTAAATAACAATGTTACACTAATCATACCAATATCCATTCAAATTAGTCTAATGCTCCAAATCGTTAGATAACTCATCCATTCATGCTTAAACGTGTAGTGTGTGCATACCAAAACCAAGATTCATCCATCTCAGAACTAGTCCAAACGGGAAATCATCGGATCTTTGTCTTGACTCAATCCTCACTTTAGGTATACTCTCAAAATAAAATCACTCCGATGATTGGTAAGTTTTCGCACACATGTGAGAGATCAATACAAAGCAAATAAAAAGGTCTCACATGATAAATGAAACACGATGCAATCAATGAACAAAAATAAATCTCATAAGAACAGATACTTGTATATCCTAAGCATGTCATATCAAGTGTCATAAGTATTATATATTGACTCTCCACGAGCGATTTACAAGATCGGATCATGAAGGTCTTTTGTAGGGTTGTAATGGGGCTCAGGTAAGGGTAAGAAAGAAAGGGAATTGTGATTCAAAATTTCTGAGAAATTGGAAAAGGAACTAACTTCTGATTTTTTTTATTTTATTTTTTTTTTATTTCTCTTCTTTTCTTTTTTTTTCTTTTCTAATTTCTCACCATTTTTTTTTTTTTCAATATTTTTCTTTTCTCATTCTTTCTTCTCTTTTGAATTTCCTCTTCTTGAAGCACCTCATTTTCATTCCTTTTTTTTTTTTTTTTTTTTCTCTCCCTTTTTTCTTTTTATATTTGCCATACACTCTCAAGAACACCATAACTCATTATCTCTCCTCTCTTTTCGCTCATTTTCATCCCTCGTTCTAATTTCTCGAAATAAGAAGGGTAAAGCTAAATTTTAAATTGTGAAGGGTTAAAGTTAACGTGGCTTATCAAAAGAATGTATAAGGGTAAATTTTTCTATAGGCTCAAAGGGTACTAGAAGGATAAATTTATATGAGGTGGGGCATTTTAAGCACAAAACGAGCCAAAGATGGCCTTCAATCATTTCCTTAAAAGATGGTAACCTTGCCTATTTGTCTTGAGTAGATATACGATGCGTTCTAACACAATAATATGAATTTGATATCATGCAAAGTCACAAGCCAAAATAAAATGTATGAGATTATGCAAAATAATTATTATTCAAAGAAAACTCAGTTTTATATATTCACTCATCAATGACGGAAATTAGCTCTAAAGCTTCCTGGGTTTAGTCTCCACTAAGAACCTAAGATTCACCGTTCAAAATAGTTCATCGATTTCTAAGTCTTAGCTTGGTATAAGTGTAAAAATTCTAAGCATGAATTTCAGAGTCATCCACAAATTATCACATTAAGCTTCATCATCCTAGATACAAGTATTCAAAATATGACATCAATATTCTCAAAATTAAATTCATGCATCATCAACTAAAGTTTGAAAACTATTGCAAAGTAAATCATGTATGATGGTTCCAAAATTTTTTTTTTTTTTTTTTCAAAGAAAATCAAAATAAGTGATGAAAGATAGATAATCATACATACCCCAAACCTAAAAATGACAATGTCCTCATTGTTTGAAATAAGTAGGTACCCCAAACACTTTGAAAAGTACCTCAACACAAAGATCGGTCGGAGAATATGGGCATCAAATTAGAACATGACCAAAATAGATTGAAGGTAATGTGGCTACACTAATTTGGAAATTAAAATAACCTAAACTAAACTAAAACTAATATTCTAGAACTAAACATACGAAGAGAAATAAATCCTAAATCCTAAACTAAACTGTCCAACTCCTAAATAAAACACACCGGGTTGCCTCCCGAGAAGCCCGAGTTTAAGTGTCGACCGATTGATCAAGAATCGGATCACTAAGGTGCATCGCCTCAATCTTAAAGCTGGGTCATCGGCTCAAACACCGGTTTGAGTCTTTGCCCATTCACTTTGAAAACTCGATTGTCCTCAAGGCTTTGAATTTCAATTTTGCACGTGCTCACTAATGGAAACAACAAGCAGGCCTTCCCATCTAGATTTCAATTTCAGATGAAGCTTAAGTCGGGAATTGAATAACCAAACTTTTTGGCCAACATGAAACTCCTTAGAAATTAATTGATCGTGCAACTTTTGTACCTTTCCTTGTACATCTTTGAATTTTCATACGCATCGAAGCGTAACTCTTCTAATTCACTCAAGCTGTAACCTTCGATTCGACCTGCTGCTTGCATATCGAAATTAAATCGTCGTTTGATCGCCCGAATGCCTTATGCTCCAATTCGTAGGAAGATGACATGCCTTCCGTAGACAATTACGAAGGGAGACATTCCGATCGGTGTCTTGAATGCGATGCGATAGGCCCACAAAGCATCGGATAGCGGTTTGACCAATCTCTTCTATCCGGTCGTCTGCGTCTTTTCTAGAATTAAGCGATTTCCGGTTAGACACTTCCACCGACCACTAGTTCTGTGGATGGTATGCAGTAGCGACTTTGTGAGTGACGTCGTACTTCTTCATTAAAGTGGCAAAATGGCTATTGCAAAAATGCGAACCGCCATCACTGATGATTGCTCTTGGGATCCCGAATCGGTTAAACACATGTTCTCTCAGAAATTTGACCACAACCTTGTGATCATTTGATCGGGTTGCCACAGCTTCAATCCATTTGGAGACATAGTCAACAGCCACCAGAATATATGAATACCCAAAGGATGGTGGAAAAGGACCCATAAAGTCAATCCCCCAAACATCGAAAATTTCAACAATCAGAATTGGATTAAGGGGCATCATATTTTTCGTGAAATATTGCCAAGTCGACACCGTTGGCATTCCTTGCGATGATTGAGCGTCACGAAAGATTGAGGGCCAGTAGAATCCGCTTTGAAGGATTTTCTGTGCGGTCTTCTGTCCTCCGAAATGGCCTCCACAGGCCCCAGCATGGCAAAAATTTAGGACGCTTAGTTGCTCGTCTTCTGGCACGCATCTCCTAATGATCTGATCCGAGCAGAATTTAAACAAATATGGTTCATCCCAGAAATAGTATTTTATTTGGGAGAAAAAAGAGATTCTTATCATTCTTACCCCACTCAGTGGGAATTCTGCCAGTGACCAGATAATTCACGATGTTAGCAAACCACGGAACTTTTGCACCAGCTACATCAATTGCCATCAAATGTTCATCCGGAAATGTGTCACGGATGGTCTCAGGTATAGATGATTCTTCAGGCAGAATTCTAGAGCGGATGATCACCACAACGCCAACCCCTTTTTATCTTTAATCTCAAAGTTGAATTCACGGAGAAGCGAGGATCCAACGGATCGACCTTGGTTTCGCATCCTTCTTTGCTAAAAGATATTTCAGCGAGTGGTGCAAAAGACCACTATTTTCGATCAAGCAAATAGGAACGGAATTTGTCCGGAGCATACACCACGACTAATAATTCCTTCTCGGTGGTGGTGTAATTGATTGGGCATCAATTAATGTCTTGCTAGCATAATAAATTACGTGAGGTAATTTATTCACCCTTTCCCTAAGGCGACTCGATCGCATAATCGGATGCATCACACATGAGTTCGAATGGTAAAGAATAATCCGTGGTTGGATTATTGGTGCATTTGATAAGAGTTCACGCAATTTTAGGAATGCCTTTATGCAATCCTCATCAAAATCAAAAGGAACATCTTTGCCAAGCAAAGTGCACAATGGTTTAGCCACCTTGCTAAAATCCTTAATGAATCTTCTATAAAATCCAGCATGCCCCAAAAATGATCGAATTTGTCGAACACTTTTAGGAGGTGGTAAATTTGCAATTAAGTCGACCTTCGCCTTATCAACTTCAATTCCTTTCGTTGAAACAATATGCCCCAACACAATTCCTTGTTGAACCATAAAATGGCTCTTTTCCCAGCTGAGAACAAGTTTGGAATCTACACAACGTTGCAACACCTGTGAAAGATGATTCAAACAAGAATTAAATGTTTTTCCAAAAACCGAGAAGTCGTCCATGAAGACTTCGATGAATTTGTCGATCATGTCCGAGAATATGGCCAACATACATCGTTGAAACGTGGCCTGAGCATTACATGAGCCGAATGGCATCCTTCGATATGCAAAGCGTACCATATGGACACGTGAATGTTGTCTTCTCTTGATCGGTGGAAAACGGGCACTTGATTGTATCGAATAACCATCAAGAAAGCAATAAAACTCTTGCCCTAACTTCTCAAGAATTTGATCAATGAGCGGAAGGGAAAATGATCTTTTCCGGTGGTACATGTTCAATTTTCGATAATCAATGCACACCGCCATCCGGTAGTTTCACGAGTGGGCACCAATTCTCCCTCGTAGTTTCTTTCCTTTGTAATTCCGGACTTTTTGACGATTTGTCTTGGACTAACCCATTCACTATCGAGATCGGATAGATGATTCCGATCGAGGAGTTTAATGATTTCCTTTAAAACGACTTCTTGCATGTTCGGATTAAAATCGCCTCGTGGTTCCCTCGATGGTTTACTCTCATCCTCCGGATGTATTTTATGCATACATCTTGATGGGTCAATCCCTTGAGATCGGCTAAGGTCCATCCGATGGCCTCCTTGTGCTCTTCGGACCTTCAACAAATCATTCTCTTGTTCTTGATAATGTGGATGAAATTATCACCGGAAGTGTTTCTCGAGGTCCCGGAAAAGCATATTTGAGGGACTCGTGCAATTGTTTCAATTCCACAGTTGGTGCGCTCAATTGATGGAGTCGGACATCCTTTACCTCGATGAGGTAGTGGTTCTACCTTAGTCACAACTTCACATAAGTTATCATCTTGACATGATGAATTTGACTTTTCTCTTACGCTTCCTTTCAAGCCCTTTGTCCTCATAGATGGCTAACAAAGCGGTTTCAAATTCCTCTTTGGTGAGCATTGATGGTAATGCTTCATCCACCACTTCCATCGATCGATGTAAAACATTCGACCTCATCCTCATTAGGGAAATGGTTCATCGCCATGGAATATGTTAAGCGACTTTCATGTTTCCAAAAGCGTCCATGACTCCGTCGACAATTAATGCAAGCGTTGGCGATGGCGAAAGCAGACGTCCAAGAATAATTGGGACTTGATTGATTGATTTCGGTGGTTCCATGTCTAAGACAACGAAGTCCACTTTGGAAAGACAAACTTGTCTATTCAACCAAAACATCCTCGATAACACCCTCGGTCTTCTTTACGATCTATCGCCGGTTGGAGTGTGACCGTCGTGGGTTTCAATTCACCCAATCCGAGTTTCTTGTACATTGAGTATGGGATCAGTTAACACTTGCTCCCAAATCCAATAACGCCTTTCCAATTGGTTGCCCACCAATGACACATGGAACAGTTGGGACTCCAGGGTCTTTCAGTTTCTGTGGGGTCTCCAATCGTAATATCCAACTGACTTGATTTGTTAGGAACACTCTCTTTGAAAGCGTGAGTCGTGCCTTTCTCTTCGAGTGCACAAATCTTTGAAAACTTAGCGTACTCAGGGACTTGTTTGATTGTTTCAAGCAATGGAAGATTTATCTTTACTTGCTTGAATCTTTCGGAAATTTCTTCCATTTTTGTCGCCCCCTTTCCCATTCTAGGTGGAGGAGTGAGGCATTCAGCGAATGGTGCCTCTGGGACATAAGGTGTAGATTCCATTTCGATTCTTTTCACGTCCTTGTTGGACGGTTGAAGGAAACTCTTCCTCTATTACTTTTCTTTTCCTTTCTCTCTTCCTTGCTCTTGCACTTTTCTTATCTCTGGCTCTTTGTCTCTTTCTTTCTCTTTTCCTTTTCCTTTCTCCTTTTCCTTTCTCCTTTCTTTTCTCGATTCTTTTCCTCTCGCTTCTCTTTCTTCATCCTTCTCGCATTTTCACTTGATTATCAACCTCTCGTCCACTTCTCGGACCGTAATGCTTTCAAGCTGTTGACTATTCGATGGTCTGCTTGAGATGGTGCTTGGCCTCGAGGATTATTGATGGGTTGGTGGGAGCCTACCTTCCTCTCTCGACTCAGTTGATTGGCCAATTGATCGACTTGGTCCATTATCATCTATGAAGATTGCATGCTTCGCATAAGCTTTTCTTCCGGATCGTAATCTTTCAATCTTGGCATGAGATTGATTAAGATTGATTGAAATTGATTTTTCGGTAGTCGAATTTGGATGATAATACTGAGCATTCATTGAAAATTGGAATTCTGCTGGAAATTAGAATTCGAAATTCCGTTGTGGACGAAAATTTTGTCGAAAATCTGGTCCAATAGGTTGGTGTCCACCCATTGTGTTGGCTCTATGTTCTTTGGTTTACTGGCGGTTTGGTTCGATTCACCCCATCCTAAGTTGGGGTGATTTTTCCATTCCGGATTGTAGGTATTGGAGTACATGTTTCTACCACGATAAGATTGAGTCACATTTACCTCTTGAGGATTAGGTTCATCGGGGAAGAATGACAAGGTAGTAGGGCACTCATTAGCCATATGACACAGGTGGTCACAAATTGAACACCTTTGTGGGGGTGGCAGGAGCTTTAGCTTGCTTGGTAGCAGCAAACAACAGGTTCGTGTGTTTGGGCAGCGTGTCACCCTCTGTTGAGAGATCTGAGGCATTATTGTTGACATCGTGCAATCCGTCTTTTGTCATCACATGCGATTTAGGTGCGAGTTCAAGTTGGTTACCATGTCTCACTTTGTATCGAAGTTTGATATAACTTTTCAAACAATGCCCACAATTAAATACTTCTTTAGTGGCACAAGATCCACCACAAGATGCATCAACCATGCGTCTCTTGAGAATCGATCCATTGTAAAAACTTTGGACTTGTTGCCACCTTGGAACTTGATGATTTGGGCAACTTCGATCAATTCCTTAAAAGCGTTCCCAACATTCATGGAATGTTTACGTAGGTTGTTGGGAAAAGAATCGGATCTTCGCCAATTCAATGGCCTTAGTCATGGGAAAATATTTTTAAGGCGATCGGTACTGAACTCTCGAATAGATTGTGGTGCTAAGGAATAGAACCATGTTTTTGCCATATCTCTTAAAGAGAACGGAAAGAGTCGGAGCTTCGCTATCTCATCAGTGACATTGTGGACTCTGAACATTTTGCATACCCCAGTGAATTCATTTAAGTGAACGTGCGGATTTTCATTTGCTAACCCATGGAAAATTGGTAGCATTTGAATCATTGCTGAATTGAATACATAGTGGTTCCACGGAATGGGAGCATGCATAATACATTCTCGATCCTCGTAAAACCGGGATCGTTATAATACTCCGGTGTTCTAGGCCCTCATCAAAATTATTGTTCCTATTATTTCCATTATTGACATTCCCATTGTTGTTATTCTCATCTCTCTCTTGCCTTTGATGCGCCATGGTCTCGCGGTTTGTTGATATTGATTCCTCTGGACTCTTGATTCTCTCTCAAGCTCTTTCGATCTCAAGATTAAGCAGTAGCGAGATGTGGGTGATGAGAGCAGTAAAGCTCATACACCAACACTCACAAAGCAGGGTTGAAGAATCCACAACAAACCCACAAAATTTCACGACGATTTAAACAAAGATGATAAGCGATGGCAATATGGAAAGATTTCTTCTTTTTTTTTCTTTTTTTTTTTTTTTTTTTTAAAATTCGAATTTAAATTAATTTTTTTTTTTTTTATATTCAAATTAAAATTCAAATTCAAATTAAAATTAATTAATTAATTAATTAAATTTTTTTTTTTTAAATTCAAATTAAAATTAAAATTCGAATTTAAATTAATTAAATATTTTTTTTTTTTTTTTTTTTTTTAAATTCAAATTAAAATTTAAATTCGAATTTAAATTAATTAAATTTTTTTTTTTTTTTTTTTTTTTTTTTAAATTCGAATTAAATTTTTTTTTTTAATTTTTTAATTTTTTAATTTTTTTTTTTTTTTAAATTAAATTCGAAAATTAAAAATTAAAATTGAAAATCCTATAAAATCTTTCCTAAAAGAGAAAAATAAGGAGAAGAATGAAAGATTCCTAAAAATCCTAAAACAAAAGTCCCACAAAAGTTAATGACTAAATTTAGAAAATCCTAAAAATATCTAAAAGAGGAAAATAAGGAAAAAGAGTCCTACCAAATCTAAAATAAGAAGTCCTAAAATCTCTACTTCCTAAATTTCCCAAGGAAGGTATCCTAAAAATCTAAACTTCCTAAAAGACTCCACAAAATCTTATCAAAGAGAAAAATAAGGGAAATAAATTTTTTTTTTTTTTTTTTTAAACACTCAAAACAGAAAAATCCCTATCTGAATTAATCAAAATTTCGATTTCCCGTGGCAAAACTTGATCGATTTAGAATGTAACCTTGCAGTGCACAAGATCTATTGCGGTATGGCAAGAAACGAGTGTCGAACCCACGAGGAAGCGTGAATTTTAATTAATTCTTTTAGAGATTTTAAAAGCGTCTAAGGAAGTACCAAAGGCGATTCAATTTTACCAAAAACTTAGCACTTTTCCTAAATGCGAAAAATAAATTAATCTAAACAATTAATTCTTGATAAATCTACGAACAATATTAAAATGAGATCAAGGAATATACTACCGATTCGTTGCACTTTTCTATCATTAAAACCCACGGTTTCATTAAATCATCATTCACACCATCATTCATCTAGAAAATGACTTGAAATAAAATATGATCATCAATCCCAAGCATACCCTATCTAAAACAATGACTCACTAACATTGCGGTATGAGTCATGTAAAAAGCATAAGCGTATCTCATGATATTTAGATCACGACAATCGACATAATCGCTCTGACCTAGATCGACTGCGGGTCCGGATCTAGCGATTACGGACCGTTAATCTGGCGCAATCAGCGGTCATAACAAAGCATTTAAAATATTTTCAATCACACAAACTTTGAGCAAACGATTCCATGATAACAATAATAGGTATGGTATTAATCATAAACATAGGTACTTATCTGGGGATCGCATCTTCCCATCTCTTGATTTAAGCTCATCTTTGGTGTTTGATCTCCTTTTCTTTCAAAGTCATTCCTCTTTTATTTCTTCCAAAAGATATTTGCAATTGTTTTTCCTAAATACAATCTATGAATTTCGGAGAAAATAATGCAAATCCTAGGTACAATCTACCTGAATAAACCCTAGAAGAAGAGAAGAAGACTTGAAAAGATGAAGAAAATATTCCCCCAAAGTGAAGAGCCCTAAAAACTAAAAAAAGAGAATGAATAATATTCTAATTGCAAAAAATAATAATCCCCCTAAGAAACTCGTGGCTTCCCTTTTTATAATAGCCTAACCCTAATACCTCTCTCGATTGACATCTAAGAGTAATTTTCGTGAATTCCCGCCTAGCTTTGCATCAGATACTGCCTCGGTATTTTGCTCATAATTTTCTGTACCGAACTCGGATTGAGGTGATTCTTGAAGCGTTGGAAAGCTGACGACGAGCTCTACAACTTTTATGTTTTAGCAATTTCCTGAATCTGACGTCTTGAAGGTCCAAATTGAGCTGCAAGTCGCACTAAGTTCTCAATGACCCAAAATAGCAGTGTTTTGACATTATTTTCGGGATTCTTGGGCTGTTTTAGAAACTTGGACTGTATTTACCTGAAACACTTCAAATCTAGCAAATCTCATCAGATAGCCTTCATCGGACGGCTAAATATAGGTATTTAGGGGTGAAATATCATCATATTTCACTACTCATCAGTGTCCCTTGTAGATCTTTTGCACCTGTAATTTTTAGATCACAACCTTCAAATCAAATGATTTAAATAGTGCTTCACATGATCTAAGTCCCCTAAACAACAAGTCTTTCTTTTAACTTATGTGCAATGGCTAACTTCCTATGTATTCTCACTGTAAAGAATATAAAGGCCAAGACCTCTAATCAAGTTTAAAGCAAAATTAATTTTATATACATGAGTCTCACATGGGTTTCACTAGTGATTAAAGGAGCCATTAAGGCTATCTATGTCACATTTGTAGTCACGAGACGCAATATGATTGCCCCCCACAAATGTCTTAACTTAATGAGACCTTAGTCTTTTTGCACGTGTGGTGGACAACAACCTTCCTTGAATAAGTAAATAATATATATATATATATATATATAATAGAAAAGGGTAAAGATATTTCTACGCCAATTTATACGGGCGTGACATATAATTATTTTTTTATGAAGTGATGAGTAATATTGGAACTAAATTACTAATTAGAGTTACACTTTTAAAATATTTTAAAAGCTAAATACCCTTCTAGTCATCATTCTTGACTTTTTAGAAGTCTTTTTTAAGTTTTTGTCTTTTCTCTTTTTTCTCTCTTTTTCTAAGAAAGTGTCACTTACTTTTTCAAGTATATTTTACTTAAAACATATGAGCGCCTGATAGCGAAGCGCTAGCACCTCGATAATGAAGCGTTGACACTCCGATAACAAGGCGTTGACACTCCGGCGCCGAGGTGCCGACCATGGATCAAAATATCGTCCGATACCGATACGTATCGGACGATACGTATCGGTATTGGACTTGAACGATACATTCAATGTATCGTCCGATACAAACCGGTACCGATACGTATCGTCCGATACGTATCGTTTTGGAGCTCGGACGATACGTATCGGTAATCCGATATTTTAACCCATGGTGCCGACGCTTCACTAAAAAAAAAATGTAGCATGCGCATCGTTTTAGGGGCGTTGGCCCTTTGATAAAAAAAGGTTTTTTTTTTTTTTAATCGAAGCGTCCGCTCTTAAAACGAAGCGCCGACGCTAGCACCCTGGCGCTTGGGTGCCAGCACCTCATATCAGGGTGTCGACGCCTAGTTTTCGAGGTGTCGGCGCTTCGCTGTCGAGGTGCTAGTATTTCGCTATGGGGCGTCACATTTTTTGAGTAAAATATACCTTAAAAAGTAAGTCTGACACTTTCTTAGAAAAATTGAGAGAACAAAAAGAATTTTAAAAAGCATAAAATGACGGCTACATTTAATTTTTAAAATATTTTAAAAGTGTAACTCTAGTTAGTAATGTGGTCTCAATGTCACTCATCACTTCACAAAAAAGGAGTTACGTGTTGCGCTCATATCAATTGGCGAAGAGATATTTCTACGCCCGGGCGCATATCTCCGACCCTCTCTCTCTCTCTCTCTCTCTCTCTCTCTATATATATATATATATATATATATATATATATATATATATATATATGAAACGGATAAATACACCCGGTCGTAGAGATATCTCTATGCCAATTTACATGAGCGCGACACGTAGCTCTCTTTTTGTAGAGTGATGAGTGATATTTGGACTACATTACAAACTAGAATTACACTTTTAAAATATTTTAAAAGCTAAATACCCTTCCAGCAGTCATTTTCTACTTTTTTAAAAGTCTTTTTAAAAAAAATTTCTTTTCTCTCTCTTCTCTCTTTTTCTAAGAAAGTGTCAGACTTACTTTTTCAAATATATTTTACTCAAAAAAATATGAGTACTCAGTAGCGAGGTGCTAGCACGATAACGAAGCGCTGATATCCCGATAGCGAGGCGTTGACACTCCAGTGCCAAGGTGCCGGCGCTTCGCTAAAAAAATAATGGAGCGTCGGTGGTTCGTTTTAGGGGCGTTGGCGCTTCAATAAATTTTTTTTTTTTTTTTTATTGAAGCGTTGACGCCCCTAAAGCGAAGCACTGAGACTCCTAAAACAAAGCGTCGACGCTAGCACCCTGACGCCTATGTGTCAGCGCCTGGTATCGAGGTGTCGACGCCTAGTTTTCGAGGTGTCAGTGTTTCGCTATCGAGGTATTAGTACTTCGCTATGGGACACCACATCTTTTAAATAATTGAGAGAGAAAAAAAACTTAAAAAAGTCAAGAATGACGGCTAAAAAAGTATTTAGCTTTTAAAATATTTTAAAAGTATAACCCTAATTAGTAATGTAGTCCCAATGCCACTATCATTTCACAAAAAAAGAGCTACGTATCGTGCTCGTATCAATTGACATAGAGATATCTCTACGCCCGAACATATATCCCTGACTCATATATATATATATATATATATATATATATATATATATATATATATAATGCTACTCTACAAGATGCTAAAAGTTCAGCCATAATGTAAGGGCTACTATAAAAAGGGGAGCCAGGGTTTACCTATTACAAAGAGGGTATAATTCCGATCCAGAGGTTCCGAACCCTCGACTTTTTATCCAAAAACATTGCGTGTGTATTTTATTTAATTTTTATAGTAAAAAATACCCTTTAATTAAAAGTATGTATAATTTTTTCTTTTATAATGAGATCGATCAGTCTCATTTTAGACAATTGATCGGCCGGTCATGAGCATTATATATGCAGATTTGCGGTTATAGCACGAACGGACGGTCTAAGCAAAATATAAGCAAATTTTGGTATTATATCACATAGATTGCCGTTCGGGATGGATGGGCAAGCACACCGATTGAGGGTATAGATGTTTCAAACACCATATTTTTGTCATTGTATATACACAAGATCATGTCCGTTGGATACAAATATGGTTTTAATGTGACCTATTTGACCATGGAACTAGTTGGCGTAGCCAACACCCCCCAAATGTCCACCATACTCTTATGTCCTCTTCCTCTGTAGCTTTGCAATGGAGGTGAATTGGTTATATCTCATAATTTAAATAACAAACTACTGAGATTTTGGAATATATCTACAAGTTGCATTAACATTTAAAAAATTGTATTTTAAAAGATATATAAATACTATATCAGTATTTTCAGATTATTTTATAGGAAAATGTCGCGTATTGAGCTGCCATATAAAGAAAAGTGGGCGGTAGATATGCACATGATTAATTTTGTGAGTGCACCTCTGTTTGCACTCACAAAAACTCTAAGGGCATCAGCGTCGAAAGCCAGTGACTCCTTTTAATCAGACAGTGGAGATCAGCTTTGGTTCCAATCTTTCACACGATGGATGTTAAAATCGTAGGCATAATTAGATGACTAAATTTTAATTCCATTTGACATACATCTTGAAAACTGGCGTGCAATCAAAATGGTCACGGGTATTGATCCTAAGTGCATTTTAGCTGCCAAATCTCATTAAAAGCAGATTTTTACAAATTTTCAAGGGCCTTAAAAATATAAATTGCATCTAACAACCTACCCGTAAAGAAGGCAAGAAAGAGTCGCTTAAATAAAAACTTCAGCGCCGAGACGCACTACAAAAATAAGGTGTTTCAACGGTACTTATTGTTAAAGCAATTTTTTGTAACAGTAAAACTAATAGCGGTAGTTTTTGGTAGCGACATGACTAATAGCAACTGTATTTTGTTAAAAAAAATTGTCGCTAATAATCTTATTTTTTGTAGTGACAAATGGTGTTGTCCTAAACTAAGGATACCGTCCAGAGATGAATCCTCATAATGGTTTCCAATGTGCGAATTGACACCGAATATATATATATATATATATAATTAATTAATTCTGTGTTACTTTCTCCCTTAAGTTAGCCCATTTACTTGTGTGGCAGAAGATTTGGCGCTAAGCAAAAGACAAAAGAAGAGGTACCCATACGACGACCCCCTCGTTCGCGAAAGGAAAGAAACGATTTTAGTATTATGTGTCTTCTGCTGCTTGCTTGTTCAAACAAGGTTCTTTGTCGGGTGACAACCTAATAAAATCAATTAATTTTATTCATATACGTTACCTGACGTCACTCATCTCGTAGTTATATAATTTTATGTATTCATTATATCTATCATGTGTGTATGTAATGGCTGATGCACATGTGTGAACGAGAGCTTGAGACAACATATCTTGAACTCTATACAGTGCTAGTTGGGTGCCACATGACAGTTAAGTATAATTTTGGATGCTCACGTGGATGTTGGGAAGGTCAATAAAAGATTAATTATTTCTAAAAATTAAATTTAATCACCATTAAACATGGGCCATTGCATTAAATCACTGTTCATTTTTACCTATATATATTAAATTTTTTCCCTTGTACCTCCTAGGTATGGATGAACTCTAGGGACAGTGATGCCAATTGATCATTGCACCGCCACATTCCGATGTCCAAAATAGGGACGGTGATGCCAATTGCTCATTGCACCGCCACATTCCGATGTTCAAACTTGGAACAATTTCTGGGCATCCTTTATATAGGAAAATGAGACAATGGGTTTAAACAATTTATGAGAATCCTTTATATAGGAAAATGGGACAATGGGTTCGAACGGCGGAAACCGAGTATGCGTTCAAGTGTAGGGCCAACCCTAAAAAGCTAGGGGTTGCGTCCATATCCCAACTACCCCTCCACCAACCTTATGCATTGGACCAACCCTGAGTATGTGTTCAAGTGTAGGGTCGATCCTAAAAGGCTAGGGGTTACGTCCATATCCCAACTAACCCTCCAGCTGCAACCTTATGCATAGGACCAACACTGAGTAATGACCTCGGCACGACATCCCATATGTGAAACCTACGACAATGCCAATTGAGTGGAGGTCTTTTGAACCTTTATTCCTCCAATAAAGTAGAAAGATATTTTTCTCCTCAGGGGTTGCTAAAGCCTGACTCAATTATTGTTTGTGGGTGATCTATTGGTCTTAATGAAGAAATTAAAAAAAAATCCTTGCCAAATTAATCTTTCAAAAAGAACTTTTTCATCACCAAAAAAACCTCCAATTACAAAATAGTTCTTACAAAGATTGTTTTGGGTTTTCACAAAGGTGGCCTCTCTTCCAATTACCTTTGGGGCTGAGTGAATAAAGAGGAGGGTACAACAGTTGAACAGATAAATCTTATATAAATCTTGTTATGCAAAGAGTTATTAAAGAGAGGGAATACCTAGCAGGATCTTGACAAAGAGGATGGGAACCTGCTAAAATAGGTGAACTCTACTATGACAGAGGCTAGCAAAGACTTATGCCATATGCATCCTAAGTGTCCATAATAAATACATCTCATCTAGTAATGTTTGGTCTGCTAAGCTGAAGTAAGGCTCTTCAAAGATTTGGAAGGCTGAGTCCCATGATTCATGAAACTATGAGAAAGTGCAAACGAGAAGTAGCAGAAGAAAATAACATGTTTGCAATGCAACATGATTGGATAGACTCCGAGCCTCTTACTGAAAAATTGAAAATTATGGAAATAAGGATATTCTTTCTATTAAAGTCATTGAAAAAAATTGAGAACTATAGAAAAAGGAAATAATTTGGCTTGCATATGTCTTATGACGTTATTGTAGAAAATATAAACACTCCTATTATGGAAGATTTTTATTAAAACCAAATACTAAAAAGAAGAAGCTTAGAGTGAGAAGAGAGACAATAAAATACATGGATTATAGAAGATCTTGTTATTTCTCTATTAACCTTTTGAGTCTACAAAGAGAATTTTAGAGATAGGTGCTTTTACCACGTTTACACGAATCATAAAAATAACTGCAATACGATTTTTCACTTGATAAAGTTAAATCTAATCTTTAAGATCCTAATATTTATCGCATCCACGTTATCTTACATATTCTCTAGTAGTTATGTCCTATTCTCCCACTTTGGGTGGAGCCAATATAATTGTTTAGCACACTTTAAAAAAACAGATTATTAGCGACAATTTTTTGGAGCAAAAAACTGTCGTGATTAACAAAAAACTATTAAAGACTATAAGCGGCAAGGGCATTAGCTGTAGTTTTTTGTTAATAGCGGCAGTTTTTGGCTGCCGCTAATAGTCTTATTTTTTGTAGTGGCAACCCACAAATTCTAATAAGTTTACTTCTACATGAGCTTGGAATATTGTGAGACATAAACATTTGGAGTAAAGTACAAGGGCTAGGGTCGTGCCTATGCTAATGAAGATTAAAACTTTTGCATGAAAGATGTTATATCACTACAAAAAATAAGACTATTAGCGGCAGCCAAAAACTGTCACTATTAGTAAAATACTGCTGCTATTAGTCCTGTTGCTATAAAAAATTGCCGCTATTAGTCTTATCACTACAAACAATGCCTTAACAACAAGTGCCACTGAAACACCTTATTTTTATAGTGCATCGACCTATATTGCTTGATTCATCATAAAGTCACACAAAGTTCCTTTAGTTCCTATGTGTTCCTTGTGCCAAAATGCGAAAGAAACAATCATTCATTTTTATAAAAAAAATAAATTAATCTTTTATTATTACACTTATTCCAATATTATTTGCTAGTTACTTTTCTAAACTTTTTTAATATTCGAATAGGTCAACAAACTCATTTTCTTTGGTCATCCAATATTGATGAAAGAAGAAGAGCAAATATCCATGTGATAATTTAAGAAGCACCTTTCCTTTAGTATAAATAAACAACGAATGTATACATACATCATAAACTACATCTCTCACTCCCTCTCTTTAATTTTATTACATCTTATATATTTAAAAGAAGAGAGAGAGTAATAAAAATTCATTAAGCTTTACCCTCTTTATTTATTTTTTAGTTTTCTAATAAAAAATCCTTTTTCTCTTTTAACTACTTGAAGAAGGTAGAGCTTTGAATAACCAATTTCAAATGTTTGGTTATGCATGAGGGAATCACTTTGCTCTCTCAATCTCTTTAAAAAATTATATTTGAATGGGAAACCTATGACATCTCAAATTAGGAGAAAAATAGTGTTATTTATATATACATGTGAATCACATTAGTGATTGGTGTGCATACTTAGGAAGCAACAACCTATTTGCACCAAACTAAATGTCAAATTAGTGTAGCGTGGAAAGCTATGTTAAGTTCAAGGGTGCCTTTATTTGCACTAAGTCTCTAAAAGCACCCATCTAGCAAGCCTCACCTATAAATTAAATGATTTGCCAGGTAGGAGAGTTGGGTGCTTTGAGAGTTTTGGTGGGTGCAAATAGAGCAACCCTAAGTTCAATCATATGTTTAGTTATTTACAAATCTTAATTTTTCATGATTAGAGGGTACTTCAGTGGCCTTTCTTTTCTTTGGAGGCTGTGTAATGGCCGAGGAGCGGCCCGAAATGAAATTGATATTGCAAGTTCGATCGTGGTTTTCTCGGCTAGGTGGTTAATAATAATATAATAAAAAATACTGGTAGAAGGTGTAAGAATACGTCTACTTTGAGAGGTTAACTATCTCCAACCAGTGGCAGAGCCAGAACTTTACCCCAAATTGGTCTGGCTATTTTAGTAGCTCTTGGTTTATGACGCCTCGACGCTGGACCGATTTACCACCCAAATCGACGGATTCTATTTGGAGTTCGACTGGGCAGCCTTGACCCATCTTATGGGCCTCCCGCGAGCACAACCCGAGGGTAGTGACATGCCTCGCTGTCATGATTTCCCCCCGTTCACCGACATGGTGCTCACAATCTATGGGCGCCCGCCCGTTGGTCCCACTTATACCACGCGGGCAGCGCTCCTTCAGAATTTATTTTCGCGGATATAGTGTTATACACAAAACACCTTATCAGATTGCCCGAAAGACTCAACGCCGGCTGGATCTCATTCAAATCCTTTATGTCGTGCTTAAGGGCTGGTGGTTCCACCCGCTAAGCTCATTTTCTATGGGTTAGTTGATACCCTTAGGAAACTATCGCTAAAGCGGTGCCACAAAGAGATCCTTGGGCTTTCATATGGTGGTTTGTCACATGTCTGTTACTTCGAAAGGGGTACTGCATCGACCCGTCGAAAGCCCCATTGAAGACTCTCCCAAAGCTCTATGAGGCAAGTCAGTGGAAGGAGACACAACCCACCGAGTCTGAGATGGCTTCTGTGAGTTCTTCTACAGTCGTCCCTCCCTCGAAGACTCCGGTAGTCTCCGTTCCCTCGCCTGCTGGCCCTACTTTTAGAGCATCCAACCTACCTATCACTTCTTCACCTATTCCCTTTTCTTCCATTTCTACCACTTCCGTTCTTTCTCTACCCATCCCTTTCACTCCACCTCCTTCCCCTGTGTCGGAGGACCACACCTCTCCTTCGTCACCCCAACCATCATCTCCATTCACTTATATCGAGACCTCGCCCATTCTCCCCACCACTTCACTTCCACCAATCACTCTGCTCTTTACCGATCCTATCATCACATAGCAGCGAGTGACTTCCGCACACACTTCCACTCCCCTTTCGTCCGACACTTTCGATATCAGTGTCGGAGGCTTTCGAGGTATGATGGAGGAGGTCATCCATGATGGTGCTGCTCATGTTGTTGACACACATTTTCTTTGACTTTTCAGTCCACAATGGAGTAGCGCCTTAGTGCGTTAGAAGCTGGGTAGACGGAGATCCGAGCTCAGTACGCCTCTATGATGAGCCCGTTGACCAATGTGGTGAGGGGCACATCTACTCTCTTGGAGAGGGTAGGTTCGAGTGGGTCTTCCCACGATGATCTACCTAAGCCACCTTCTAGCCCGCCTCCACCACCATCGATTAGTGAACCCATCCTAGGAGAGATGCAGAATATGGCTTCTTCTGATGCCCCGACGATGGAGGCTGCTAACTCCACTCCCACTACTTTACCAGAGGAGCAGGGGGTCAGTCATTTTATTGATGAGATGGATGCTGAAGATACTACCACCACTTCCGCAGCAGTTGAGGGGGACATTCCAGAGGTACCTACTGATGGGCTTCCTATGGCTGTAGTTGTGAGGAGCGAGGGTCCTCATGACCTCATCTCTTCTGACTCCTCGACCATGGCTATTGTGCCCTATGTTGGAGACCCTCTTCGCTCCTAGGTCGTTATAGATACGGCTTTATTCCACGCTATGGGCCCTTGAAGAGGAGTTGACTTAGTCCAACGCCGCTTTTGTGGGCGAGTGAGCTGTGTCAACTACTCTTCGACGTAATTGGATAAAGTTGCAAGCCAATTATGATGCCCTGGCTCTCCGGTGGAGCTATGAGCGCTACTATCATGAGGAGGTTGTTAGGCAGCACACTGAGGAGAAAGGTAAATGGGTGGCTGAAATGAAAGATATACAAGTCCAGCTGCCCCCATTGACCTTGATTCCAATGATGTGCTGATATGGGCGGTGTCCCCCCTTCTTCTCGAGGAAAAGGGGTGGTAGTTAATCCTACGCTCCCCTCCCATACTTCTTCTCGTATATGGAGGGGACATTGAGTGTATATATGGTATTGTTTTTACTGCTTTATTTTTATTGCCCTATTGTCATGCTTTACTGCTTGATTTTGGGTACAATCAGAGCATTGCACCATTCAGGTTTTAGAGTATATTGTGGTCTTTATTTTACATATATTCATCTTTTGTAGGTCATTTCTTTAGTGTGATTAGACCACAATCTTTTATACCCTTAAAACCAATCTTTTTGAAATTTTTGAGTCATTACAGTTACTGCTTTATTTTTATTACCCTATTGTCATGTTTTACTACTTGATTTTGGGTACAATCAGGGCATTGCACCATTCAAGTTTCAGAGTATTTTGTGATTGTTTTTGTGGTCTTTATATTACATATATTCATCTTTTGTAGGTCATTTCTTTAGTGTGATTTGAGCACAGTTTTTTTACCCTTAAAGCCAATCTTTTTGAAAATTTTGAGTCATTACATGTTATTTTGTCATAGTTTTCAAACTTTAATTGATGATGCGTGTGAGTTTGATTTTGTAAATGTTGATGTCATATCTTGAATGCTTATATCTAGGATAATAAAATTTAATATAATAGTTTTCTTATAGTTTTGATATTCGTACTTAAATTCTTTTGTACTTATATCAAGTTAGGATTTAGAAATCGAAGAACTCTTTTGAATTTTGAATCTTAGGTTCATAGTAGAGACTAAATCCAGTGAGCTTTAGAATCAATATCGGTTTTTGATGAGTGTTTACATAAACTCAGAGTTTTCTTCTAATACGAAGTAATTATTCTATAATTTAATACATTTTTGCCTTGACTTGTGAGTTTGCATGAAATCAAATTCATATTATTGTGTTAGAACATGTTTTATGTTTGCTCAAGACAAAAAGACAAGATTACCATTGTTAGAAGACATGATTGGAGGCCACCGTTGGATCATTTGTGCTTAAAATGCTCCACCTCATATGACTTTATCTTTCTAGTACCCCTTTTGAGCTTATTGAAATATTTTTCTTTATATATTCTTTGATAAGCCACGTTAATCACCCTACACCACTTCTAGAATTTAGCCTTGTCCTTCTTATTTCTAAGAAATTAGGAACGAGAGATGAGATGAATGTAAAAAAAGTAAGTGGAGAAATATTGAGTTGTGGTGTTTACGTAAGAGTATATGGTGAAAAATTAGATGAAAAACGAAGAAAAAAAAATTGAAAAAGAATGAAAAAGAAATAAAAAATGAGGTATCTCAGGAGAATGAAATTCAAAAGAAGAAGAAAAATCAAAAGTTAGTTCATTTTTTCAATTTCTCAAAAGCTTTGAATCCCAACTTCCTTTCTTACATACCCTTTACCTAAGTCCCATTACAATCCAAGAAAAGACCGTCATGATCTGATTTTGTCTTTGTAATTGCCTTATGAAGAGTGAATGCATTGCATCTATGGTACTTGGTGTGACATACGCTACAAAAAATAAGACTATTAGCGGTAATTTTTTTAACAAAAAATTACCGCTATTAGTCTTGTCGCTACTAAAAACTGCCGCTATTAGTCATGCCGCTACCAAAAACTACCTTAACAGTAAGTGTCGCTGAAACCCCTTATTTTTGTAGTAAGGCTTAGGATAGACAAATATATTTCTTATGAAATTTTTATTTATTCAATGATTGCATCGTGTTTCTTTTATCATGTGAGACCTTATTCCTTTGCTTTGTATTGATCTCTCACATGTGTATAAAAATTTACCCATCATCAGAGTGCTTTTATTAAGAGAGTATATCTATTGTGAGGATTGATTCAAGTTATGAGATCCGGCAGTTTATTGTTTGGATTAGTTCCGAGATAGATGGATCCTAGCTTTGGTATGCACACTACACATGTTTAGGCATGAATGAAAGTTATTTGAAAATTGGAGCATTAGGCTAATTTGAATAGATGTGAGTATGGTTCGTATAACATTGATGTTTGAAGTTGATAAATTACATGTTGAAACAATTAATAGTTTTGAGCTTTAAAGATAAATATGTTTATGAAACAATGTTTTGAGAATTTTATCGATGGTTTGATAATTTTGGAAGTTTATGGGTAACTTCATTGTAAACCCTCAGGAGACACAACTCCTCTACTAGGGAACACCTAAGGGTTTAAAGGCTTGTTGCATATACTAAATGCAATCGTGTTCCTCACGAAAGCGGCATTTTATTTTCGTAAAATAGTTGTTTTAGTTTTTATGTTTTGCCTTTGCTCAGGGACTAGCAAAGTTGAGGTTTGTGGTTATGATCAAGCTTCAAAACCTTACATTGTAAACCCGAATCTCGACATTGCTAGCCTTGAAATATGACTAATGT
The DNA here is from genome assembly GCA_021018995.1 of Chloranthus sessilifolius. Lineage (NCBI taxonomy): Eukaryota > Viridiplantae > Streptophyta > Magnoliopsida > Chloranthales > Chloranthaceae > Chloranthus > Chloranthus sessilifolius. Next base: position 11,239,463 of record CM037586.1, read on the forward strand.
TTCCATTTAGTTATCTTTCATGTACAAAAGGCTTTTAAGTACCAAACGTAAGAAAAAAGTTAGAAGAAAAATAAAGGAAAAAAGTAGAAACAAGGGCCGAAAAGAGAGGAAAGAAAAGAAGAAAGAAAATTTTTTGTCAAACTCGACTAGTCGAAACTGAATTTCGACCAGTCAAGATTAAAGAAAAAAATATGAAGAAACAACAAAACTCGACTGGTCGAAACCCAATTTCGATCGGTCGAGATTTCAAAGGATGCCCAGAAGCTACAAAACTCGACTGGTTGAGAATACATCTCAACGAGTCGAGATTACAAAATAGAGAAAAGAAAGAGTTATGCAGATCAACTGGTCGAACTTATAACTCGACCAGTCAAGTTTTAAAGAAGCAGATAATCTCGACCAGTCGAGATTGAATCTCGACCGGTCGAGATTAGGAATTTCAACGAGATTCAAGGCTTGCAGTTCTGTAATTGTAAAGTCTGAAAATCCTTTCTTTTCCAATTTAATTTAGAGCTGTTTTAGGAATTCTCTCCTAATTTACCTCAATGTACTAGGGCCTTGTGCATCTATAAATAAGGACCCTAGGTTTAGGAATAAGAAGAGAGTTTTTAGAGAGCTTTTAATTAATAGCTTTCATAGCTTTCTAGTTTTCAGATTTTGAGAGTTTGTGAGATTGAAGGAATTGTAAACCATTGTTCTATGGTCGAATCAGTGATGATGAAGATCAGAACAACGATGCGTGACTAGTTTATGAAGTTTGAGATCTATTGTAAATCAAAGATAAATTTTAATTCAAAATTCTACTTTTTTTTCTAGTTTGAATTTATGTGGTAATGGTTACATGATTGAGATTCACTTTTGTTATTATGAATGATTCTAAAGCGTTTTGTTTCTATTTCTGATAATTATAATCATTTTGTAGGGATTAGGATTACATTTAATAGAATATTCACCTTCGAATTACTGCTTGTAGTCTAATTTGATTGGTTTCGTATAATGATACTTACGGATTAGATCGCTAGAGATTAGATGAATTACATCGTCCCGACTAGTACACATGACTATGAATAGGATTTGATTATTTTACTTAGCTTTATCTATTAGCGAAAAGAAGGTTATTACCCAAAATTTAAACTAGATTAAAAGTATAATTGCAAATTATTACGAATCTGCGATCAAGAGAGATCCTACACTGTTTTCTCTATTATTTTTCAAATATGATTTTATTGCTTTCCTAGGTAATCATAATTGGATCTACTTCTAAAACCCTTTTTCTAGTCAAGACTTTAGTTTAAATAAATAGTTGGTCCATATGATTTGACACCCTTAGTACTTGCCCTAATTCTACGAACTAGTCACTACAAAAAATAAGACTATTAGCGAAATTTTTCTTTGTTAATAGCATTAGTTTTAACTGCCACTAATAATCTTTTTTTTTTGTAGTGAGTGCACTTGCATGGTTTATAAATTTTAACGATTAATGGACTGGTTTACCCATTTGGCTAACAGCTCGAGGTGCATTTCAATATCCCTGTCCAATTGGATTGCATTGAAAATAACAATAGTTGCTTGAATACTAACATTTATGGCTCTTTGAGTATCCTTATAGAGAAGGATTTTGGGAGGGTATTCGTGCTGTCAAAGCTAACCATGGACCTCTAACATTCCTGGATCATAGGAGTTGACTTCAAAGTGTTTAGAACTAAATGAAGGTCGTTGATAATCTTCAAGTACGACAGATTTCACTGACTTTATTAGAGAGCACGTACTCTGTAAAGCCCCGTATTTTGAACCCGAGTTAAACTGATCCCGTGTGTGTATTCGGCTCGGCAACCGACGTCACCATTTGTTTTGGATTTTTATCTAGATGTGATTGTGCGGATAGATTTTGATTTAGAGCCCATTTGGACCCTAGTGCGAAAGTTGTGCACCGACCTCGGTGTGGCCGCTCAACACCGAGCTTGAGTTTTAAAATTAGAAGTGTATAATACATAAGAGGTGTGTGTGTGCTTAACTTTATGAGCAATCCTATTATAAGAAGGAATTGCATTCCCGTATTATACTAGGTTTTGTTAAGAGAGGAAGAGACGTGAGTATCGTGAAGAACCGTAGTCGTTTGATAGTTATCCAACCGTGTGAAACTCCGTCTTCTCTCTTCTTCAATCATCGTAGGAGATCGGTTTAGAAAACCTCCTTCTCTAGAACCCTCCTTGTTGAAAACACTTGAACCTTAGAAAGAACTTGAATCAACCTTGGATTCGTAGTTGGCTATTGGGAGAGGTTGAGATCATTGGGGACGTGTTGGAGTTGTCTCTGTGAACTTGTGGGATCGATCGCGGCGCGAATCGTCGAGGAAACCGTCGGTTTTGTTCCGAAGCTCCATTCGCGTGACTCATTTCTAATCTAGAAATCCTTAGATTAAAGGTACGTTTTAATTAAACTTTTTGATTAAAATCATTAGATTAGCCATAGGTTTTGCTTTGGGATGTATGAGTTTCGATTCGGGTGAAAACGAGTAAAATCGCGTCACTGTAGCTCGCTCGAGCGAGCTATTATCATCGCTCGAGCGAGCTATTATCATCGCTCGACCGAGGATACACTAAAATACTCGAAAAGGCATTTTCTACCCTCGCGCGAGCGAGCTTTTGCATCGCTCGAGCAAGAAAGTTCTGAAGGATCTCGCTCGAGCGAGCTATTATCATCGCTCGAGCGAGGTATCGCCGAACTCTGATATTGCCTTAGTATTTTAGTCATAACTTTTTATTTCGAACTCTGATTGAGACGATTCTTTTTGCGTTGGAAAGCTAATGAAAACATATACAACTTTCATGTTTTGACCAACTCGTGAATCAATCATCTTAATGGTTAAAAATATATAAGAATGTTACATCAAATTCTAGGATTGGTGCAACTTGCCTGTTTTGACTTGTTTTTGAGGAAACACTTAAATAGGTCTATATTATTAGTGATTAGAGTTAATCTTAATGCATGAACGTATATTGTGATGTAGATTGAGGACGAGAGGCCATCAATAGGGCTTTGCTTGACTTCGCGTAACTCTGAGTTTTGGTAGGAGAATCTCATCTTTACAGTATTTTATTTTAATTCGCATGGATATTTTGAATTAAAATCTTTGAACTTGCATATGCCATTGAAATCACATCTGTAAACTGAAATTGATATGAATGACTGAAAATCTAAATATACCTGAATCCTGAAACCTGAATCTGCTTAAGCTCTGAAAATCTGAAATAAAAAACCTGAACTATGTATAAGAGACTTGCATCTGATTTATATTAGTATCTGCATTTGTTTTATGATTGACCTGAACGATCCCTCAAAAATTCCTGAACAACTTTCTGGCACAAGTTTCTCTCATTACGTAGGGGCTTGTTGCATCCTGAAAAAGGGTTCATGAACGACGATGGTAGGTAGGGGTTCCCATCGGCTATATTCCTGCTCTCGAGATATAATTTACTCGGGAGGTATTTTAAGTTGAGGATTAAGTCATGAATTACTGAACTTTGCATATAGAAGTTAGAGAAACTAAGACACTGAAACATTGCATCTGTTCTTGAAACTGTTTTCACACATTTAGAAATAAATCTTACATATAATTTCCGCACCTAAATTCAGTTTATTATCTGCTTATATGTTTGACAAGCTATATTCCGGTATTGGTTTTGAAACCATGTTAGTTAAAGTAAAATACCGTAGATGTTTTTATTTTACTGAGCTTTGTTGGTTAGCTCACTCCGACTATCGTCCAGTTCGGTCTTGGCGTGGCTATTAATTTGTGGCCCGATCCTGACTACGTGCCTGAGGAAGAGCTTGAGGTTCCTCCTGAGGAGTTTTTCCCAGTATAGAACTTACTGATTTTCTTATTTGTGGTGAGAGTTAGACTTGAATTTGTGGGCCCATTTTAGTTGGATATCATAGTTTTATACTTGACGTTGATTTCTGTTATGAGCCATGTTTCGATGATGGTCGGCCATCATCGGTGGTTCTTTACTTTTAATTGCTTCCACATTTATTTTAGTTATGGATATTTATTGCGCTTTACTCTGATATGTGTTCTGTTTGTCCGACTTATCGTTTATTCGATAGGTTGGCGAACCAGCGTTTCCTATACCTGAGGGATTGGAAAAGTCGGGTCGTCACATACTCCTAGATATCCTTTTAACAAGGGCGAGATTCACCCATGGTTCAAAATTTCAGCTAAAATATCCGAAATTTAAGTCCAAAATTTTGGTTTTGGTCCCCACCGAAACCGAAGCAAAAACTTAAATTTTCAACTGAAATTTCAATCCAAATTTTCTGTTTCGGTCCCACATAAATTGAAACGAAATCGGGAATTCTCATTCACCTAGGCAAAAAACCAAAACAGTCCTAACCTCGTCCGTCTAGGTTCCTAGTGGCTGTGGAGTTATGGCATACCTTTCTAGACAGAATGGCTCAATTCAATCGAATCCTATGTCTGATCCTGTTCCTTTATTGCTCTAATGCACAAATACTCTGTCGCCGTGTTCCTTTATTGCTCTGATGCACAAATACTCTGTCGCCGTGTGGCTGAAAGACCATAAAATATGCAAGGTGATTAAGGAAGCTGGGAATATTCAATCGGATAAAAAATGTTTGGCTTGTATTTCACGGAGAAGCTTAATAGAGTCAAGCATGCTCTCAAAAGTTGGTCTTTGGGGACGTATCGGTAGCGGCCGGTATCGGATATCGGTTGATGCCTCCTTCATTTGATTTTTTTTTGAAGGTGTATTGTATCTGTGTCGCCCGATACGTATCATTGTTCCATGGACTGATACTTGATACCAATACCCAATTTGACACCTTGTCCGTATCTTCAAAGTGATAGATCATAGACTGAAGTCCAACATGCCCAAAAGTGATGGTTTAGAGAGATTTAAGCCATCTGATCTGTTGATTATAATATAAATGATTGTTTCCAATTTTAATGGCTGATGTTAAAGTTCATCAATCGGATGATTTATATCCACTTTTAGACGTATTTATTTAGACCAAGATATATTCTCATTCTAATGATGTTTTGCCACTTAGATAATTTAGATGGGTCACAACTATATGCCACATGGCATTTTACGCTTCAATGGTGGGAGATAAAAATTATAATTTTAATGGTATGGGAGCATTTAAACGACAGTTTGGTGTTTAAATGTAGTTTAGGAGCCCTTATCCCTAAGGAAATTTTGGGTGTTACATGAGAAGCATCTCTTTTTCTCACGGGGTTCACTTTCTATGGGACGTTATATATATATATATATATATATATATATATATATATGGGATTCAGTTCCATCCTTCATGCGAGGACGCTCATGCGTCTTCCAAGATTTTGTGGAGATCAATGTGTCGTCCAAAATATTATTTGAGTGTGATGGGGAGCTTAAGAGAATGGCTTAGATTAATTTTCTCAAAAGAGATTTCAAAAAATTTCTTTTTAAGGTATCTGTTAAAGTTTGACTAATTTTTAATAATTTAAATTTCAAAACTAAAAAAATGCATGGTGGAGATGAGTTCTTGAATTTTTTTTTTGCTATATATGATCTAAGCAATGCACCTGTGTTCTGTATGCGATCAATTTGGTGTCATGCTGTCATTTAGAGATTTTCCCCAATCTTTGAGGACACTTGAGCCTCCCCCAAAGAAGGACAAACACATTTTCCCATACATATATATGGGATGGACCTGATTGATTTTGTTCATGTTACCCTAGCAATTGATCTTCGGATTAGATCCCAATCGGTACCCTAATGGCACTATGGCATTGTTGAATGCTACATCATTACTGAAACACCCCATCCTTTCAACATTAAATTTGGACCATTGATGACTACGGTATCATCGTTTGCTTCCTTCCTTTGTATTAACAAAAGTAAGGGATATATTGTGGGAGATTTATTTCTTAAGGTTATCCTCCCAATGTGCTGCGCCACATAAGGATCCTATCTGAATGTAAGTTGTACAGACACTACATCTGAGTTATTTTATGTCGTATGATATTATAAATAAATAAATAAATAAATAATTGCACAAAATGACTTATTTTAACTTTAAATGAATATTCCATCAATGACCAGTAATTACCATTGCTATGGGAAAAAAGTGGGTTTGGGTAAATTTTTTTTTTTTTTTGATGTGCTTGTGTAAACATTTTAGTGCCTGGTTGGTGTACTGACAATTGATCCAGACCATCCACTTGATAAGTCACGCATCCGATCAATTGACTGTAGGTTTAAAATTACACTGCTCAATGATCCTACTATACCTTTCTAGTCAGCTGATAGCCACGAGTTGCTAGAGATTGGTTATACACTGAGCTTATCTTTACACATCATACAAGGAAGCTAATTCCAGTTAGATGACCCAAGTGATATATTTATAATAAGATTTTTGACCGTTGGTCATCAACTTGGAGTCTTTGAATTTAAAATATATATAATTTTATAATAAAAAAATGCTTAGTCTACCAGGCACCTCTCACAAACATTCGATTAAAAAAAAATAAAATAAATAAATAAATTCAAATCTTCTTAACGAAGTGTCCATTTTTCCCAACCGTTATGCCCAACGTCATGAACATGCAAGCTTTTATATATTGTTTGGTATGAAATCTAAGCATGAAGATGCACCGTTTTTATATACTTTTTGGTACCAAAATCTAAGTTTGATAGATTTTTACGTTTATAATAAATAATTTGAATGTAGTGAACATGTTTACGCCACTTATATTATTTGTTTAGTTTACCCATCAACTTAGTTGTTAGATGGCTTACGGGCACACCCCATAGCCATTTAGATAAAGATACAGTTCCTTCTTTTAGCATGGCTGCTGATCGATCGAGACCGTTCAATATATTTCCCAACTCTTGTAAGAGCCATAACTCGAAAATCACATCAATCAGATGTTTATAGCCATTTGATCAAGTCTCTTTGTGAATGTCATTGGGTCAGTCATCTAATTTTAGGCTTAAAATGGGGCCCTCTTGTTAGTCAGTTCTTTAAAGGCTCATGGCCCAAGAAGTACCATCGACATGGTGATCGATCTGATGGTAATTAGGAGCTTCCAACTCTCTTTTTTTTAATTTTTTTGTTTTTTTCTTGTTAAATGATTGGACGGTTTAGATTGATTTGCATGACACGAAAATCTGAAAGGTAGATTGTAAGTTTATATAGTATGAGACATTGAGCACTGCACACTTGGCAATTATTAAAAGAGAATTAGGTTAAATAAATATGAAGTTCTTTGGCGTTTATAGTTTTTATTATATTAACTTAATGAAGTATGAGAGGGTCAATGGCTTGCGCAAAGAAGGTACTGTCATGGCTGTTGGCCTCTCTGCCATGCAACAGTTTTGAGTGTTTTCTTGATTGATGAGGAAACCCAATATTCTCCTTTCTTATATAATAATATTAAATTTTATTTGTTCAAATAATAATAATAATATAGGTGATTACTATTAGGCCTCTTAGAGCTAGTCCGTACCCAAGCTAGCTCATTTATGCATTAGGTCTACTAACCTTAGCCTACAGTCTACTAACCTTAGCCTACAGTCCTCACCCAAGCTAGCTTATTTCATTTATGCATCAGGTCTACTAACCTTAGCCCATAGTCCCTACCCAAGCCAGCTCATTTATGCATTAGGTCTACTAACCTTAAGCTATAGTCAGCTGATGGTGGGCTGCACTATAAAAAATAAGATTATTAGCGGCTTGTTACTATTAGTATTGTCGCTACTAAAAACTGTTGTTATAAGTTTTGCTATTATAAAAAATTGCCTTAATCACAAGTGCCGCTAATACACCTTATTTTTATAGAGCTGGATGGGGCAAGCCGACCTGAAACGCACATACCGCGCCTTACTCAGTAATCAGGTCGGGTCGGTCTTGCCCATTTTTATGTTGACCTTACATACCTTAGCCCATAACGCACATTGCGGGATGAGCCAGACCGGTTTCATGTCCGGCCCGTTGTAGCCCAAATGTTATGTATCATAGGGTAGAAGCCATATCCGACTCGACTCACTAACCGGGCTGGATCAAGTCTAGACCGTTGGGGTCACTAATTTTATGTACCTTAAAATCCCACATGGAGGATGCAAGATTAATGCGACATGACTCATAAGATAATGATTAAAAGTAATTCTAATTTATAGTTATAAGTTTTTTTGTTGAAAATATAATAATAACCATTTATAGTTTCTCTTCCCTATTTTTTATTTTTAGTTATAAGCTCACCATTTTTATAAGGAATCAACCTTTGGGGTTAGCAAGTATAATTAATTAAAAATCGGCCAATATTGAAATGTGCCAGCGATACGTATCGATTTTTCAACAAGTCGATACATATCAACGCCAATACGTATCTGTTATCAACTCAGATTTAGGTATTGGTATCGACCGATACGTATCGGGTATCGGCCGATACCTCCTAATTTTTTATTTTAATTTAAAAAAAAAAACACGGAGTCAACTTAGTATCGGCCGATACGTATCGACCAATTCATATCGGTCCTCCCTAGACCGATACTTGATATCGGTACCCGAGTTGACACCTTGGCGGTTAGCCCTTATGATTTGAGGACCACGACATTAACTTCCTAGGTTCATTCAGGGTCTACTTGCAAAACAAATAAAAGAACGATAAGAAGCTAAAAAATAGTTTGAGATTTAATATATATATATATATATATATATATATATTTATATATTTCTCATGTCACATATGTTTAAAAAAAAAAAAAAAAAAATCTCGATGAGGACTTGATCCCTATTCCCTCATTGTTTAGGTGCAATAGTATCATCATCATCATAACATTATCCTATCTATTTTACATCTGCTTTGCAAGTTTCATTTCTCCATTCATTCATGTTCACCTCTATGCTCTTGGTAACTACCTTTATGCAAGGTGTCAAATCCGGTATCGGCTTGCCCGGGGCCGATATGAATGGGCTGATACCGATACGTATCACCAATTTCAAAAAATAAAAATAATAAATAAATAAAATCTCGATTGAAACCAAGACATATCGACCGAAACCTGATACATATCAGCCGATACGGGCTACCAATGCGCATTAGTTTGGCCGAAAATCGATATGTATCGGTATCGGCCGATTTTTAATACCTTGCTTTTATGTCACTTCTCACTGTTAATATTGCCCTCTAATTCTTCTTTGACTTCCTTGTACTTATAATTTTTCAATAATTCATATAGGGTCGGCTTCTGGCCTTTGATCACAAAATAATAATAATAATAATTTTATTTAATAAAATAAAATAAAAAGTATACAACATCATTCAACAATTATTTTTTTTAATACGCATAAATCAACAATCTCAAATAATAGTTGACGACATAAAATTTATGACTATAAAGGATATTTTACATTTAAAAAGAAAATAAAAAATAAAAAAAGTTGTTTTAGCATATTATGCTCTTTGGATAGGGTGGAAATAATTGCATGTGCATTGCTCTCTACAAAGGGCAATAAAATTTATCATAAGTAATTCATAGTTATGATAGCAGTTACATCGATCCATATCATTTTAAATGATTTGATCCAAATCTACGCTTTACTTTTGTTAAAAAGAAAATGTCATTATCCTAGTTATTTTATTTTCAACTAAACGCCTACAATTTCTTTTCATTTCATATATATCGTTCTTATCTTTCTTAGATCTATATATTCTCAACCACTAATTATTTACCAATATAATTTACTATATTAAATTGCTTCTAAATTGACTTCAATTTTGGTGCGCTAGCTAACAACGAATATGTTATTTTCATCTCAATTTTTTATGCCTTAATTATTTGTTCATTTTTAGCTAATTAAGAGAAAAAAATACCCCCTTAATCATTTTGGTGAAAAATCATAAAGTGGGATATTATCATCTTGTTAACGGAAAAATATAACACAATCAAGGTAGAAATATCATCTCAAAAATAACAATTTTCATTTAATTGTATTAAGCATGGGTCAAAATGCCGGAAAAAGCGATACGTATCGCCTGAGCCCAAAACCGATACGTATCGTCCGATAGTATCGGTTTTAGGCTCGGACGATACGTATCGGTTTTCCGGTATTTTGATCCATGGTATTAAGTGTAACATAAGGTTATGGGCAAGGTATTAAAATCGGTATCGGTCTTGGATATCGGTTTGCCCGAGGCCAATACGAATCGGCTGATATCGATACATATCAGCCATTTATTTATTTTATTTTTTATTTTTTTTAAAGTAAAAGTCTCGGTCGAAATCGAGACGTATCGACGATCTGAGCCCATATCACCGATATATCGGCGATCTTGATCTGAGATCTGAGATAGATATGTATCGGTTTGGCCAAAAAAGCAATACGATCGAGATTTTTATACTTTTATGGGTACTAGAATTTGCAACTGAAGATTCGATTTCTGCAGCTTATGCTTTCTACCATTAAAATTATTGACTGCTATAAATTAGACAATTTAGATCATTTTCCGTCCTCATCTTCCACACCATAGATCTTGAGATCACGGCACACCTATCGGAACGTCAAGTATTGATTCCACGTGGTACACATCCACAAAAGTGACAATGATCATGGACGTATCATGAGAAGGGTTCTCGGGTCATTTTTGGAGATGTGTTCCACGTGGAGTCATGACTTTCTGATAGATGGGTCATGATCTGAAGATCTATTTTGTAAAACATTGGGATGAAAGAAACAATCTTCTTCTTCTGATTCAAAGCAATTAACAGTTTCAACAGTGGAAACCCTAGGTTATAGAGGCCGAATCTTTAATTGCAAATATTGATACCCTAAATTAGGGCTGCAATAGAGCCGAGTTAACTCAACAACTCGGCTCGGCTCAGCTTGAAAAATGAGAGCTTTTCTCTTTAAAGCTCGGCTCAAGAGCCGAGCAAAGCTAGACAGTTTGTAGCTTGATTGAACAGAGCCGAGCTCGAGCTAAGGATAGCTCGGCCCAACTTGACATATATATATATATATAGGAAAAGGAATCCGTCTAGCGGCAATTTTTTAGAACAAAAAACTGCTGCTATTAACAAACAACTATTAAAGACTATTTGCGGCAAGGGTATTAGCGGTAGTTTTTTTGTTAATAGCGGCAGTTTTTAGCTGCCGCTAATAGTCTTATTTTTTGTAGTGCGTCCTCAATGGGAGAACGGTGACCGTCCTCCAACCTTCCACGTGACACCCAAAATATTTGTTCAATGCTACGTGGACCTTGGGTGCATTGATTAGATCATCTTTGAAAAAAAAAAAAATTAAAAACTCATCTCCACCGTATATTTTTTGAACCGTGAAATGTGAACCAATGAAAACCGTCAAACTTTGACTTGTGAGTTAAAAAAAAATTTTCGAATTATTTTTTTTAATATTGATCTAAACTGCCCACTAGTGTTCCACATGACACTCAAAAAGCGTTTTGGGTGCCACGTGGATCTTGGAGGACAGTCACCGTCCTCCATTGGAGGACCTAATCGGCTCCCATATATATATAAAAAAAGTGATTAACTTTGAGAGGTCTATTTTACACTTCAAAGTATCTGTTTAAGTTTATCTAACAGTTACTTTGAAGGGTAAAATAAGAACTTTTGTCCCCCACCGAGCCTACTTTTCACTATATATATTATATAGACTATAGTACCTATTGTTACTCCTACCTACAGCTGCCTCCCGCAACTCAAGTACTCAACTCCTATTTCTCTCTTATTGCTGAAGCTCTCTCACTTCTCTCTCATAGAGTCAAAGTCTCACGCATGCGGGTTACGTCAGCTCTCTCACCTTCTCTCTCTCATAGAATGGATATTTAATTGAGTAGAAATTTTAAAAAGTAGTAAGAGAATTTTTTTTATAATAAAGCATACTTGGCTCGAAGCTCAGCTCGAACTCGGCTCGAGCTCGGAGAGCTGAGCTAGAGCTTGAAATTTTCAAACTCGAAGAGTGTAGAGCCGACCTCCAACTCGGCTCATATAAGGTAGAGACGAGCTAGAGCTGACACGAGCTCTAGCTCGGCCCAGCTCAGTTGCAGCCCTACCCTAAATGGTGAGTTCTTTTGGGCTTCCTTTTTTCAAGTCGTCCACTCAATGATCTCACTTTTATCGAATGCAATGAGAGAGCGAGGCACTTATTGGCGCGTTTAAGTGGAACTACCTAAAGGTAGAGATCAACTCAGACTCTAGGGTTGCTGTTGATTGCATCAACCATAAGATTTCAGTTCCATGGCAATATATTCGGGTTGT